>JAGXJF010001959.1:0-180518 GCA_019208055.1 Stipa capillata | reverse complement strand
AAAAAAAAATAAAATAAAATAAAATATAAAATAAAATAAAATAAAATAAAACAAAATATAAATAAAAAAAAATAAAATAAAATAATAAAATAAAATAAAATAAAATATATATAATATAAAATATAAAATATAAAATAAAATATAAAATATAAAAAAAAATAAAATAAAATAAAATAAAATAAAATAAAATAAAATAAAATAAAATAAAATAAAATAAAAAATAAAAATAAAATAAAATATATATAAAATAAAATAAAATATAAAATATAAAATAAAATAAAATATAAAAAATAAAATAAAATAAATAAAATAAAATAAAATAATAAAATAAAATAAAATAAAATAAAATAAAATATAAAATAAAATAAAAAAAAATAAAATAAAATAAATAAAATAAAATAAAATAAAATAAAATAATAAAATAAAATATATATAAAATAAAATAAAAAAAAAATATAAAAAAAAATAAAATATAAAATAAAATAAAATATAAAATAAAATAAAATAAAATAAAAAAAAATATAAAAAAAAAAATAAAATAAAATATATATAAAATAAAATAAAATAAAATATAAATAAAATAAAATATAAAATAAAAAAATAAAATATAAAATAAAATAAAATAAAATAAAATAATAAAATAAAAAAAAATATAAAATATATATAAAAAAAAATAAAATAAAATAAAATAAAATAAAATATAAAATATAAAATATAAATAAAATAATATATAAAATAAAATAAAATAAAATAAAATAAAAAAAAATATATATAATATAAAATAAAATAAAATAAAATAAAATAAAATATAAAATAAAATAAAATAAAATAAAATAAAAAAAAAAAAAAAAAATAATAAAATAAAATAAAATAAAATAAAATAAAATAAAATAAAATATATATATAAAAAAAATAAAATAAAATATAAAATAAAATAAAATAAAATAAAATAAAATATAAAATAAAATAAAAAAATAAAATAAAATAAAATAAAATAAAATAAAATAAAATAAAATAAAATAAAATAAAATATATATATAAAATAAAAAAATAAAATATATATAAAATAAAATATAAAATAAAATAAAATAAAATATAAAATAAAATAAAATAAAAAAAAATAAAATAAAATAATAAATAATAAAATAAAATAAAATATATATAAAATAAAATAAAATAAAATAAAATAACAAAAGAAAAAAATTTATACAATCCTACAAAAAAAAATAAAACAAAAAAAAATAAAAAAAAAAAAAATAAAATACTTTAAAAAAAAAAAAAAAATAATAAAAAGTATTAATAAAAAAAAAAACAAAAAAAAAAAAAAAAATTAAAAATTAATAAAAAAAATGATAATTTAAAAAAAATTTACAAAAAAAAATACAAAAAAAAAAAAATAAAAATATAATAACATTAATAAAAATTAAAAAAAAAATAAAAAAAATAAAAAAAAAAAATATAATAAAGAAAAAAAACTAAAAAAAAATTAAAATTAATAAAAAAAATAAATATAATTTAAAAACAATAAAAAACAAAAAAAAAAAAAAACAATGAACACCAAAAATAATAACATCGAAACACTCTAAACTATTACTCAATACTCAACAAACATAACATACTAACAAATAAAATCCAAATGAACAAAATATAAAAATCTCAACAATAAACCAAAACTAACACAAACTCACCTACCAATAATACACCTAAAAAAAAAAAACATACCAAACACCACCGCTAACACTAAAGAAAATAACACCTCCTCCAAACATTACACACACACAAAAACTAACCAAACATAAACTATTAACTTACAACACTAACTAATATCAGAAAAAAAACAAAATACCATGGGCATAACCTACTCCATACCTCCCACTCTCCAAAAAAATAATGACCCAAATATCATCGGACATGATGTGCAGCTGGAACTGCTTTATGTTCTAAACATTCCACAAAGATGAACACACTGTTAACATTGATATACTCGCGCCCTGCAAATTAAACGAACTGTCATTGGAATCCTAGTAGTTTGCAACTGGATATTCTTTCTTGCGATTTGTTGTGTGTAGAGACCACCCTGTACGTGAGGGAGAGTGGTGTGTAGCATGTAATTGGATCACACTCTTAGGCAGTAGATCCATTGAATACTACTCATTTATTATTACTTAGACTGGAATATGAAGTTCAATCTTTCCTCTTTGTGTCTGACATGTAGCACATGAATGGCCTTATTTTTTCAACATTTCCTTTTAAATAAGCATCATGTCTGTCATGTATTTGGCATGTGTCATATCTTTTAATCTAATCTTATGACATATATCAACACTGCAGTTCGCTTTCAACTGTATGATCTCAAGACAACAGGTTTCATCTGAAAAGCAGAGTACCTTCATTTTGCTATGTGTATCTACTCTTCTGTGCTATTTATCTTAGTAACACGTGATTCGTTAACCTGTGGAAGATTGTAGCTTTCTCCTATATGTGCTTCAGTACTAAATATTAGTCCATCGTTCATCCTGTCAAGTCATGTCCCTATTCAAGCAATTTTGTACTGCCAGTGAAAAATTAAGAAATGTCAACATAACAAATTTGTGTTGACCATGTTGAACATTCATGCCGTAGAAATTGATGCCCTTGTACAATCTTCTATATTAATAGTATTTCTGCTTGGAGAAAGCATATCCAATACTTTCCTAAAAAACAAAAGCATATCCAATATAACATTGAATTCAGCTAATAGAAAGTCATTGTCTACCTTCTTGATTGTCAGGTGAAGCAAATGGTGTCGCCACACTTGCTGAATCAGGAATGAACCTTTCAGTGAGGTGTATAGAAGGCATTATCGACAAGGTATACATAAGTACATGTGTTACTGTACATGATATATCTGTTGAATTATGTTTAGTTGCTGACTGGCAAACTTCTTTTTCTCCGTCACTAGACATTGAGGAAGCAGACACAAAGCATGATGGTAAAATCGACAAGGAGGAATGGCGCAATCTTGTCTTGAGGCATCCATCTTTATTGAGAATATGACGCTCCCATATCTCAGGTCATACAGCTGACCTGTTTGTGCATTCTGTTTCTTTTTCCCTGATAACTTGAGTCAAGTTTTCTTCCTCAACATCTACTTGGCTCCATGGTTTATATGTGAAGCTCAATATGTTAGATTGCTAATGACCAATTTGCTGTGCTATTGCCATTTCACAGAACATAGGCCATCTAACGTTTAAGTCCTACAGTTCAATTATTGCTTAATTACCAGGGGAGAGATGGGGATATTATATGTGGACTTGGATACCTGTCATGATTGTAACTCGAACTAGCTCAATATGGTTCAAGATTAAACATCAAGTAAAAAAACCCGAATAGGGTCCCTTATTTCGCATAGCACTATCAGCAGTTTAATGTCTGTCAGTTAAACATCATTGGCAATGTTATCCTAATTATGAATACTTTATCAACAGGGATATTACCACAACATTTCCAAGCTTTGTCTTCAACTCTCAGGTCGAGATGCTTGAGATCCCAATTTCTAGGCTACAGTTGAAGCTTGTGGGGAGCACGCAGACCAGACCGTAGGTGGTACTTGTGTGTTTTTTATTAGTTTATTCCTTTTGGCGATATCCTTGTGCTTGGAACAATCTTGTAATTTTTTCCGTTCTTCAAAATGTGAATTTCCAGCAATCTCCTCGTGAGGGGTCTTTTGTATATACCTGAGAGTATGTTCTACAGATGCAGACTCGTAGCATGAACTGTTTCCTTGTTATGTATAATGCTCTCCAGGATATAGTTGCCTGTACGAGTAGCAACTGAGGAGTGGTATGGTCATTTTGTTTTGGAGAGGAGTGGTATAGTCATATTTTACTGTTTTCCTATTCATCTGTTGGTTCTTGTGGTGTCGTGGTGACTCATCTTGCCATCGTTCAATGTTGGTGGCTACATACATGCTGATGCTTTCTTTTTAAAGGTGAAACATACATGGAGGTTTCGTGATGCCTCAGGGTGGCAGGAAAGCCTGAGGCTCGGCCTGAGCTCGCGCCGGCCTGGCCCGGCCTGGCTCGGTTGGTGCTCAAATGGCTGAGCCTAAGCTTCCTAATGGCTCGCTTGTTTTACGGGTCGAGCCCGAGCTGGCCCACAAGCCACTCGCCAGGCTCGTTTGGCTCGCCTTGATGTCCAAGGCCGCCAGGCCTTTACCATTCGCAGCCCATTTAGTTTTATGCCCTAAGGCTACTACCGCAGGAGCTGAGGCCAGGGGACTCCGCCGCCCTCGCACGCTCGCCTACTCGCCTCCATGCTCTGCTCCCTACTATCATGCCGCCGCTCGTTACACGCCTGCTCGTCCCGCACTGTCACAAGTCGCCTCGCCCCCACACGGTTGCCACCGCCGCCGCTACACGTCACGCTCTGGCGCTCCCCTAGGCCCAGCTTCCAGCCTCTGCGCCTCCGCTCCGCCTCCCCGCCTCTGCTCCTGGCCTTCGGACTCGCGAGCTGGCTCGAGCCAACTCAAAGCTCATCTAGGCTCGAGCCGAGCCTCGTGTCTGGCCTGTTTTGTGTCAGCAAGCCTAGCTCGGCTCGGCTCGTTGCCATCTATAGTGGATGCCTTGATGGTCTCCCAATGAAGCTTTTACTACACTAGCAATCACTTACATGGGATGCATGTGCCGACGGGTGTAAAATGAGTTGTACATACATTATATATCGTAATGCTAGCACTAAACTACATCTAAAGCTTGCCAGACATAATTGGTAAATTCATCATGAAACCTAATAGTAAACAGAAAAATTATCATATAACTCTCGAAGCTAAGTGAACCCGTTTAATCTTCATTCTTAATTTATTGGGATTAGAAGCATGCAAACAAGGGAGAGGAGGAAATGAAAGGCAGGTGTTGGAAGTGAATTATTAAGGAAATTAATCATGTAATTACTATAAGAGTGATCAGGAGATGTCTAACTTTGTGAACGACCATCGGATGATGAGAATAAAATTGAAATAAATATTTTTTGAAGATATCACCCTATAGATTTACATTGTAGCACATACTTTACACAAGCTGGTACTTGTGGGAGGCGCTTGTGTTGACATCATTACTGTCCTGTTCATCTTTATGGTTCTGGTATTAAAATGGCCGTTAGATTGGTCATGGTGCTCGCAGTTTGTACCTTGAGTAATGTTGATGGTTCAGCTAGCATGGAGGAAATGTTTCTGATAAAATTATTTCGTTCATGTCATAATGTAGATTGTTTAAATATTGACATAATTTCAAAGTGAAATTTTGACAATTATTTTTTAAAATATATTAACTAAATACAACTCACACTACTACAGAATTGGTCATTCGAGACCCCTCATCCCAGCGGATTACTAAAATCCGTCTCTGTTATAGTAGATCATAGGCGTTTCGCAAAGAGAAAACGCCTAGGTTAACTCGCAGAGATGCGAACCGCCTGTGATGATAAGTTATCATAGACGGTTCTTACAGAACCGCCTGCAATATGTGGATGGTATATCACAGGCGGTCCCTGTGATGATGGACTTATCATAGACGGTGTTTTTTTAAACCGCCTGTAAAAACAACCGCCTATGATAATGTGTCTATCTATTACAGTCTGTTAGACCGAGGTCCTTGTCTTCAATGTTCTGTTTTTACACACAAGCAACAGTGGCAGCGGAGCTCTTGTGATTTTTCAGCTTGGAGATTGAATTGAGCCCAGAAACTTTGGATTTGGAGAGGATATTGCATATCTCTTTCATATTGGTGATCTAATGTTAGTGATTGGTTAAAAGTTTCAATAATTTGCTAGATGTATTGTGGTAAAGAGAGAGAATGTAGATCTAGCTAGGTTATGGCAAATTTTATTTGGCTTTCTTGAATTTGAGGCATAAATGGTTTCAATTACTATATGAGGATGTGGCTAGCTAATTATGGTGGCAAAATGATATATTTGAGTGGTTTAGATTTTATGAAATAGAGAGATGTGTATATATAGCATATAGTAATTTATTATTTTAGAATTGATTTATCTTGTCTTGTAAAATGTTGTAATTGTTGAAAGGTTGTATGGAATGAAATTTTAAGAATGCTTTGATATAGTAAAAAACCCACATATTAATGGCATGATTAATTAAAACTTGTTTATCAAATAAGTCATATGTTAAGTTGTATTTGTCGTAAATAATTTGTAATTATCGGTAGGTCATATCTTCATGAACAAATAAAATATTGATAATAATCATTCACATGTAGTTAAACCATACCGACATAGTAAATTGTTGGCCATGAAATAAAAAGACTATTGGTAATTATTATTTACATGTAGTCAAATCCAAATTGTAATGATAATATTAACTAATATGTATAGATTATTGGTACACACTTTGTGAACCTCAATATTGTACACGAATTAATTAAATTTATTTAATTTGTCCTGTAGATGGACCAAAACAGGAGTGTATGATGGTAATCGCTCAAGTGAACAGTACCTTAGTGGCGTGTCAGATTTCATAAAAGTCGCGAAAGAGCATAAGTTGAACAGAGGGGAACAATATATTTGTTGTCTATGCAAAGACTGCGAGAATGTACACATGTTTGAGAACTCAGAGCAGATCCAAGATCACCTAATTCATAGGGGTTTCATAGAGCGTTACACATATTGGACAAGTCACGCGTGAGCAGTAGACAATCCAGGAAGGTGGTAATGACTACATCACGGAGGAAGACAATTATATGGCAGATGATGTTGATTATGATTCAGATGAAGAAACATCATCGGATGATCTTCACCATTTAGATGAGATGTTGCGCCATGCAGAAGGAAACTGTAATACGTGGGAGTACGAAAAATTCAAACTCTTGATGGGGGACTCGAAGAAATCTTTGTTTGAGGGATACAAGGGTATGTACATGAAATTGTCATCAATGCTTGAATTGTTGAAACTGAAGGCAAGCAACGGGTGGTCAGATAAAAGTTTCACAGAGTTGTTTGATCTCATAGCGGACATGCTTCCAGAGGGAAACGAGTTGCCTAGAAGTACATATGAAAAGAAGGTTCTTTGTCCGTTGGGAATAGAAGTACAACGAGTAGAGAGTTTACGTAACAAGTAAATGTACTTTGATCTTATTGTTGCCAAAAGTAGATGCTATGTGTCTATTACGACTGTCCGACCATTTTTCTTAAAGAGAGAATTCATGAACGTGGGAGCTCAGAGTTAATTTCCAGACCCTCCTTGTATACATCCTTGTTAGTTCAGGATTAAACTAATGGACACCAACAAAATATCTACCATTGCACACATTGTAGTTAATGTAAAGACCACTTTGTAAAATACGATTAGACTTAAGGTCAGTAAAGCTAAGTTAACAAAAAATTTCATCTCATGCATACACGTAGGCTTTTGCACTCGTACCAGAACCACCTCATAAAACTTCTTGGGTAGCATGAACCTACTTGGATGGCATCCTTGTACCTACTCGGATAGCACGAGCATACTCGGGTGGTATCCTTGTACCTACTCGGTTAGCCAACCTATGCATATTCCGAAACAACCCGTACCTAATCGGGGAACGATTCGTACCTAGTCGGGAACGACTTGTACCTAGTCGGGAACGGCTCGTACCTAGTTGGGAACAACTCGTACCTAGTCGGGAACGGCTGGTACCTAGTTGGGAACAACCCATACCTAGTCGGGGAATGATTCGTACCTGGTCGAGAATGACTTGCACCTAGTTGGGAACAACTCGTGCATAGTCGGGAACAACTTGTACCTGGGACGACTTGTATCTAGTCGAAAGTAGTGACCATTTAAAACTTAGACTTGAAGGCCGTCTGCCGCTTACTCCCTGGGGAAGACGTCCCGCTGGATTGCGCCTTCTCCCCTACCCTCTCTGCCCTATGGGTCCCACCCGCAGGGGCTCTCCTCCACGCGGTGTCACCGGGGACGCGTGTCGCTCGCCGGATGGGACACCGTCGCCGTGACCTCCCTTCGGCCTCCCCGCCCACGTGGCGTTCTTCTTCTGCCAGGCGCACTCACCGTGCCCAAGCACCCTTAGCACAACGCCGGTGCCTCATCTCAGTTCCTCCCTTCTAGTCCAAGCTCCCTCCAATCGCGATCCTTGGCTCCGCGTTCTCCGCCGCTCCCGTCCGAGCTCAAAGGCAAGCCCACAGTCGAGTGCCTGTACTAGAACCAACGAGCACTGCCGCTCTGGAGAGCACGCCGCGGCCGGCATCCTCTTTGTTCCCGTGTCTGACGAGGCCCTCTCCTTCACCCAACCGCGCCCGGGATTCTCTTAATCTCGGTGATCTCATTCCCATTCTCCCCTTGTGCAGGTTCACCGCGGACCACCCAACGCGTGGTCATCTCCCCGAGTCCAGCAGACAAAGCTCGGCATTCGACTACGCTCCCATCCCTAGTAATCTCTCCCTTCCCTTTAGTTTGCCAAACCGATCCGTCATCACCTCGTGAACTCACGACTATAGTTAATTGGAATTATTTGCAGCCGAGCTCTTCCCCGTCGCCGGTCATCCACCGCTCGTCGTCGATTCTTCACCAACAGTAACTTCCAGACCCAATTGAGTACAAGTCCTGCTTTTCGAGGCCCTTCTTCTCCTTCTTGACTCTTCCGTCCATCCCCGTGTGCCCCAGCTCTCCTTGTCACCGAAGCCCGGGCTCCGCTGCCCGCCATTGACGACGTCATCCCCTACTCCATCCGCATCCGTCCCATTTGAGCACCAAAACGAATTCGGGGTAAGTCTCCCCAGCTGCTAAGGCTATTAGCTCCCTCAATATCTCTCTGCTACGCCTTCACGGGTGCTCGCCGTCGCTCGCCTCCGTGTAGCCCGATAGAGCTCGAACCAGCACCGAGCTCGCACAAGAAATCCGACATATGGGGCCCATATGTAATAGACTAGGAAAAGATAACGAAAGAAGAAAGAGAAAAGGAGTGGGGCTGGGCCCGTAGATTATAAGCTGAGGCTAGGAAAGGGCTGGGTAAGAAAGTTTTAAGCCCAATTCGAATTGCTGAAATGGCAGATTAGACAAAAATTTGGATAAATTTTTTTAAAAAAATCATAACTATGTAATTAACCTCCAAACAACATGATTCTTTTTGGTTAGTCTTATTTCAATCTGTAGAATATTATGGCATGTTTTTCATGTATGTTACACCGCTCAAAAATCTTGAAATTCCCATAATACCCTTCTCCCTAGGTTTGTAATATGACTTGTATACAATGTTTAATGGATTTAATTGGAGTATATGTGGTACCATAAACTTGCTTAGAAAAACATATGTGTACTGAAGCCCTTACTCCACTAGTGAGCCTCTTCCCTATGGGTAAATCTGGACATGAGCCAATTAAGCCCTCAAAATAGCAACACCACCTTCGGAAAATCATAACTTTAACTCTAGGCCCGCAATTCTGGTGAAATCAATTGCATTAGTTGCATATAGTAACTCTCTACGTATTAAGTGCATATCATGCATTTTTGTATTTTGTACTTGCTGATTTTGATCAAAGTTTCTTTTATTGCTTTATTTCGGGATTTTGGGATCCGATTTTGGATAGAACCGAGCAACGAAGAGTATTCTGAGGTTGAATACTTTGACGATCCCGATCAAGCCCAACAAGGCAAGTTTACAGAAAGCTCGTAAAGATTCTCTTAATCTATTTCATGCCTTGCTATTGATTGAGATGAAATACTAAATGGTGTTGTTGCAATGTTGACATGTCTCGTGATGGCGATATCACTAGCATGGTTAGGCTCTTTTGTGTTATAAGATCAGCGAGGATCTTTTAATTGGACTAATGAACTATGAAATCACTAAGGGTGAGATGTGAGTGCTGGAGTTCTGTCACCTACTAATGGATAGCTGAATGGGGTGAACGTAGGCACCACAGCTATTCAGTTGATGCCAGTGTCGTAGGGCTTTACCTTCCACCCACATAGGGAGACTTAGTGAGATGTCCGGATAGTCGGGGTCAGCCAATCTCGAACTAACAACTTCTCGGGAGTGCTCCCTTGGTCAAACCTTCAACGGTTTGCTCAGAACAAATGATATAGCTTTTGTGAGCTATCTTTAAATCACCCCGAGCTTGATTGCCTTGTTGTGATAACCTGTGGATGAGTGTGATTGTTTCTCATACTTATTCAAATTTGAAATTGAATGAACACATGTGGAATGTGCTAGTAAATGTGGTCATGTTGGATACATATTGGTATGGTTTTATCAAGTATGTTCATGCCATGTTTACCTTATTGTTGATATGCAAAATTAATGTTTCATTCTTGTTAATAGCTTTGCGGAAATTGAATTGGGATGAGCCTACAAATGTAGCTTGCAAGTATGACAATTCTGAAACTTGTTGCAGGCGATCCTAGTATCGGTGAGTACTACGACACTGAGAATGCCAATACCGATGCTTAGTATTGCTTTATCCTTTACGGTCGGAATGTTGTGGGTTTTGTGGTATCTTATGGAGATGGTTGGGCTGCCATCCCATGGTTTTACCTTTTGTTCCGCTGCTGTTTTCGATGTTAAAAACCTGAAAAATGACATTCAAGTCGCTATTGTGTGATGTATAACCTCCCTTGAGTAAGAGATGAACTATATTTCTTTTAACTCCTTATTAGAGTTTGAACTGTGATATGAAGTTGTTAGTTGTGATCATTCCATATACCATGCGTGATGGTTGAAGTATATGGAATTAATCATAAAGAGGTAATATCTTCTCTTGATGTTCCCTTTGTGAAGTATTTTCAGTTGAGTGACCCGCTAGCTGAGATGCAGTGCCAGCTAGGCAAGGTGAGGGCAATCACACCGGGCTTTCGAGCGACCCACTAGCCCTCGGGCTAGGTTAGGGTGTGGGTGCGATGGTCGGGCTCCTCCTAACTTACTTTACTTAGTGAGCTTGAGAGCAACATTAGTTCTTTACCGGACTTTGGATTCATTTTCAACTTCCCTTGCGATAAGTGTGTCCTTGCCCAGCTTAACCAACCATGAATGCATATGACTTCTGCTAAGCTATGGTGGGTTGGCTAGGTGTCGGATCGTCCAGCAGTGAAGGCATACGATGTTTGGTAAGCATATGGTGTGCTGGGTGGTTTCTCGGGTATTCGGACCTCGTATCGCAGCTGGAGTTGGTTATGAACTTGGGGTCCTGACAGCTTGGTATCAAAAGTCCGATTTACGATATACCACATGGCTTATATAGCATAATGTCTTTAGGACGTTATTACAATAAAAGGAAACAACTGAAAGGTAATGAAGCAGTTCCATCTCGGCTCCATCTGTGCCGCAGCAGTTGACGGAGTCCATGCGACCTCACTCCTCAGGGTCATCATAGTAGTAATCCCTGTCCAAGTCTTCATCGGCATAGTCCTCTGTACATTACCATAGCAAAAACTGTTGACGAGTACTTTATGTACTCAGCGTGCCCCCTTATAGGGAAACACCAAAACTAAGGTACATGAGGCGATTTTGTGGCCCTTTTGCGTAAAAGCAGTTTAGTTGTAATATTACAGTAGATTCGAAGGCGGTATTTTGATGAAAACCAGCTTTATATAAGCGGTGTTTTCCAACAAAGTGAGGGTCCACGACCAACACATATGAGCAAGAACTCCCGCCTTAACTCATCCATAGGTTCTAACAGCAAAGGCGTAGAGAAAAGTGGCAAGGGGAAGAGAGACATGTCCTTTTCATCATGAATGAGTCATATATCATCCATGACCAGGGATACGGTTAATCAATTAGTTTCACACTCTGAAGAGGTTATACACTTTAACCACATGACACGATCATCCTCTTATGCCAAGCTAATCGGGCTTGTACACACGTCCATCGGTGTGTCAGCAGGGTAACCTTTACGAATTTTTTTAGCTAGATCCCTCCTTAATGTAATATGCCCATCAGGTCTAGCACGGAGTTGAGAGTATGTCCCCACCCTCCAGTCCCCATCTGTGTCGAGGGTCCTCGTAGTTACGTCCACCCCTTCTACGATATGGCGACATCAATACTAAGGGCTGACTAACCTATTTAACCAAGCCAGTGCCCCTATAGCATGTGGTTGTACTATTTTCACAATCCTCATATTCGAGACTATGATCTTATTTGATGTGGATGATCAAATGCTTCTTGAAACCTGATCTAGCTATTGCCTGCACCTTTTAGATGAGAAGTTTCACCCAGAGTAGAGTAGAAAGAATAGAGAGAGGAAGAAGGCAACATGCATCTAGCCCAGCTCAGCGAGCTCAACAATAAATTCAATAATGGTATAATTGATCTAAAGATCGTTCCTCCGAGGAGGCAGTCAAAGGTATCCTAGGTATATGCTAAACATGGCTAAGCAATATTTCTACTCTATTCTGAATTACTAAATAATCTATTCAGGATATCAGGTAAAAGGGTGACAAGCGGATAAGGTAAACGTGTGTCAATTGACACACTAGCTACACAAATAAAACATAATGCATATTTCTAAACAATAAATTAATAATGACTTTATAACTATGCGGTCAAATATGATCAAAGGGGAGGGGCATGTCTTCGTTGTCGTGCTACTGATCTTTGAAGTCCTATCCTGGTTTGGCTTCGTCACTCCTTACTCGTCGTAGAAGGAATAGTGCGAGCAAATAAATAAAAATTCTAATTAAATAGTTCCAAGATGCAAAAGGAAGGGAATCGACGGTAGAACAATTTGGATAGAATGAAATTGTCAGGGCCCACGGAATCACATATGATTTAAGGAAACAATTGTCGCCGAGCAGCTACCCAACCGATGGCATGGTACCTGCGCCGCGAACACCCAGAATTGGATAGCCCGACACCTGACCAACGCACCATACGATCACCAGAGCCGTATGCCTTCACCATTGGTCAAGCCGGCCAGAAGCGAACAACTTTCCATAAACCACATACAATTCCAAGGTCCTGTGGAGAATTAAAGTCACTCCCAAATCCACTAAGCACAACAATATTGGAGGAGCCCGGCGATGATTCCCTCACCCTAACCTGACCTGGAGGTCAGTGGGTCACCCGAAGGCCCGGTACTATCACCCACACCCTGCCTGACCGGCACTGCATCTCAGTCAGCGGCTGTAAGAAAGAACGACTGTAACTCTTCACGGCTAGCTCATACACTTCAAAACCATACACGCACGGTGTATGAGCAGCCCAATGAACAACTTGTATATCACAACAAAACACTAAAGAGGAAAATTACCAGATAATTATAACACATCCCATACTCGGGGCAGTATTTATCTTACATACAACTTGACCCGAAGGTCGATAAACATCAAAATAACAACAAGGGCAGCAGTGGAAACAAATTAAAATACCCGAGATGGTTATCGCAACCATCTCTAAAAGTGTACCCATAACCCTTTGTTGACCTAAGGTACAAACCTAAGCAAGCTAAGCATCGAAATTAGCAACTGTAGCATCAACGTAAGCTTCTACCGAAGGTTCACCTGCAACAATTAGGAATCAAATTCCTTCAGTACTTTCGTACTGGCAAGATGCTTTGTAGGCTCATCCCAACTCACTTAAGCATGGCAAAGAATAAGCTTTAACATACAAGTAAACATAGCATCATTACCAGATTAAACATGGCATAAACATGAATGAATAACGTAATAATGATTCATGAGCATGATAAACCACTCATCTCAAGTCAGCAATAATAAGTGAATCATCCATGCATTATCCATAATAATCATCACAAGTCAACAAAACATAAAGTCAATCTCTAGCTAGTCCACCAAGACATAGCCAATTAACAGCACTGAAACCTGATTTGACTAGAGGGCGACTGGGGTAGTACCTCTACCTCTACCTTCGAATCTAGACATAACTGAGAACAGTAATCGACTGGGGGTACGACTAGGGTACATATGCCACCTCATCTTCGACCCCGCAAGCATCGACTAGAGATGACTAGGGTGCATATTACCTCGACCCTCGACTACCATGACCATAGGTAGTGTCACGCCCAGAATCGACTGGAGATACAACTAGGGTACATATGCCACCTCGCCTTCGGCCCTGCAGGAACCGACTAGAGACGACTAGGGTGCATATTACCCCGATCCTCGACTCATTCGTGACACCCCATCCCAACTTTAACTCGAACACATGGACCAGCCATCAACTCAACTCAGACTAGTGACCAACATCACAATCATGATCCGAAAGTAATGAACAACAATCATAACACTTATTCAAAACCAAAACTTAAGAATTTAGGAATCTTAGCGAGCTTTTGCAGAGCTTGCCTTGCTGGTTGAAACCTTGGTTGTATTGAGGTTCATCTTCGTGATACTCCTCGTTGCCCGGTTCTAATAATAAGATCACAGAAAAGCAGAAAAATGACAAAAAGGGATATGCAATCAATACCAGCAAGAAATGATATGGTATTATGTAGGAAATGCATCTTAATATGAGGAAATTTTATTACGAAGCTAACACAATTTGAATCGGTTGATTTGGAGTTATCCATGTCAAGTTATAGTGATTTCAAGGTTTTCACGGTTAAAGTTGAGGATGATTTGTAACTTTCAAAATTACTCTTAGTTGTAGCATGTGAGAGCATGAAGACATGGTTTTTAGATTGATCATGATACCAAGCATATTTATTTTGACTGTTAAGTAGATTCTCTAGTATTCTTATTTCAATGTTAAGCATAAAGGGGCAATTTGCGCATTTTTGAAAATTTCAGCTACAACATGACGAATAACAGTGGCATCATACTATTCTATAATTAAAAATACAAACTTAGGAAAAAGGATCATCTCATTTGGAAGTCATATGCGTTTTCTACGAATTCTTGAAGTTTAACCATCTCTAGCATGTACTGTCTTCTCAATATAAAAGGGGATAGTAAAACTATGATTACTCAATTTATTCCTAACTGTAAGGTATGACCAGTGAAGTTCGTTAAAGGTATTTGTTCCTAAGTATTTTACTTGGTTGAGAGATAAAAGGATGGAGCCGACTGCCATGTTTATGCAAACAAGTATATCAACTAGTTGCAACTTACTTAATCGGAGACTGGTATGGTTGAGATATTAGTTAAGTCGTATACATATCATCTCTGAGTCCACTTAACTTGCTTATTAAATGAACTGACCCGATAGTTATTGAATACTTAGGTTTTTGATCATCCATTAACTTAGTTAATTACTATAGTCAAAGATACTCATATGAACTACCATAATTTTGTTATCTTTCATTTCTAACCGAGCTCACATGCAAGGGATATCAGTTAACTTGTTACTAAGTGCGAAATAGCAAATAAATCAGTTTGAAATCAACATGACCTTTGACCAGCGCATTAGACTGCAGCTCACTATAAAAATATGCCGACCACAACACATGTCGGAACGTCATCAATTTGTCTCATTCACTAGTTAACTGAATTCACTATTTCTAATGGTTAATGGGTGTTGATTAATTAATGATTTATATATCAATTGAAGACTTCCCCCAATTAGTGTTTGGATCCGAAGGTAGGACCCAGACCCTTGATTAAAAGGTATTTTCACAGCATACGATCATTGAAGTGTTGCTGATGTCTTAATCTTGACTAATCACAGACATAGTATAACCGTTTGTATCACGTGTACCTCAGTCATTAATTAATCCGAATGCTCAAAAGTAATTAATTGGTTATTAAAGATTTAACCGCCGTTTAACTAATCCTAACTAAAACTAACGACTTCGGTTATTTGAATTTTAATGGTGTCTGAATTCCACTGAGGATTTTGTCTTAACCATTACATGCATTAACCATACTGGACTCAAATTAGCGTTAACGCTGCTCATGAATGAGTGCTATCCGAAAGCAGGAAGTAAAAAAATGGGAAGAGAAGAAGAGCAAGCCGAGCTTGTTTGAACCAGTGGGATGGGTGCTTGGCTGGGACCTAACCCGAGGGAGATAGCGACAGAGAGGCTTGGGTCGCGATGTTGAAGGTGCATCATGGCAGCGGGCGAAGACCGGCAGTGCGGTCCTGATGTCGTCGGCGGCGGGGACCTGCAACATGGAGGCGCAGGGTTGGACGCTGAACTCCGGAGGGTGACCTGCAGAGGAGAGATCCGCTGGTGTATGGCGGGTGGAGCCGCAGTCACCGGCGGCGGTGTTGTCGGTGGCGAGGCAGAGCTCAAAGGCGATCTGTGGAGCGGCGTTGTCCCCAGTGCCGAAGGAGATGGTGGTAGAACTTGGCGTTGGCGGGGGGATCGGAGCTCGAGCTCGGCGGGGTTCTGGAGTTGGCTCGCCAGCCGGTGGGCTCGGATCCGGTGTACGGCTTGGAGCAGCGGCGGAGACGGGTTAGGGCGGCCGCTGGAGGAGGTCGAGGCGGGCGCTCTGGTGTGGGGCGAGCTCGGGCTTGGGCTCGTCGGCTTTGCTCGCCACGGCGCGGCCCAACACCGGTGCGGGGAAGAAACCGGTGGGACGGCGGCGGTGGAGGAGGTCGGTCGGCCGGGACGGCGAAGGAGGCAAGGAGGCGTGGCGGAGAAGGAGCTTCAGGAGGCCGGTGACTTGGGCGGCCGGTCTCCGACGGCGGCGAGGTAGGTGCCGAGCAGTGGCGCTCCGGCACTTGGCGTGGCGCGCGGAGAGGCGAGGGTGGCATCGGGCGGCGAGGAGAGTAGAGGCGGATTGACTGGTAGGGCTCGGCGGTGGGGGCCAACGGGCGGCGGTGAGGAGCGGGGCTCGGATTGCCGGCCTTGGAAAGCCCGATTAAGGAAGCAAAGGGGGACCTAGAGGAGTTCGGTTTTGGAGAAATCAGATGGGGAAGAAAGAAGAGGTGGGGCGTACGGTGGTGAGATGATGGGGAAAAGGAGCTGTCAGGTGGGTCCCCACAGGTGGGTGAGGAGAAAATCAAGGTGATGGTGGGCTCGGTTTAGAGAGAAGAAATCTCTTTTTGATACTTTGGTCATAAGGTCCAAATGGAGTTTGAAATGTAGGCAATTGAACCATTCTTCAAATAGTTTCCAAAATATTAGAATTAAGGTCAAGAAGGTAGCTAACTTCTGGATATAAAATCTTGTTAAAATTTGGAGAAGAGGAGGATTAGTTGATTGACTTATCTTAATTCCGTCCGGGGAGGTAAGCTTTTTAGAAAAATTAATTCTGGTTCCGGGTTACAAGTGAGTTTCAATTGACTTGTAAAAATTTTTGATAGCTAAGATATTTGCAATATATATATATATATATATATATATATAAGTTTTTGAATCATGAGTCTTAGTGACATAGGTTCCACCGTTTCTATTTCATATTGATCCTAAGGCTCATGTTAAAGTTTTGTAACAAGGTCATGTGAGCTATCTATATGCATGCACGTGAGGAAATAAAAGAAACCATTTTTATTCACGATGATCTACATTGATCTCGTGTCTTGAGGATAGGGTCATTACAGAAATGATGGCACGAAAATGTCATCATGTCGATGATCAGAAAAAAGGTTCTAGCTCTAAGGTGTTCTTAATTTTGGTCTTCTAAGAGAGGCCATAACCACATATATCATATATATTATATAGCATACAAGATTAAGTGTTTAATTAACATGGGCTAACATGTTACAGTGAACAATTAATAAAATAATATTTTTATTATTTTCTAAGTTAACAGGATGGTATGACGTTCTTTAATTTATACAAACATTTCTGAAATAAAGGTTATTACTAGGGTTAGACCTAACATGCTAGGTAGCATCGCAATTGCGTTAATAAGGTAAAGCCTAGGTATGATACTAGATAGAGGAGTATGTCAAAAAGTACTAAATAATTGAGATTACTACTATACACTTAATCCTAATTGGCATATACATGATACTATATTGAGATTCTTTAATAGGTCATATGAAGAAATCTAAACTACATCAACATAAGTGTTGTTAACCAAAATGTAAAGTTACTAGCTAGTGTATATATCATTATTAAAAAGGAATTATCATGTAGTTGTTTAGTATAACCTCTATCATGCTAGTTGATCAACTCGTGAATAAACATAGATACGGCAACAATAGGAACCTAGATTAGGTTTGCATATATTTTAGTCAAATTTTCATAGATTTAAGTGTACCATTGACGATGACATAGCACCCGGGTATCGTCAAGGAGGATAAAGCTGGCCATCCGGGCATAGGGTGGGCCAGGCCGACTACTCGGGGTCCAACTACAACACGGGGGCGCATCATCGACTTGGAATACAAGACATGGACACGTACCTGTCCGGAATCCCGGGTGGTAGTTGTAACCGATTAGGAAACATATCTGTAAGCCGATTCGGACTCTTGTAACTCTATCCCGGCCGCCTATATAAGGCCGGATAGTGAATCCCGGATAGGTAGACAAAAAATAGAGCTCTCAGATCATCTGATCATAGGCATAGACACATACCCTCACACGGGATACAAGCAATACGACTCGCCAAACACAGGACGTAGGGTATTACCTCTTCTCGAGGGCCCGAACCTGTCTAAACTCTGTGTCCCGTGTGCACCCATCTAGATCTGCTACTCGTACACCGCCCCATATTCAGTATTACCGGAATAATACTCCGACAGTTGGCGCGCCAGGTAGGGGCTGTGCGCGTAGATCCATCTGAACGGATCCA
This sequence comes from Stipa capillata, assembly GCA_019208055.1. NCBI lineage: Eukaryota > Viridiplantae > Streptophyta > Magnoliopsida > Poales > Poaceae > Stipa > Stipa capillata. The sequence goes on along the minus strand of JAGXJF010001959.1, from coordinate 161,899 downwards.
GACGGGTTTCTTCTTCGGCAACGGCGGCTTTGCTCCAGGATAGGCCGTGAGTTTTGGCCCCCAGGACTCCGTCGCTGATCTTGGACAGGTTTTTCGACTCGGAAAAACTCGATTTCAGCGTCGACAAGCTCGGCAAACTCCACCTCTGCGACTCGGTGCCCGGCCAATTGGCAAAGGCTTCATCACCTTTCTCACCCGGACTCTCGTTCGAGTCAGTGGCTTCAGCAAGCTTCACCTCTGCAACTCGGCTTCCAGCCAGTCGGCGGAGGCTTCACCGCCTTCCCACTCGGACTCTCGTCAGAGTGGATGACTTTGGTGGCCATCTCCAAGGACGAGGTCACGCGAAAGATGGATCTACTGCTCGGGCATGGGTCTTTACCCGTCGAGCAAGGATCCCGACTGGTCGGTACGATCGAGTCCCTTCTACCCCTCCTCTATTACGACTCAGACGGCTTCGAGAGTTTGGGAAGCCACCATCCTTCTCGGGAGGACTTTATGGCGGACTCGGATGCGCCGTATGTTCCCCTCCCGACTACGCTCGGGGGCTTACCGACTGAAGGATAAGGACGGCAACCTCATCGCCAATGCTTGAAACATTGAACAACTAAGTCGCTTCTATGCTTAAGCTTTGTACTTTCATACTTTAAATGAATAAATATTTCCTTGCTCCATCCGAGTAACTTTTCGGGTTTCCCGACTTACCTGCTATGCACGCTCACGGCTACACATAGTGGACACTCAGGAGCTACACCACACCGGGTGCACCCAGGCGCATTCGGGCTCTTCTCTTTCAACAATTATTTTAGTACTACATAAATAGCCCGGTGTTAACTCTTCGTCTTCGATCGCCGGTCTACGCCACAACCCTGCGCTACACGGGAAATAGCCCACGGCTAATCTCAACACAATGGGGGATACGACGGGTCGACAAGAGCACACACAAAGGGCTAACTTACATACGAATGAATTTTTACGAAAGAAGGGGTTAATAAGACAGAGAACAATTAACCAAAACATGCATAATCAAGTTACACTCGGTCTTCCCGAGTACTTCACATGTATATGGAATGGTTTATGTGTTTTCTCCCTACCTTTTCAGGACAACGCTGTCAGCACTGGTATCCACCGACTGGGCTTTCTCCATCAGCACGGGGACCTCTTCATCGGCAATGTCGGCAGCAAAGTTACTCGGCAAGCTCCGACTGAGTAGACATGAGTCGGGGGCTTACCAGCGGCGGCGTCCTGAGTTCTCTTCAGAGAGGGCTCGGTGGCGGCTTTCTCCACCTCAAGCTGCCGAGCACTCGGCCTTGTGTGGCGCCCCCGGTTTTTAAGCCGGGAACTTCCTCGTGATCACTGTACCGGTCCCTGGATCAGTAGCCGATACACACGAGTTAACCTGTATATCATCGTCATACATGCGTAAATAATTGAATAGACCGTTAAGGTCGATAATCTGATACCTGTAGCCCAACGGCTATAAACTTGCAGCGGAAAATCCAGTGGAGTTGCGGCCCATCAGTAAGCCATACCCGACAGGCAACTGACTGGGGATTACACCCTAGCGTTCGTGATTGTGATTGCTTCTTCGGACCTGATGTCTCCTTCGTCTGGCCAAATCATCAAGCCAGGTGAGTACATTGAATGTACTCGCAAGCTATTCCCACAGGAGAGATTATACGACAATATTTCATGCAGGGGTTTAATCAAGGAATAGCTCTACTCTAAGCTGATTAATGTGCGGAAAGGTAAGGGCATAATTTAAATACTTGAATAGTAGATTCAAGAGCAATTTTAGTAAAACTGTTTAAAGTAAAATGAACAGAATCCTCCCGAGGTAGACCCGGCTACCTCCTTACAATCCTCGAGACAGCTCAGACCATATTACCCTGGGCAATATGTCTAGCTTCTCGGTACAACACTCAAACTGACACTATCCTGGATAGCTCAGCGAGTGCCCCTGGCTCAGCCCGTGTATCCCGAATCACACGGCTAGCCTACTCCTCCGGCAATTCCTTGCTACCAGCCTGTAGCGTAAATTGCCCTCTGTGGACACATCATGCCCACGTCCTTAATCCATTTCCCGGTTTTCGCAACCAAAACTTAGTCTAACCAGTGTGTGGCCTTGCCAGTTCATGTCCATAACCGAGGACGCGGCTATTCGAATAGTTTTTAACACTCTGCAGAGGTTGTACGGCTTTACCCACAAGATGTAGGTCACCCTGGAAGTACTTTGCAACGTATACTGCCAGGATTATTACAACGAGACCTTCGCCCGCTTCCATACCAGAGTTGGACCCGCTAGGTGAATACCCAAGTTTGCATGTCCTGGACATCAAATTGGGGCTCTCCACCTTTGTGTCGTATCAGCACCTCCCGCCTGGCGTAGGTGGATCCTCTAGGACTTAAAACACCTAGCACTAACTCCCTACTTCCCACGGGTCCAAACCCTAATACTTGCCGGGGTACTAAGCCAAGTCCTTCCCATAAAGGACATGTGGACGTACGGTAATGGAACCGGTTTAGCGGCACTTAGGCTCGGTCCTTAACTGATTCGAGTAGGACTCCATTCCCGACCCCATGACGTCCCGGACAATCATGGCTCCAACCAATGTTCTACATCCCCGAACATCCCTTAACATTCCTACCCGAATCGAAATCATCTCCTCTTTTCTTTTGGGGTTTTTGATAATCCTTTATTTGTGAAAGTCACCTCGGACAGCATATGCCATCCGAGGGTTTGTTTTCCCATATCCCAACGGGATGAGTAAAACTTGGTTTTTTGACTATAGCAGGGCTAAGCATGGTTAATGCCTATAACCTTAATTATTCAACGGTCGAGAGTCGACTGCTGAATATACCTAGGGTTACAAGGAAGGATATTCGGACCTAGGTATCGTGCAACTAATGGGTATAACTACCTCTACATAAAATATCGATATTAAACACATAGCATGCAGAGTTCGTAAACAAAATATTCATAACTTTGCACATATGGGATTTCGATATGATCAAAGTGGGAATGCTTGCCTGGCAATATTGTTCCAGTCTTGGTCTTGAATCCGATTCGTCAGCTGTCCGAATTCCTTCGCGCGATAATTCTTAACGTTGTATCTACACGTCGAAAGAACGGCGAATAAATCAACGAGGCAAGGAAGAACCAAATAACATTAAATCAGCAACTTCAGCACATGAAATCATAACGCTCCTGACAAACTATTTGATTCTAAGGAGCTTCAGGGAATAAAAGGGTGCAGAGGTGACTTGTTGCCGCGGTAGGAGTAAAGTGGTAGGCGACGATAGCTCGACACGGCAGGAGATAGGCAACAATGACAAGGTTTTTGCGGCGGTAGGAACAATGCGGCGACGGTAAAGGCTTACCATGGCGGCGGAAGGTGGCAACGACAGTTGTCGCGGCGGGAGAGAGGCTGTCGTGGCGCTGCCATGGCAGGGCATGGCTTGTCGCGGCGGGGAACTGGCTTGTCGCGGCAGAGGATGGTTTGCCGCGGTGCTGCCGCGGTGGACAAAAAAGGGCTGCCGCGGCGGGGAAGGGGTTGCTACGGCAGGGTAAAGGAGCTGCGACAGTAGCTTGCCGCGATAGAAGAAACAGCTGCCGAGGCGGCAGGGCTTTTAGAATAGAAGAATCGGGGCTTTAGGTTATCCGGATAAACATCTACCTCAGGTTTTTGGTCGCGTTAGGGTTTCAGGGATTCTCGGAGAACATACAGTTACGTTCGCCGTCAGGGTTGTCCGGGTTGTACACGGTTAACACTTTTAGGATTTCGGATAACCTAGTTTGTTCGCAGCTAAGGTCTAAAGGACACAACTAGCGGTTTGGATTTTGGAAGATGGAGCCCTAAGTAATTGTCGCCTAGCAGGAAATAATAAAAGCTTAAATGGATTTAGGTTTATTCGGCTTAGCTCACGAGTCAATTTAAAGCATGCTCTGATAGAGGCTAACAGCGGCATTAAGATTGGTTCATACTACGCGCAGTAGTTAGCTCAAGGTGATTAGCCGATGATTGAGCAATGTTCTCACTAGCGTTGCACTGAGGCCGGTTTAATTAATGTTGCTCACCTCCCGACGCGTTATCTAACTGTTTTAATCGGCTCAATATCGATCAACCGTGCACGTAGCATGAACTGGTATTAGCGTCTAGCATACTGATTAAAGGTTTATCGAAAGTTAGTTGCTATCCTAGATTAGCTAACTAACCAACAAATTAACTAACTAATTAATTGATACTAACTAACTACCTTAACTAATTAACCAGTTAACTAATCGATCAATTACTTAACTAACTAGCTAATTAACTACTTAACTAGCCAGCTCACTAACGAACTAACTATTCAACTAATTAAATAATTAACGCACTAACTGATTAACTAACTACTAACTAACTAATCACTAATCAGCTAATTAACTAACTAGTTAATTACTAACTAATTAACTAATTAACCAGTTAGTGCTTATATGCTTACTGTCGTGTGAGGTTATCTGATTCGGAGCTAAATAAATGAGCTCGGTTAAATGGGGAATGAAAGCCTGCGGTGTAGAACTCATTGCTGGGAAAAAAAAACATGTAGGGGAGTAGGGAGAGATGGCTTCTGGTTGCTCGCTTGGCTCAGGTAGCTGCCTCTGGTTGCTCGCCGGCGGCGGGGGTAGGGGAAATGGCGTCAGCGGCCGAGGAGGAAGGGTGGCCGGTACTCGCCTTACCTGTGCGCCGTCGATGGCCGGCGGCTTGAGTGCTTAGGACGAAATCAACAGTGGAGGCAACCGTGGCGGCGGAAGGAGTGCTGGGAGCGGCGCGCTGGGGTTCCGCGGCGTCAACGGCGGCTGGGCTTTGGATCTGGGGGCGGTGTGGATGGTAGTGGCGGCGGCGTGTTGCTGGTCCCGGTGAAGCAGCGGCGGAGAGGCGACTGGGGCAAGGAGCGGTGGCGATTCGGTTGGAGCAGAGCGGTCTGCTCGGGGAGTTACTCCGGCGACGGCGGCTTGCTCCGGCGGCGTGAGGATGGGGCTCCAGGGGCCGGCGGTATGGGGTCTCGCCGGTGCGGCGAGGAAGTGAGCCCGAGGGCGGCGGGTCATTCGGTGGCGGCGAGTGGTGGAAGGCGCGGCCGGATTGGGGGCGGCGGCGTCTTCTGATGCGGGGTGGCGTGGAGCTGCGGTGGGAGGCGGTGGAGAAGAGGGTCAAGGGCGGCGGCGGCCCGGTGAGTTCGATGGCCGGCGGTATGGGGCGGCCGTGGTGGTGCTGAGCGGAGCTCGGGAATGGAGTAGATGCATTTCAAGGTGCAGAGCAGAGGAGAGGTGAGTAGCTCGTGGAAGAGAGAGTGAGGGGAAGCGACCGGTGCTAGAGGAGGTTGAAGGGGAAACTCGGTTGGGCAGGGGAGGATGGGGGAGCAGTGTCTAGTTGACATTGAAAGACAGTTGCTGTGTTGGCGCCGTAGGAGTATAGGGAAGGTTTGGCAGTAGCTAGCACACGTGGCTGCTACAATTGGTGCTGATTACCAAGGAGGGGAGGTGGCGTGTGCGTCGAGAAAGGTGGCAGTGAGCTGGTGCTGTGGGTGAATAGCATAAGGTTGGCACCGAATTCAGAGAATATGCATGCGTGGCTTGGTGCAACAGAATGGAGCAGTGTTGAGAGAATCAATGGGCAAGGAAACATAGGGTAGATTACAACCTGCTTGGAGAAGGAAGTGACCGAAGGGATAGGAGCTTGGTATGCGGATGGGGTTCAAGGAGCAGCTGGCAAAATGCTGTTGCTACAGCGTGGTTAGGCACCGATTCTAACAGGTACTGGTGAGTTGGCACAGGCAGGAGAAAAAGGACAGTACGAATAGAGCTCTGCCTAATGCTGCAGAAGGGAAGAGGTGGCAAGAGGAGCAGTGAAGGAATTGTCTACATCAATCTGAAATGGCAGGTGGGCAATGCCTGGCACGTTGCCCGCTCATGCTAGGGATTAAATCCAGCTGGTTGACGTGGTATAGGAGAGTAGGGCACTGGTTGCTGTGACTGCTGATTGGTCCAACTGCAGATGAAAAGAAATGAGAAGAAAAGGAGTGACAGCTCGGGATTGCACACCTGAGAGTTAATCAGAAAAGGTGAAATAGACTGCCGGCATTGTTAAGGCACAGGGTTAGATCTCGCGATTAGGGTTTTGATGGAGAATGGTATATACATATTGTGAGAGTAAGGAGAGGTCAGGGCATGTGGGTCGATTATCCGGAGTTTGGACCTTACTGGTTGGTTTAGTCGATTGGTCGAGACAAGAGTTCTAGGGTTTTGGATTTCGCTACTGCTCAAGGAAACTCGAAATAGAGCCCAGGGTATATACGCACATCTACACTTGAGAGTTTTTGCGTATATGAGGTGACAACGATCTTAGAATAATAGGAAGAAGTTGCTGTTGAGGCGGGAAGGCAAGAGTAGGCAACCACTCCTGGAGTTAGGGGTTGAACGGAATTGTCCGCGTTGTCGGACGAAGGTTCGAGGAGTTAGGGTTTTGGCAAACGGGGATCGATAGGGAACAAGGGCAGGGGTTTTCTTGTGTTTGGAATTTAGCTTCATTATGACTTGAACCAAAGTTTTAATTAAGTGTATTCTCCGGCTGACATAATTAACGAAAAAGTTTTTGTTGGCCCTAATTTTCGGGTTTTGGAAAATCGGGGTGTGACAAACCTACCCCCCTTAAAGAGAATCTCGTCCCCGAGATTCAGACAGATTAGAAGAACGAACGGAGAAGAATTGCATGGTCGTTTGCTACAGAAAGCTTTTACAGATCCAGCGCAGGTCTTTCATTCAAATTTTCCAGGCTACCCCCCTTAAGGAAAAGGCTATTGCCTTGATATTAGGGTTTTATTGACAATTCTCTCGAGATGTCACGATTCTTCGAAACACAGCGTTCTGTGGTGAACATCGGGGATGCGTCCATTACTGTGTCCGGGCTTTGTGCTCTTCCTTAGTGTCGAGGGGGTTTGCGTGTTCTTGCTGGAGTTCTGAGGGCTTCTTGTCCGTAGCTTCAGGTTGTGGCGGAGTGTCTTTGGTGTCGACTTGCAGCAGGTGTGCCTTGAAAGTGGAGTTCCGAGGCTTCTTAGGGCATTGACGGACGAAGTGTCCAAGTTCTCCGCAATAGTAGCAAGCTCTATTCTTGGGGTTTTTGTCAGGGGCGGCGGAAAAATTAAGGTGGGTCTTGTTCTTCTGGAAATCTTGTTTGTCCCAGTTGTTGAGTTGAGATGCTGGGGATGCTTCCCATTTGTGTGGATGGCTGGCGACTTCGAAGGATTGTCTCTTCTCATGGCGAGATCGTTTGCGAGAGTTCTCCGGGTGGATTTGCTGGTCATTCCCACGTTTTCGGGTGTTGATTAGGTCAAGGTGTTCATTTATGGCCGAGTTTACAAAGTCTCGAAGGGTGGTTGTTATTACGGGCTCCATAGGGTACTGTGCTGGAACGTGGTCGCGTGCCTCACAGAGGTAACAGGTGACTCGGCTCATCGGACATTCTTCATCCAGGTGGGTGGTGTCGCAGTTGGAGCAGATGTCGGGGCATTGTTTCTTGAAATGTCCTTTTTCACCGCATCGTTTGCAGGCCCGACTGTTAGCTGGTATTTCGATGTGGCACTCTCGAACATAATGGCCAAGTTGATCGCAACGAAAGCATCTTTTCTTGGCTTTCTCATTAGCATCTTCTGGGGGTTTATCCTTTCCTACCGGCTTTTGCTGGTAAGATGACGCCGTAGCTGGTGGCAAAGCTGCTTCAGGTGTTGACTGAAATGGCCCGTAAGAGGAATGAGGTGGATCCGAACTCTGTGCTGGGGAAATTTCTTCACTTGGATTACTTGACTTGTCCATCCTGTACTTTCGTTTCCAGAGGTTAGTCGTCGCGTCAGGGAAAGGGGAAAGTGGCAACTAGATAAGAGGGAAATAACATGGGGTATTGGTATCGCACAAGAGCAATCATCAATGTATGGCGATGCCATTGCGATTGGGGAATAGTCCACCAAGACGCAAATAAAACTGCGAGAAGAACCAATATAGCACACACATATATAGGTGTCTAGAGGCACTTAGCATACCCATACATCGTGCTTGAGGCACAGGGTTAAGTCTAGGTATAAGCAATATTATAACAAAGCACATAAAACGATAAGAAGACCAACATAAAAACTTATCCATACGCCTAGGAGCGTATCGAGCAGGCGCACCTTAATACTGAAGGGCAGAAAGGAAATTTCTCGGGCAAGCATCAAAACAAGAAAAACACACATAAAACTAGTGGCACGGAGGGGCTAATCCAACCTCAGGGTGCCTTGACTATCTGGCCTAGATTAGACGGGTAGCATGGGGCGGAGCCGTTCTGTCACGGAGATTTTCGTTCTCAAGGGAAGGGAAAGACTCTAGGAGGGTTGTTGCTCCTACGGTGGCGGAGGTTTCCTCCGGGTGTCATCATTCTTGGCAGTGGCATCTTGTTGGCTTCGGAAGCATGCGCAGACGGTACTGAGGGGTTGCTGGGGCAAGGCGGAGAATCGAGGCTGTTGAGCGACATGATCCAGGAGTCCGCTAGCTGGGTAATCAAGTCGTGCTGGGCGGCGATGTAGCGGTTGGCGTGGACCACTACCGCGTCTTCTTCTTGCTGCGCGTCGGTGAACACGGCGTCTCCTACAGGGGCACGAATGGGGTAGAGGAGATAAGCACGCTGGTTCGCGCCAGGAACCTGGTAGTGCAGGCGAGAGATAGCTTCCCACGCAGCCATTTGGATGGCCATCGGAGAAGTAGGCACGGTTTTCCCGATGTAGCGGAGGGGAAAAACTCGGTTGGTGGCGGCTGGGTAGATATGAACTTCTGCCCAGAATTCATGCAAGGAACAGGAGGCACTCCCCAGGTACACACGGTACACGGGGCGTAGTGTCGCTCCAAGGATCTGCTGAGCCATGGACCAAAGAATGGCTGGAAATCCGGTGAACTCTGCGGCAATAGTCATTTGAAGTATGGCACCACGGGACGACATGCTTATCAGGAAGGTTGGGCAGGAAAAAGGGCACTACGGGCTAAGTATTTTGCTGGCGAAATTGGGTGCTTGGATGACAAAGGAGCAGTGGCACGAGTGTGCCTCACAAGAGAGGAGATGGCGCTTTATATAGCCTTTCGGCGATATGGGGGTCAACGAGAGTTCCAAGGAAAAATTGCTTCGGGATACGACGGAGGCTCGCGTCTTATCCGGTCGGTGGCTTACAGGCGAAATGAGGTCAAAGTTGTCAGAGAAAATCAACATCAGGCTGACAGAGAGAGGGAATTTCGGAGAGATTCCAGGAAAAGGTGTTTGACGGAGGAGACAGCATGACTTATCTAGTTGGAAGGTGAGGTAAGACTTATTGACTGCTCAACAGTGGATGTGACTGCTACATGCGTCGGAAGACATATGCGCAGGTCACATTTTTCCAACAAACAAGAAAACATGAAATAGCGAATGCGTCGCAAAGAACATCGTTGAGTATCATATATATACTGCAGAGGACGTCTAGCACTCTAACTAGGGAGGGGTACCTATCTCGCTGTTCACGACGAGCGAGGTCTAGTAACCTAACCTTATGGGTTTAGTCCACTCGGTCGATGCTTAGGGTCGCTGTCTTTGGCGGGGCATCGGTGTCACATGCTGACGAGTCTCTTTCACTCAATGCGGTGTTTCTTCACGAACTTCCACACTCTTGACGTCATGAGTTGAAGGGTCATGCGGTAGGCTTTGACCTGGTTGTAGCGAGTCTCGATGAGTTTCTTGAATCTGGCGTTGATGTAGTCCGTCTTGATTCTCGGTGAGGTTGGCGATCATCTGCGTTCCACCTGTAGGGTCTCGTTGCTTACTCGGCTAACATAGTCTAAAGGTTTTGAAGTAGACGAGAATGTAGAGGAAACCCTGTGTTTCTCGTAGAGTAACATAGGTAAGAGGGGAAATTAGGAAGGGTAAGAGAATAGAACCCATGCTTATAATAAGTTTGTATATTTATGAAAATATTATTTTCACCTAGGGTTTACATCTAACGTCCGTGCTAACTAGGGTTAACCTACAGTCAGTATGGCTCTGATACCAAGCTGTGGCGCCCCCGGTTTTTAAGCCGGGAACTTCCTCGTGATCACTGTACCGGTCCCTGGATCAGTAGCCGATACACACGAGTTAACCTGTATATCATCGTCATACATGCGTAAATAATTGAATAGACCGTTAAGGTCGATAATCTGATACCTGTAGCCCAACGGCTATAAACTTGCAGCGGAAAATCCAGTGGAGTTGCGGCCCATCAGTAAGCCATACCCGACAGGCAACTGACTGGGGATTACACCCTAGCGTTCGTGATTGTGATTGCTTCTTCGGACCTGATGTCTCCTTCGTCTGGCCAAATCATCAAGCCAGGTGAGTACATTGAATGTACTCGCAAGCTATTCCCACAGGAGAGATTATACGACAATATTTCATGCAGGGGTTTAATCAAGGAATAGCTCTACTCTAAGCTGATTAATGTGCGGAAAGGTAAGGGCATAATTTAAATACTTGAATAGTAGATTCAAGAGCAATTTTAGTAAAACTGTTTAAAGTAAAATGAACAGAATCCTCCCGAGGTAGACCCGGCTACCTCCTTACAATCCTCGAGACAGCTCAGACCATATTACCCTGGGCAATATGTCTAGCTTCTCGGTACAACACTCAAACTGACACTATCCTGGATAGCTCAGCGAGTGCCCCTGGCTCAGCCCGTGTATCCCGAATCACACGGCTAGCCTACTCCTCCGGCAATTCCTTGCTACCAGCCTGTAGCGTAAATTGCCCTCTGTGGACACATCATGCCCACGTCCTTAATCCCTTTCCCGGTTTTCGCAACCAAAACTTAGTCTAACCAGTGTGTGGCCTTGCCAGTTCATGTCCATAACCGAGGACGCGGCTATTCGAATAGTTTTTAACACTCTGCAGAGGTTGTACGGCTTTACCCACAAGATGTAGGTCACCCTGGAAGTACTTTGCAACGTATACTGCCAGGATTATTACAACGAGACCTTCGCCCGCTTCCATACCAGAGTTGGACCCGCTAGGTGAATACCCAAGTTTGCATGTCCTGGACATCAAATTGGGGCTCTCCACCTTTGTGTCGTATCAGCACCTCCCGCCTGGCGTAGGTGGATCCTCTAGGACTTAAAACACCTAGCACTAACTCCCTACTTCCCACGGGTCCAAACCCTAATACTTGCCGGGGTACTAAGCCAAGTCCTTCCCATAAAGGACATGTGGACGTACGGTAATGGAACCGGTTTAGCGGCACTTAGGCTCGGTCCTTAACTGATTCGAGTAGGACTCCATTCCCGACCCCATGACGTCCCGGACAATCATGGCTCCAACCAATGTTCTACATCCCCGAACATCCCTTAACATTCCTACCCGAATCGAAATCATCTCCTCTTTTCTTTTGGGGTTTTTGATAATCCTTTATTTGTGAAAGTCACCTCGGACAGCATATGCCATCCGAGGGTTTGTTTTCCCATATCCCAACGGGATGAGTAAAACTTGGTTTTTGACTATAGCAGGGCTAAGCATGGTTAATGCCTATAACCTTAATTATTCAACGGTCGAGAGTCGACTGCTGAATATACCTAGGGTTACAAGGAAGGATATTCGGACCTAGGTATCGTGCAACTAATGGGTATAACTACCTCTACATAAAATATCGATATTAAACACATAGCATGCAGAGTTCGTAAACAAAATATTCATAACTTTGCACATATGGGATTTCGATATGATCAAAGTGGGAATGCTTGCCTGGCAATATTGTTCCAGTCTTGGTCTTGAATCCGATTCGTCAGCTGTCCGAATTCCTTCGCGCGATAATTCTTAACGTTGTATCTACACGTCGAAAGAACGGCGAATAAATCAACGAGGCAAGGAAGAACCAAATAACATTAAATCAGCAACTTCAGCACATGAAATCATAACGCTCCTGACAAACTATTTGATTCTAAGGAGCTTCAGGGAATAAAAGGGTGCAGAGGTGACTTGTTGCCGCGGTAGGAGTAAAGTGGTAGGCGACGATAGCTCGACACGGCAGGAGATAGGCAACAATGACAAGGTTTTTGCGGCGGTAGGAACAATGCGGCGACGGTAAAGGCTTACCATGGCGGCGGAAGGTGGCAACGACAGTTGTCGCGGCGGGAGAGAGGCTGTCGTGGCGCTGCCACGGCAGGGCATGGCTTGTCGCGGCGGGGAACTGGCTTGTCGCGGCAGAGGGTGGTTTGCCGCGGTGCTGCCGCGGTGGACAAAAAAGGGCTGCCGCGGCGGGGAAGGGGTTGCTACGGCAGGGTAAAGGAGCTGCGACAGTAGCTTGCCGCGATAGAAGAAACAGCTGCCGAGGCGGCAGGGCTTTTAGAATAGAAGAATCGGGGCTTTAGGTTATCCGGATAAACATCTACCTCAGGTTTTTGGTCGCGTTAGGGTTTCAGGGATTCTCGGAGAACATACAGTTACGTTCGCCGTCAGGGTTGTCCGGGTTGTACACGGTTAACACTTTTAGGATTTCGGATAACCTAGTTTGTTCGCAGCTAAGGTCTAAAGGACACAACTAGCGGTTTGGATTTTGGAAGATGGAGCCCTAAGTAATTGTCGCCTAGCAGGAAATAATAAAAGCTTAAATGGATTTAGGTTTATTCGGCTTAGCTCACGAGTCAATTTAAAGCATGCTCTGATAGAGGCTAACAGCGGCATTAAGATTGGTTCATACTACGCGCAGTAGTTAGCTCAAGGTGATTAGCCGATGATTGAGCAATGTTCTCACTAGCGTTGCACTGAGGCCGGTTTAATTAATGTTGCTCACCTCCCGACGCGTTATCTAACTGTTTTAATCGGCTCAATATCGATCAACCGTGCACGTAGCATGAACTGGTATTAGCGTCTAGCATACTGATTAAAGGTTTATCGAAAGTTAGTTGCTATCCTAGATTAGCTAACTAACCAACAAATTAACTAACTAATTAATTGATACTAACTAACTACCTTAACTAATTAACCAGTTAACTAATCGATCAATTACTTAACTAACTAGCTAATTAACTACTTAACTAGCCAGCTCACTAACGAACTAACTATTCAACTAATTAAATAATTAACGCACTAACTGATTAACTAACTACTAACTAACTAATCACTAATCAGCTAATTAACTAACTAGTTAATTACTAACTAATTAACTAATTAACCAGTTAGTGCTTATATGCTTACTGTCGTGTGAGGTTATCTGATTCGGAGCTAAATAAATGAGCTCGGTTAAATGGGGAATGAAAGCCTGCGGTGTAGAACTCATTGCTGGGAAAAAAAAACATGTAGGGGAGTAGGGAGAGATGGCTTCTGGTTGCTCGCTTGGCTCAGGTAGCTGCCTCTGGTTGCTCGCCGGCGGCGGGGGTAGGGGAAATGGCGTCAGCGGCCGAGGAGGAAGGGTGGCCGGTACTCGCCTTACCTGTGCGCCGTCGATGGCCGGCGGCTTGAGTGCTTAGGACGAAATCAACAGTGGAGGCAACCGTGGCGGCGGAAGGAGTGCTGGGAGCGGCGCGCTGGGGTTCCGCGGCGTCAACGGCGGCTGGGCTTTGGATCTGGGGGCGGTGTGGATGGTAGTGGCGGCGGCGTGTTGCTGGTCCCGGTGAAGCAGCGGCGGAGAGGCGACTGGGGCAAGGAGCGGTGGCGATTCGGTTGGAGCAGAGCGGTCTGCTCGGGGAGTTACTCCGGCGACGGCGGCTTGCTCCGGCGGCGTGAGGATGGGGCTCCAGGGGCCGGCGGTATGGGGTCTCGCCGGTGCGGCGAGGAAGTGAGCCCGAGGGCGGCGGGTCATTCGGTGGCGGCGAGTGGTGGAAGGCGCGGCCGGATTGGGGGCGGCGGCGTCTTCTGATGCGGGGTGGCGTGGAGCTGCGGTGGGAGGCGGTGGAGAAGAGGGTCAAGGGCGGCGGCGGCCCGGTGAGTTCGATGGCCGGCGGTATGGGGCGGCCGTGGTGGTGCTGAGCGGAGCTCGGGAATGGAGTAGATGCATTTCAAGGTGCAGAGCAGAGGAGAGGTGAGTAGCTCGTGGAAGAGAGAGTGAGGGGAAGCGACCGGTGCTAGAGGAGGTTGAAGGGGAAACTCGGTTGGGCAGGGGAGGATGGGGGAGCAGTGTCTAGTTGACATTGAAAGACAGTTGCTGTGTTGGCGCCGTAGGAGTATAGGGAAGGTTTGGCAGTAGCTAGCACACGTGGCTGCTACAATTGGTGCTGATTACCAAGGAGGGGAGGTGGCGTGTGCGTCGAGAAAGGTGGCAGTGAGCTGGTGCTGTGGGTGAATAGCATAAGGTTGGCACCGAATTCAGAGAATATGCATGCGTGGCTTGGTGCAACAGAATGGAGCAGTGTTGAGAGAATCAATGGGCAAGGAAACATAGGGTAGATTACAACCTGCTTGGAGAAGGAAGTGACCGAAGGGATAGGAGCTTGGTATGCGGATGGGGTTCAAGGAGCAGCTGGCAAAATGCTGTTGCTACAGCGTGGTTAGGCACCGATTCTAACAGGTACTGGTGAGTTGGCACAGGCAGGAGAAAAAGGACAGTACGAATAGAGCTCTGCCTAATGCTGCAGAAGGGAAGAGGTGGCAAGAGGAGCAGTGAAGGAATTGTCTACATCAATCTGAAATGGCAGGTGGGCAATGCCTGGCACGTTGCCCGCTCATGCTAGGGATTAAATCCAGCTGGTTGGCGTGGTATAGGAGAGTAGGGCACTGGTTGCTGTGACTGCTGATTGGTCCAACTGCAGATGAAAAGAAATGAGAAGAAAAGGAGTGACAGCTCGGGATTGCACACCTGAGAGTTAATCAGAAAAGGTGAAATAGACTGCCGGCATTGTTAAGGCACAGGGTTAGATCTCGCGATTAGGGTTTTGATGGAGAATGGTATATACATATTGTGAGAGTAAGGAGAGGTCAGGGCATGTGGGTCGATTATCCGGAGTTTGGACCTTACTGGTTGGTTTAGTCGATTGGTCGAGACAAGAGTTCTAGGGTTTTGGATTTCGCTACTGCTCAAGGAAACTCGAAATAGAGCCCAGGGTATATACGCACATCTACACTTGAGAGTTTTTGCGTATATGAGGTGACAACGATCTTAGAATAATAGGAAGAAGTTGCTGTTGAGGCGGGAAGGCAAGAGTAGGCAACCACTCCTGGAGTTAGGGGTTGAACGGAATTGTCCGCGTTGTCGGACGAAGGTTCGAGGAGTTAGGGTTTTGGCAAACGGGGATCGATAGGGAACAAGGGCAGGGGTTTTCTTGTGTTTGGAATTTAGCTTCATTATGACTTGAACCAAAGTTTTAATTAAGTGTATTCTCCGGCTGACATAATTAACGAAAAAGTTTTTGTTGGCCCTAATTTTTGGGTTTTGGAAAATCGGGGTGTGACACCTTGCGCTGGCAGAGTCGGTCGAAGACGGGAAAATCATCAAGACCCTCCACTCGGTTCCTCGAACCAAGTAGAGGCTCGGGGGCTGCACCCTCTGGGTGCACTGTTCGTGCCCCCAGAGTGAAAACTACGAAAAGGCAACTAAACCAGCTACTCGGGAAGAGTCATTGAAGACCCTCTACTCGGTTCCTCGAACCGAGTAGAGGCTCGGGGGCTATACCCTCTGGGTGCACTGTTCGTGCCCCCAGAGTGAAATCTACAATAAAGCAAAGGAGTCTCAGCCCGGTTATTCTAGTCGGCCGAAGGCTCGGGGGCTACACCCTCTGGGTGCACTGTTCGTGCCCCCAGAGCGAATACTACAGAAGACAAAGGAGCCTCCGCCCAACTATCCTAGTCGGCCGAAGGCTCGGGGGCTACTGACGATGACATAGCACCCGGGTATCGTCAAGGAGGATAAAGCTGGCCATCCGAGCATAGGGTGGGCCAGGCCGACTACTCGGGGTCCAACTACAACACGGGGGCGCATCATCGACTTGGAATACAAGACATGGACACGTACCTGCCCGGAATCCGGGTGGTAGTTGTAACCGATTAGGAAACATATCTGTAAGCCGATTCGGACTCTTGTAACTCTATCCCGGCCGCCTATATAAGGCCGGATAGGGATCCCCGGATAGGTAGACAAAAAATAGAGCTCTCAGATCATCTGATCATAGGCATAGACACATACCCTCACGCGGGATACAAGCAATACGACTCGCCAAACACAGGACGTAGGGTATTACCTCTTCTCGAGGGCCCGAACCTGTCTAAACTCTGTGTCCCGTGTGCACCCATCTAGATCTGCTACTCGTACACCGCCCCATATTCAGTATTGCCGGAATAATACTCCGACAACCATGAAATCCAAGCAATATTGAAAAAATAGTATTGTACCTAATTATTAAACATCTAGGGTTCATACGCTAATCCTAAGCATCATCTAGTTTGCATCTTAGAGATAATTGGTTTACAGTGGATGGAAGAGCTATTCGATGCATCCACTAGTCACTGGATTCAATATAGAGAAGAAAGAAGCGGAATAGAGAAAGGAAGGGAAGAATAGAGGAAAAAGGGTGAGGCATCAGCCAGGGTGACTCATCGGCGGTGGAGTGGCCGTGGACGTTGGGTGAGCGTGAAAATGGAATGAGCATGGCGAGGCATAGCTGGCAGGGTGATTGCCTTGCCCTGGTGCTCTGGCCATCGCCACTGGCAAGGTCAGAAAGCAGCGGTGGTGGTTGCGTGTGGGACAAGGCGTACGGATGGGGAATCGCCAAATCGATTGAGGGGAAAGGTAGGAGGGGTGGAGAGGAGTGTATAGCATGCAGGAATTGGACGGGGACTCACCATGGAGAGAGAATGATGCGGTGGAGCGGCTACTAGACTTGGAGAAGACGAGGCCGATTCCGGCGGCATGGATGATGATGCTCCAAATTGGCGTAGGGGTTTCTTCCTGGAGGCATGGCGGAGCTTCGGCGGGCATCGACACGGGTTGCGGCTGCTTTGGCTTGCCAAAATGTGGGTGGCAGCAGTGACGTGGCTTGGGGCGGCGTTGCTCGGCTGTGGGAAGAAGAGGTGGGGAAAGGAAGAGAGAGGGGTGGTGCTGCCCCTTTTATGGAGGAGAGGAGGGAGATGGTTCGGCCAGACAATGTGGCCGCCGGACGTGGGGCATGGCCGGTGATTGCCGTGCTCCTCAGCAACGATCGGGACATGACACCTACGTCGTGTAGGGGAGCAGGCGCGGTGCCGGGCCATGTGGGCCGACTCGGGAGGAATGCGGGCTAGGCAGGAAGGAAAATGGGCCAGGTGGCCTTGGCCCAAGCGGTGAGGGGGAGAAATGGGCCGGCTGTGGTGGGGCTAGCTAGGCCTTAGCCTAGGTGGGAAGCAGAAGGGAAAACGGGTCGGCAAGGTTTTCGGCCCAACGGCCATGAAAGGATTTAGAAAGATTTTCCCATTAAGAAAATCTCAGAAAATTAAGTAAGCTCAAGAAAAATATCAAATGAGTTTATAAATTTTCAAAAAAATTATCATGAGTCAAATAGAATATTTGTAACCCAAAGAAATATATTTTGGCATTTTTACCATGCTTAAATTTTATGTAATAAAAACCAAATAAAATACATTAAGATTGTTTCATATTTAGGTAACATTCTTGAAAATAATTTTTTTTAAAAGCTACGAAAATGAGGATGTTACATCCTTACATGCCACTCCTAAGGTCCCCAATTCCCTCTATACTACTAGTAAATGGTTTATTCCCTATGTACCATTGGATATGATTTAGAGTTCTTTCTATGTCATTCTGTTAAACTACTATTGGAAAGGTCCGTTATCTCACATATGAGTAGTCGGTTTTTCTCAAAAATACCTAAGCTAACCCTGTGGGCAAATCGCGACTCGGAGGAAAAAATGCATCCTAGTTGATGTGTTCAAAATCTTTTTTTCTTTATGCCCCAAATCAGATCTTTTCTTCATGCCCAAACAGCAGCAAACACGATCTAAATATCCATTTTTGGTGCAAAAAACTTAAGTGGAATAGAGGGAATTAGTGTATACTTAGAATGATATAGAACGAATTACATTAAATAGGGTAAAATGGTCTTTCCACAAAATTAACAGGTCTACGGTAGTTTAACGGAATGTCATAGAGGAAACTCAAGATCGTTTTTTGGTGGTATATAAAAAATATACCCTTCACCAATGGTATAGAGAGAAATGGGGACCTTAGGAGTGGCATATTGGAAATTTTCTCTTTTCTTAATAGGGACGAACCATGGTACAATGCCTGTTCAAAGCTCAAATGTCTTCGCATGTCATCTTTCTATGTTTTATTGGTTATCCTTTGTTATTTAGAAAATTAGTCAATCAGTTACATATTCTGCATATCATAGAAATTTATTAAAAGCATGCCTATGTGTTATCTTTCCGGCTCTTCGTACTCAAGTTAATAATGTCATGGGAACATATTCTCTAGATCTGAAGTGGGGAATTGTCTTTTGTGATTACATCTGAACATACAAAATAACAATGGTCTTTGAGCGGAACTTGCATCCAGTAAAGGAGCCATAAAAATGTGCCTCACCCAACGAATGTCCAACGAAGAACTGGTCATGATCAGCTGAAATAGCAAACTACGATCCTCGTCATAAATCCGATGCTATTTGTTTCACTATAGCTGGATAATAGTGCATACAAAGTAACATTTATAACCATTAACTATAGAGTATCGTCTTCTTTATGACGTAGTGTTTTCTTCTTGTTGCAGAACTCAGTGTACATGTACTTGACAAGGAGATGGAACCCTATTTATTATCATCATACCATGTCTAACGCAGTTTCTCTAACCTAAATAACGGTACGTGTTTAGTATCCTGAAATGCAATCTCTCTGGCGCAGATTCCTTTAATCTTCACTGACACTGCCCTTTTTTTCCTCTCAGCCAAGATCATTCAAGCTATTGATGGTTGTCTGCTTGCATGTACAGGCGCAAAAGCACAATCAGGGCATGAAGTGGATTGCAATTATTTTTTCTCCCTATGAACAGCCTCAGTCTGTATATGTTTGCTGACCATGTGCATATGAAGGGCAACATATATGCAGGGCATTGTTTGTATGATAGAAGAATAAACATTGCTTATTTTTGTCAGTTTCTGTATATGCAGACCGTGTAAATTACCTATCCATAATTTCTAGGCTGCTAAACACGAGTGCTATCCTTTGGCAAATGGCAAGGAGGTCATGTACTTGGGCTTTTCCAGGCTCTGTTCTGGATGTGTGTTGACGATTTAGACATTCATACTGGTTAATGGGATGATATTTCCGTCTTAAATAATCTGTCAGGTAAATCACATGATTTCGTGATATGCTACATACACTGCTGTTTAACCTGACAATTTCCAAAGTGGGTAAATCATAGGCGTGCTGGCTAGCTCTGCAGTCTGCCCGTGCACGTATCTGCCTAGTACAATGTGTTTTGGTGTGATTTCTGTACAACGCACAATAGCAGTTGAGCAAGATCAGGACCCACAAGGCAGTGAGATTCGTGCATGCCATGTATATGAATGAATGCAAAAAGTATCAATATTACCATCGCAAAGAGCGAAATTATCAGTATACCATTGCAAGGATAGAAAATATGCTGAATCTGCTGTCAGCCAACGGAATTGCGTCTTACACTGTTCTGTCGACAACGTTTGGCCACAGAACGGACCAAAATGCCCTGAGGTGAAATTATCAATATATATGGATTCAAACGGAACTTTGAATGTACTACGGATTCAAAAGGAAATAGATAGCGGTCGAGTGCTGCTCCTCCCAACGACCACGCCAACGAACAAGCCCCCTCGAATCTCGGTGGGCCCCACCGCAGAGCCGATACCACCACCACCACCAACAACGGGGGTCCGTATCCGGATCGAACGGCGCACACGCGCTGACTTCCGACTCCGAACCGAACTCCCGCACCCTCCGCCGCCTTCGGCAGCGCCGCAGACCTTCGTTGACCCCTCCTATAAGTACGCCGCTCCAGAGAGGGATTCAGCGGGTAGCAGTTGAAAATTTTGTGGATTGTTTGGGAGAGAGGAGAGAGGAGGGTGAGAGGGATGGATCCCGCGGAGGCGCAGGAGCAGCAGGCGGAGCCGCCGGACGAGGAGGAGGGGTACGCCGAGGCCGATCCCACCGGCCGCTTCATCCGGGTACGTGGTTTCTGTTCTTTCTCCTGTTCACTTCGAATTTTTTGGTGGATGCTCTGCTTGCGTTGGTGCTCCGCTGCTAGCTGCCTGTGAGGTTGTTCCTTAGATTTCTAATTTACGTTTTTTGTTGTTGTTCTTGTTGCTTGCTGTGTGTGCAGTATGATGAGATCGTGGGATCAGGGGCCGTCAAAACAGTGTATCCTTCGATCGAACTCATCTGCTGTTTTCTCTCCAGATTGTGATTTCACGCTTGATTTTAGTGGTGGAATTCGATCTTTTATGGAGTGCAACCTTAAAACATTTGATGTTTCAACACCGTGGTTTCAAGAAGTGTTATTTTCCATGTTTGCCTGAGAAATCCCCAGCAAGTTCGTGGCAAACATGGTATTGGCGAGTATTTAATTTTACCAATCTGTTTTGGAAGGAACTTGTTGCATTGCTAGTATGTGTACTCTACGGCAAATTTCGACCTATAATCTAAGCAATCCCAGCTGTACTGTATCAAATTAACATGCCTCAACATATATATATATATATAGGAGCCTGGGCTCCAGGATTTCAAATACATGAATTTAAGCCAGATTTCGGTGCAATTTTGGAAAGTTTTAGTTTTAGGGTATATACCTGGTTATAAAAATTCAAATGAAGTACATACCTTTCAAAAAAATCATTCAAATTCAAAGGTTTTATGGTATATTAGGTCACGTACCCAGAATCTAGGGCATGTGAGGTATAAACAACATACCTTGAAATCATGGTGCCCCAGTTAATGAATGGAATTGTCGCTGGCTGACTGGACATAATTGCTCATCTTGTGTGCCTTAATCGTTATCTTGCAAATAGCTACAAAGCCTTCGATAAGTTGGAGGGTGTTGAGGTGGCATGGAGCCAAGCACGGATCGACGACTCTGTCATGGGGTCATCAAAGAAGATGGCACAACTGAACACAGAGATCCAGCTGTTGAAGACACTCAGCCACGAGAACATTGAGAAATTGTTCGCCTCGTGGATCGATGAGGAGAAGAAGACAGTTAACAACATCACAGAATTCTTCACATCCGGCAGCTTGAGGCAGTATGTCCCTTTTCTCCTCTGTCTTTAGCACAACTGCTGTCAGTTATGCAGATTCCTCTTTTTATCGAGGGAGCATTCATAAAACTTTGCCTGATTTTTATTATGGATTACCCTTTTTGTTAAGAATTTGATGTTTTCTTATTGAATTAGTGTTATATTAACTATATTGAAGACTTGAAAGTATCTAGCAATTTTACCTCGCATATGGTTCGCTCTTTTCACCCTTTCATTCAACATACAAGACCTTTACTTGCATATTCCAACCCTTCGAATTTGAAACTTAAATTGCCGATTACTTTCTTTTGTTCCTTACAAATTGTGTAATGACGTCTTCGATGTTACCATGTAATTAGGTACCGTAAGAAGCACAAGAAAGTTGGTATAAAGCCTATGAGACGATGGGCAATACAGATATTGACAGGCCTAGAATATCTGCACGGTCAGGAGCCAGCGATTATACATAGGGACTTAAAGTGTGACAACATATTCATAAATGGTAATCATGGAACCGTGAAAATTGGTGATTTTGGTTTGGCGACGTTTTTGCAGCAACGGAAAACGAAAAGTATAAAAGGTAGCAGTTTCCTTTTTTCCGTTGGTCTTATTGTTACATATTGTGTTTTTCTAACATCTAGAGATCTTTAAAAATAGACCTATTCTGTTTACCATGCATGTCTACTCTGAGGGATACCATACATGTGCAGCTTACATTGTTTTTGGAAGTTCCTGAAACTTTTCCAGGAGGGCATGTACTAACGACAATCATATCTTCAAATGCAGGCACGTTAGAGTTTCTGCCACCAGAGCTCTTTAGTGGGGATTACAATGAGTTGGTGGATATATATTCATTTGGGATGTGCATGCTTGAAATGGTGACATGTGAATATCCTTACAGTGAATGTCAAGGCATGGCTCATATATACAAGAAAATTTCTCAAGTAGGTGCTTTATGATCTACAAAGTACCTGACTCCTTTCAAGATTATTATATCAAACAGCAACTTATTTTCGTACGAATGATCTTTTAGGGTATAAAACCAGCTGCTCTCTCTAAGGTTAGAGATGCAGAAGTAAGATCTTTCATAGAAATCTGTCTAGCTCCAGTAGCTGAAAGACTTTCTGCAAGTGAGCTCTTGAAGAGCTCTTTCCTCCAGAACGATGGGTCTATCCGAGTGCCTCCAATTTCAGTTTCTCTAGTCGAGAGTGTGACCGAAGATGGGCAGCAGTCTGCTAGTTTCGTGCTATGGAAGGGCGAATTTCTGCTGAAAGGAGATATGCATATCACTGACCATATTGATTTATTGCTAAGATTTCCTGATCCCAGCGGTAATTATAGCCCTCAAAATATTTCTCTAATTCAACTTAATACTTCTTCTGTACTGACGCATCAAATTATTGCAGGTTGTTTTAATAATGCTGTGTTCCCGTTCGACATGGATCAAGATACCAGCCTTTCTGTGGCTATGGAAATGATTGAAGCTTTTGAATTGCCACAAGGGAGCATGCAGATCATAGCACAGTTGATTGATGCGTTCTTTCTCATCTCGATCCCTGAATGGATACCCTGCGTTGCCGTCGGTCAGGTGGTTTCTGAGAGTACACACAGCCACATCATCGACAGAATCATGGACTCCAGGCAGTTCAGTTTGGCCGTCTCGGAATAATTTCTGCTTCCCCAAGCATTGCTCTGCGCATAGTCATAATTCGCAGCTTATGTATCCTTCAGTGTTTTCTTTTAGTTAGATGAATTGGTGGCCACGCTTCAGCCTCTTGTGTGCGCTCATATTACAGCGCCACTCGATGTGCTGCCGAACATGGCATTCTCCGCGATGATGATGATGAAAGTTAGGAGAGGACTACTAGGTGAACTAGTTTTGTTACTTGTTCCATCAGATTGAGAGTAATCAGTCGAAAATCTTCTGTTTTCTTTGCTCTTGAGATTGTTGAGTTAGGCCCTATTTTCAATGCGTGAATATTGTGGTTCCCACTTGAATTGGATTGTTTCTTATGAAATTCATGAATTCCAAACGGATCCTTGGATCTGGCATGTCCGTGAATTTATAAATGTCTATACTGCGTCATTTCTTTTAGCCCTGTGCCACTTGTCTTGAATAGCACCTACGCAATATTTTGACCGCCTATTTTATGTTTGAACACATCGTGGCCACAATCGTGACATTCTCCTTCCATGACTGAAGATAATATTGTTCTTTTGCAGAGTGCGATAGCAAAAAAAAATTTCTTTTTTTAGAATTCAGAGTGGATAGCTAGGCGTGGTGGTCGTCTAACTATATGGTCGAACAGAACATTTCAATCTTTTGGTCCTTGATATATTACAAATTTGACAGCTAAGCCTTTATCGACACAGCTAGAGAAGTCTTTTGGGCTCTAATTGGAGTTATAGAAGTTTCCTTTTGGCACGCGCGCGCTCTCTCTCTCTACCCTATTGAGATGTAGTTTTGTCCACGTGAATAGGCTTGCCAAGCCCGGGTAAAGGAGGAGGGTTGTGCTAGGCTTGGCGAGCCAACGTAAAAACCCAGCCATTCTTATGGATATGAAACCCAATAGAAATTCGTTGGGGCGTCACCCTCTTAGCGACGCGCCATATCGGAACCCGGGTGTGGTGTTAAATCAGCGCCCGGATGTAGTGACAAGTGTGCAAGGGTCTTTGCATTTTGCTCGACGAATGCGAAGGGTAAGGAAACTAGTCGATGCAAATAGAGTTCGTGTGGATAGTTGAAATGTAGGGTCCTTAACTAGAAAGCTACGAGAGTTAGTTGATGTTGCGATTAGGAGACGTGTAAATATCCGTCTACCTATTAATGAGAAACTCTTCATAGGAGGAGATCTCAATGGCCATGTGGGCACATCAAATGTGGGGTTTGAAGGGGTGCATGGGGGCTTTGGATATGGCGATAGGAACCAAGAGGGCAAGGACATCTTAGATTTTGCTCTAGCTTTCGACCTGATGGTAGCTAACACCTTTTTTAGGAAAAGGCAATCCTATTTAGTGACCTTTAGTACTGCTCAGCACTCCAGCCAAATTGATTTTGTCCTTACTAGGAGGGTGGATGGACGTGCTTGTGTAGATTGCAAGGTGATACTTGGAGAGTGTGTTGTCCCACAACATAAGCTGGTGATGGCTGATTTTCGCTTTCTTTTACGGGTTCCTCGGGACAAAGGTGACAAAATTATGAGAACAAAATGGTGGAAACTCAAACGGGAAGCGCAATAGATCTTTAAGGATATGATGATTGCAGGAGGACCATGGAACGAAGAAGAAGACGCGAATAGCATGTGGATGAAGATGGCAACTTGCATTCGAAATGTGGCTAGAGAGGTGCTTGGAGTGACCAAAGGAAAGAAATGCAAACCTAAAGACACCTGGTGGTGGAATGAGAATGTCCAAAAGGCTATTAAAGAAAAGAAAGAATGCTATAAGTGCTGGCATCATGACAGAAGCACAAACAACATGGAGAAGCACAAAGATGCCAAGAAGAAAGCAAGGCGAGCTGTGAGTGAAGCAAGGGGGCGGGCTTATGATGAGCTATACCAGCAATTTGGCACAAAGGAAGGTGAAAATGATGTCTACAAGATGGCTAAAATTCGTGAGAGGAAGACAAGAGATTTCAACCAAGTTAAATGCATTAAGGACGAGACAAATCGGCTTCTAGTGAAAGACAAGGAGATCAAGAACAGATGAAGAGATTACTTTGATGAATTATTCAACGGTGGAAATGAGAGCATTATTCTTGAGTTAGACGACTCCTTTGATGACACCAACAGGCGTTTCGTGCGGAGAATCTAGAAGCCCGAGGTTAAGGAGGCCCTAAAGAGGATGAAAGGAGGCAAGGCGTTGGGCCCTGATGATATCCCTATTGAGATGTGAAGATGTCTTGGAAATATGACAGTAGTATGGCTAACTAAGCTATTCAACCACATTTTTCGATCAAACAAGATGCCTAAATAGTGGAGAAAAAGTATATTGGTACCTATCTTCAAAAATAAGAGAGATATTCAAAACTGTACTAATTATCGGGGAATTAAGCTTATGAGTCATACTATGAAGCTATGGGAGAGAGTGATTGAGCATTGACTAAAAACATTAACGAACGTCACAAAAAATTAATTTGGTTTTATGCCCGGGAGATCGACTATGGAGACGATTTTCTTGCTACGCCAGCTTATGGAGAGAGATATAGGGAGCAGAAGAAGGATTTACATATGGTATTCATTGACTTGGAGAAGGCATATGACAAAATACCAAGAACAGTCATGTGGTGGGCGCTAGAAAAACATAAAGTCCCAACAAAGTACGTTACCTTCATCAAGGATATGTACGATAACGTTGTGACAAATGTTTGAACTTGTGACAGTGAGACCGATGTCTTTCCAATTAAGATAGGACTACATCAATGGTCAGACTTGAGCCCATACCTTTTTGTCTTAGTAATGGATGAAGTCATGAGGGATATACAAGAAGATATTTCTTGGTGTATGCTCTTTGCTGACGATGTGGTGCTAGTAGACGAGAGTAGGATGGGTGTCAATAGGAAATTAGAGCTGTGGAGACAAACTTTAGAATCGAAAGGATTTAGACTTAGTAGAACCAAAACCGAGTATATGAGGTGCGATTTCAGTGGTGCTAGGTGTGAGGAGGGAGATGTTAGTCTAGAAGGAAAAATGGTGCCCAAGAAAGACACTTTTCGATACTTGGGATCAATGCTACGGAGCAATGGTGGTATCAATGAGGATGTTAGCCACAGAATCAAAGCAGGGTGGATGAAATGGCGACAAGCATCTGGCATCCTTTGTGACAAAAAGGTCCCACAGAAGCTAAAAGGTAAGTTTTATAGGACGGCGATTTGACCTGCGATGTTGTATGGAGCAGAATGTTGGCCCACTAAAAAACAACACATCCAACAAATAAGTATCACAGAGATGCGTATGCTACGGTGGATCTGTGGACATACAAGAAGGGATCGAATTCGGAATGAGGATATACGTGATAGGGTGGGGTGGCACCGATTGAAGAGAAGCTTATCCAACATCGACTAAGATGGTTTGGACATATTCAACGGAGGCCTCCAGAAGCATCGGTGTATAGCGGTATTCTAAGATCTATCGACAATATTAGGAGGGGTAGGGGGCGACCAAAATTGACATGGGAGGAGACAGTAAAAAGAGACTTCAAAGATTGGAATGTACCTAAAGATTTGTCTCTAAATAAGACCGTGTGGAAATTAGTGATCCATGTGCCCGAACCATAATTTTTTTTAAATTATTTTCTTTTATTTTTTGATTTATGAATTTTTTATTGGATTTTATCTCTAGCCTACCCTAATTTGCTTAGATCAAAAAGTTTAGTAGTAGTAGTAGTTGTTGTTGTTGAATAGGCTTGCCAAGCGATGCGTGTTCCTGTCACGTTGCCCAAACACGGCAGAGGTATAGGTATCGTGGCCCCTGGCAGCGCAACAGCGGGCTGCGCAATAGACTTGATAGAAACCGAGGTCATGCATGGGGCGAACATCAATTTAATATTTTGCGTCACCTCACTAGACCAGCTCCACCAGTGTCGGAGTGCATTGCAGAAAATTTTACCCAACCGCCGTCACTCGTGCTTTTAGCATAGTCTTGCCCCCTCAAAACATCAATTACAACTTTTGCAACGCGCTACGTGTCCCTGTGGCGCTGCGCTTGTGAACATCTATAGCTGATGGCAAGCGCCATAAGAGCATCTCCAACGGTCTCTGCATATGACTCTGGATAGCTATATCTAGCAAAAGTGTGCAAAAAACTCTCCAACAGCTTCTTCATCC
Source organism: Stipa capillata (assembly GCA_019208055.1). NCBI lineage: Eukaryota > Viridiplantae > Streptophyta > Magnoliopsida > Poales > Poaceae > Stipa > Stipa capillata. The sequence goes on along the minus strand of JAGXJF010001959.1, from coordinate 134,840 downwards.
CGTTCTCTATCCCTGTGCACTCTGGATCCGTCCCCCCCCTCGCTCTCCATTCTTCTGCGCTCTGGATCGAGCTCCCGGCTCTGGATCGGTCGCCAACCGCCTGCGCACGCACGGAGATTTCCCCCCTCACCGTCCCCTCGCCGCGCCACGTCCCGGCAGCTCTCCTCCCCTCACTGGCCCGGCTACCGATTTCGTTGCTGCTCTTCTCCCCTCAAGCAGTGATTCCCCGTCCATCCCGATCCAGATCCACTCCGACGTCGACGAGAGGAGTTGCGGGGGAGAGCTCACAGAGGTGTCCCGCCACCATCTCCTGCCGATTCCTCTCCTGCAACCCAGCGTCTCTTCCTCCTCCATCCCCTCATCTCGTCGGCGGATCAGAAGCAATCTCAGGTATGGAATCCCGTCGACTCTCACCACATTTTATTTTGGATCCAAGGAGAGAGGATTCCAGAGGGATCTGCATGGCGTGATTTTGGTGTTGAAGCTGCGGGCATTGGTATAGTTCCTATTCCCTTCTGAATCCGACTAGTATTTTGGTGTTGTTCATAGTTAGATGCCGATTTCATTGCTGCGTGGTCCATCCATCCATCCATGCTTATTTTGCAAATTGATTGGCTGATTAATTCCTCCTGGTATGCTGATTTCGTTGCTGCGTCTGAGTGCATCCTGGCAAGAGGTGAGGTCTCCGCGCCGTTGTTTCTTGATGTATGTCTCCTCACTGCTATCGTGCCGCGCCCACCTGATCAGCAAGTCCTGTATTTGGTTTTGTTTCAATTGATCCGCGCCCACCTGATCAACAAGTTTCTACTATGAATCTTGCTACCTAATCTCTAATCGTGCCGTGCTGGTGTTGAATTGATCGAGAGATGGGTGTGTTTCCAGATGTTTTTGATTCATCCATTCTAGTGAAGTGAAATGTTTCCACGTTTGGCTGCTAAATTGTGTGCGACTTTTACTTTTGAACTGCTGTACTGGGGCTGTAGCTTGAAGTAGTAGGTCGTGTGCAAAACAGTCTTTGGTTTGGTTTATGTACTTGCTCACTGAAATTTCCATTTCTCAGTTCTCGGAGAAGTGAAGGATTTCTTGGGAGAGATGGCAAAGGGGAATGAGAAATGCAGCTCGATGCGTAGGTATGCTTCTAATTGATCTTGCGTTAAGTGCTCTTGCGTTAATTGAAAGCTCCCGGGAGACATTTCCTTGTGTGCTCAACTTTGCAGTTGGCTGTGTGGACAGAGGCCAGCAACTGATGCGTAGTAGAGGATGGGCCATTTCCTGCTGCTGGTTTAATTAACTTGTAACGAGTTGAATGGCCTCAGTTCTTCCGGCCATCTAGATCTAGGCATGTTGCTTCTTCAGTTGTATTAGATGTTTTTACATGCAAGTGCTGCAGTGTTGCGAAGCTCCAGGGGATAGCCGTGCTGGATTGTTAACGTTTATTGACCATCAGTTTGTGAAGCTCCAGTGTTGCCCTTTTGAAGTCTAGTGAATGTGATATTCCATTTGATTCTCTGAAATTTCTGCTCCACCTATTCCAACTTCTTGTCTAACTTGTATTTACTTTATATATCTCAGAATTTTATATTCAGGGCATTACGTCGGACATTCTAGCGTATTGTTTTGTTTTCGGTTAGAGTATTCGTGTTGGTGCATGACTCCTGATACTATGGGGTGAGCAAGGGCCAAGGAGCCTTGCGCGGTATTTTAGACTGGATGATGATTTGCCGGTTTAATGAAATTTTTAGTGCTATTTATTGTCCTCTTGCTGGTGATACTGGTGAAATTATTTCTATATACTCTTATATGAAGTGACTTCATCAGAATCAGATCGTGACTTGCCTGAGTTATACCGAATTGATCAGTGGAAAGGTGACTCCTTTTGATGAATTTGGATGTTTTACCAATATAGCTGTTTATTTGAGGTATAGCTGTTTGCAATTGACTTTTCCATTAATAAGCATTTGAGGTGTTTGCAGAATTGTTAGAAACAATGTCATTGCCTTAGCTTTCCTGCTTTAGCTTTCTTGAAACAGTTTTATTGCAGATTCGTTGATCAGATTGAAGTTTCATACTACTGTAGGTGGTGCTTGAAATATAGCCATTCGCAATATATGAACGTTGAAATTATATCTGTTATTAATATAATCGTTCAAAATAGTCGCTACAAATAGAGAAGTTAAAAACATGTTGTTATTTGCAACATATAAATAAAATATAGAAGAGTGAAATATGAAATGAGATATGGAGAAGCTATTGGAGATGGAAGAGATATAGAGAAGGAATCTTTTGGAGATGGCTCTCCATATGGAGATATGGAGAGTGAATTTTAGAAAGCCTGTTGGAGATGCTCTAAGATAATTTGCTACTGGCCCGAGGTGTCCTATCGCGGTTAGGCAGCGCGACATGTCCCCAATCTGTGGGCAACATCACTAGGGACAGGTGGCACATGGCTAGCCTGTCGTTCTTCGTGAAAAATGGCGTGTTATCCAGTATTTACATCTGAATAAATAAGGGCGTAGGAATACATATAATATTTAAATTATTTTTACAAATATGAATATGATATGAATAATATCCGGTTATGAGTATAACTTATTTGGAACCTGTAACTTTTTCATCTAACATCTAATTTGGGCAAAGTAGATATCTATTTTGATTTTCTCGATGAGTTAGATATCAAGTTGACCTCTGATTTTTCATTTGATGGAGCTCATTTTGATATATTTTTAAGAAAGTTATAGGATATGTGTATCCAATTAAATTGAGTACACATCCAACACATATTCGTATTTGACAACCTCGATTTTTCTACTATCTGTATTTGCTTTAAAAATAAAAAAAAGTAAGTAAGAAAAGTACTATCCAATTTGTATTCGATCCGTCTCTACCCTTATTAAAACTGCAATTGTCGTTTATAAAGGGCTGAAATACTAAAAGCGCTCAAAGAGGCGCTAAAAGCGCAAATTTTTTGGGCATTGCATGTATCATATTAATGTGTGGCAACAGCACTAAGATTTTTATTTTACTACCAAGCCAATGGTGTAATTATTACTCCTATTTAATATGACGTACGTTGTTAAATATCAGAATTATCATAGTCCTCAAATATTTTATTTTAGGGAAAAGGTAGCACGGGCGTTGTTGAGCTACCCATAAGCGAGCTGAAGGTGTGTCAGATGCACCTGTCACGTTTTGGAGCCACGTCACCTCTGTGTCGTGGTTGGACAACTTGACTGTGGACATGTAGTGAGCTTATCGTAAAAATATATATTAAATGTTGGCAGAGACCAAACATACGATAACACTATATAAGAGGTCAAAGATAGAGAAGAAAAACTTTCTCTCGTGGGTTAGCTAATCTAAAACTAAGTGGAAATCTTCACCCACACCTTCATATATTATTTTTGTCAACACAATTCAGTATTTCTGCCAGCAGTCCTTACCACGACACTGGTGGCAGACTTTCATTTATCCTTTTTACAAGTGTATGGTGTTTTAGTTACCTGATTCATTGCTTATCGTCATTATGAGACTTGCGTATCTTTCTTCTGTAGAAGGCAACAAGATATTGCAAAAGCCTCCACAAAGCCACCACCCCTAACATTGAAAAAGGAGATTATAAAGCATTGAAACCAGTACGTACGACCTCAAGCTACAACATCAATAAGAATAATTACACGAAAGGCTTAATCTTCTCTACTACTGGTGCAATTTGCTCTAGTCTTCCCATTGATCCATTCGTTTGAGCCATTCCCGTCTGGTTCACAGAAGATTTCATGTTTCTGATTCCTAGAAGCTATTTCCATCTGATTCACAGAAGACTCAGCCTGTTTGAATTGTAAGAATAGAAAAATCACAAAAGTTGTATACCACGTCTTCTAGATTCCTACAGGAATCGTACGATATAGCTAGCTGTTTGGATGTTCCATAGGAATTTGTTTTAAAAATTAATTAATGAGAAGAGGAGAGATAAAGACACAAATTGCATTAGACTTCTCACGAGAATGAAAGAGAGAATGTGAGTGAGGATTTTTTAGCTCTGCAGAGCCATGACTCCACCCTCTATCATTACTGGATGCAGAATGTTCTACATATAAATGTGTATTGTTTTGTTATTATTTTTAGTTACATAATTATGTTTCTAATAGTACTTTACCTAGATTCTCATGTCTTGTTCACTAGTTAAACACACTCTTTATCAATAGTTTTTTAGTGTGTATAATGTCATGATTAGTGTCATCTCTCTCTTCTAATATTTTTTTATTGTGTATAGTGATAGAAGTCTCGATAAAGCAGCTCAACGCCCTCTCCTACTACTCCCCATCCTCCTCTCTCTCTCTCGCCATCTCCCTCCTCCTATGTTTGCCATTCTTGGGCTTCTTCTTTCCTGGTGCTGTGCTTTTTCTTTCACCACCGCCATTGCCCCCAGCCCTTTTTCCTGTCTTCAGTGGTTACTATCGCTAGATCCGCCACCACATATTGTTGCCTCCTAACATTATCTCTCACAGCATCGATCGTCGACTCACTCACCGACCTTGCCCACAGCCAAAATGCCAACCACTAAATAAGATCCTTGCCAGTAAAATCATCCTCCAAAATGTAAGTTGACCTTGGTTATGTAAGTTTGGGGGGTTAACTACTTGGTTCTATAGTTCTAAGGAATTACGTAGCCATTTTTTTGCGAAGTTCATACAGAGGTTGAAATATGCTTCCCTAGGAAATAATAAGCATGGAAACAGCGAGTCAGTTCACAGTTAGATGTCCTTGTTGATGTTACGATGTTATATCTAGCACGTCGACCGGCCTTATCTTTGCTTCCATACAATTAACAAGTGGATATGGCGCACTGCAGCATATACCTCACGTTGCACGTTATGAACGTAGCCATTGCTATCGATACATCCGCACCCTTCTCGATAGCACATAACTTGTACAGTATTCTTCTCGATCGACTTAAAATTTCTCAGTGTGAGAGCATCGCTCCAAGTCATGTTGTTGATTTGTACCCTACACAACACGTTGTGTGAGAATTATCCCAGAGTAAACTGGCTAGCGAGGCAAGCTTGCACCTAGCCAGCCTAGAGTCTCATCGAAGCTCTCTAAGATGAAAGTTGGGTGGTTTCTTCCTCCTCAGTCATGATTAATTTATACTATTTATTCACTCTCTCCAATTCAAATATTTAGACTGGACAGCTGAAGTTTAGTTCTGTAATATATCCTAGTATAAATTATTGGTCCAAGTTATACTTTAAAGACCGTGTAGATATCCCATCTTTTTCGAGAAATGGAGCGAGGAGAATTTGTATTACTATTTGTCATCGATCGAATCGTTCACGATGTACAGATCACCAAGAATTAATCAAGAAATTAACCAACAAAATCTGACCTACTAGTAGATACATGTTACAACGAGCATGCTGCACCATGCAACTGACACGCTGGCACGTACGTAGGCTAAAGGTACCTAGAGAGCAGGTAGGCGCTGACGCAGGGCGACCCGCACCAGACGCCGGAGTGCATCCTCAGCACGGCCCTCGTCGCCTCCTTCACGGCGGGGTCGCAGTCCGCTTGCAGCACGCAGCAGAGCTTCCCCACGGCGCCCACGCGTGCCATCTCCCGCACCACCGCCGGGGACGCCGCCCTCCCGCACACCGCCGCCAGCACGCGCACCGCGCACGCGTCGGCGGACGCGGACACGCGCAGGACCCGCTTCGCCACCAGGGCTATGCCCGCCGGGTGCGCCGCCACGGCCGCGCGCCCGTCCGCGCACGCGCATAGATGGGCCAGCAGCGCCATGACCAGCTCCGTGGCGCGCCTGCTGCCCGGGGACGCGGGACACGAGGCGGCCAGCTCCAGCTCGATGGCCTCGTGCGCCGCGCCAGCCTCGGCGATGAGGGCGCAGTTCTTGCCGCTCGGGCACGCGTTCAGGAGCGCGCGCAACGCCGCCTGCGTCGCGCCCGTGGACACACGGTCGCGCACCACCGCCGTGACGGCGCGGAAGAGTTCCGGTCGCAGACGCTCGAGCAGCGCCGCGCTGGCCACCTCGGTGACGGACTCGAGCAGACGCACCGCGCTCTTCCTGGCTGCGTCGCCGCCGCTGGAGTAGTTCCCATGCTCGAGGGTCACCAGCACGTGCGTTAGCGCGTCGACGAGGTCGTGGTTGTCGGCGACGAGCGGCCGGAGCTCGTCGGCGGAGACGTCGAGCGCGTCGAGGAGAGCCAGGCACGCCTCGACGGTGGGCATCGCAACCCGCGAGCTCTTCTTGTCGCACAACACGACGAGATGGAGCACCCGCCGAAGCACACCGGCGCGCACCATGCACCGCCGCGCCGTGCCGGTTATGGCGGCGGCGGCGGCGGCGGCATCTCGGAGCACATCGGCTGCCGGGCAAGAAGAAGCCGGGGACATCACCTTCGCGACGAGGGCGGCGACCTCCGGATCATCACAACGCTCCACCGGCGCGGCAGCCGCCGCCGCCGCCGTGGGATGCCAGGAGTGGATGAGGCGGCGGAGGGTGTGGTTCGGGGTGAGGTCGGTGAGGGAGAGGGGCTGGCCGGTGACGGGGCAGGTGGCGTGGCCGGCGGCGAGCCAGCGCTGGATGGCGCGGCGATCATAGGTGATGCCGGTGGGCGCCGTGACCGGGTCCTGCATGGGCTGCAGGGAGATAGGGCACACGAAGTGGTGAGGCGTGCCACCCGGAGTCTCCATGTGTATGCAAGCAAGTGAATGCATTAGTTCATGTTCATAGGTAGCTAACTCGGGCTAGCTATATATACCCTCGCAAGAAAACACTGGCTATTTATAAGCAACTGCATCCACACTGTGTGATCATGTGAATATCATGACAGGTACCAATGGTAGAATACATGCGTGTGCACTGTTACAAATCACATGGAGAATTCGTGCATGGTCATGTTTGCATGGAACATTGAACCTAGCCGGCCGCATCTAGGGTATGTTTGAAACGCAGAAATTTCACATAAAAAAGCTTATTTTCAGTAATCAATAGAAATTCAAGGGAATCAGTTCATTTCCTACGGAGATAGTGAAATTTTCTACTTTCCGGACGGAGCCTAGCGTACCGATTCGTGTAAGTTCAAACATTCGACGTACTGCCAGATCAGTTGATCATTCACATAATCCTGATCATGTTTTATTCTAGCCAGGATTGGATTAGGAGATGGTTCCATGAAGTCCTTTTCGTCAAATCCAGCAGTAAATACTAAAGAGACTTTGGAACAAACTCCTTAAATGGCCGTGATGTACGTGTTCTTGACCGGCCGTAGCATCGATTTGACCAAACTTTGTTTGACCGGAGGCTAGCTTTTTGCTGGCTTGCTGAGCCGTCTTGGCAGGGCTTAGCTGTACTAGGAAACGGGTGTGTCTACGGTTTTTGTCCGCATCGGGCCGTATATATGCTACTTGACTGGAATGGACTACTGTTATATATGCTACTTGACTGGAATGGACTACTGGTACTTTGTGTAGAGACGTACGTTCTACGTGCAACATGGGCATGCAGGTTCAAAGGAAGAAGTCTTCCCTGTAGGCTTTAATATTTCTCTCCAACGCGTTAATATGGAGGCTCGTCGCGGTTCTCATGTTCCCATTCCTTAAAAAAAAATAAAAAATATTATACACCTATAGTGGCCGATTTTTATTTTTGATAGGCGAGTTTTTATTGTGTGAAAAAATGTTTTTATCATATGGAAAAAATTTCTTTAATGAAATTTGCTATATGAAAAATATCTCAAAAATAATGATTCGGCAGTTCTATGTGTTATGTTCCGTATATAAAAAAATAATATTACAATAGTTTAACTTTTATGTTCTAATTAAGAGTAGTCTGGTCCTATAGTAGAATCACGATCTAGTTCTTCCTAATACTGAAGAGAGTTGTATCATCCACAGTAATTGGCACGGAGGGAGAGTGGTATGGATGGTTCCCGATCTTCACAGTTGGAACGATAACTAGACTAGTCTAGATGGATTTTAACCCCAACAACACACCCGAACATGATAGTCTTTGGAGAACTTAGAAATCAAATCAATCAATCTCTTGATGGATACCATGGATTTTACTCGGAAGCACACGCCAATCCTTACAAATCCAAGAGAAATTGCAAGGCCCAAAGGTGGATTTCCCTAATCTAGAGGGATGAACCCTAGATTAAGGAGCTAAACTCTATTTTGTCTTAACACATCAAGTCTAACCCTAATTAGTAAGAGTGGTACGGTATTTATAGTCTAACCCTCCAGCTAAAAGATACATGTGTCGTGGCCCGTTTTACTGCGCGCAGGCAGATCCGGACAGTCCAGATTGGGGTCGGACAGTCCGGGTGGCCGGAGGGACCGGATGGATGTCCGGGACTTCCAGAGACGATCCGGACCCTCATCCAGAGTGTTCGGGTGGGAGGTCCAGGACTTCCAGAGAAGATCCAGATGTCCACCCGAAGGGTTACCTCCAGTACCAGATCGCAGGTTCACCCGGAGGGTCCAGGTGACTATTCAGGCCTGGTCCGGAGGTTCCGAGTCTCGGCCGGACGGTCCGGGTCTTCATCTTCAATGCACATCCGGAGGATTCCTGGAGGCTCTGACCGTTGGTTCCAGATGCTCCGAGGCTAGTTCCTGGATTGGCTTGGTGGCAAAGCCGGATGCTCTGACTTGGTTGTAGCTTTCGTTGGAGTTGCTCCTTTGCTCTTGTACATCCACGGCTTCCTCCCTTGCCTTTCTGACACTTTGATCTCCAAACCTAAGAATGCAAAACATAGGACCATAAAGTAACACGCCGTTCTTGGTAGGATTAATTGGACACACGGAAAGGAAAGGTTTCACCTTTTCATGCAATGCCTGGTCAATACAAGGTCCAATACGCGTGTCACTTGAACTTGTAGTGCTTGATGGTGTGTTATCCATGGGATGCTCCCATCAGAGGGGTCGTCCAATTAGACAATTGAGAACCACCTGCATAGCTAACTAATATGCTAAGTGGCGCCAACTCTTTGATATGTTAAGAGCCCGTTGGAAACATTACGAAATTCTTGTGTTCAATGTATTTAACTTTAAATCATTTAATGTTGCAAAATTAACCTCTATGGTGATATGTCATCGCTAACTTCCACGACTATTTTCATGAATGTTTGGTTCCACTAGTCACAATACTGAGGTGCACGGCGTATGATCTACCGAGGGAATACGTAAGAAGAAAAGGACACCGAGATCTGTTGAGGGGGTTCAGCAAAAATGCCTACATCACATAGAACCCTTATCCGGGCATTCTGCCCCCATATATTAATCATATGTACATCCCTATCGTTCTCTGGGTGCTGCCGGTCAGACCGACTTTAGACTGCCGGTCAGCCGCCGCCCAGCCGACATTGATCACGGTGACTCCGGGGTATCCATCTATCTCTTTGGGGCTGGCAGTCAGGCTGCCCCTTAGGCTGACCCTCCATCGAATTTGGATTTTGGCTTGATTTTGACATGTAGCGTCCCCCTCCTTAAATAGGAGGTCTAGAATATAAAAGTCCAAGTAACACACTATGTGTATTATATTTACATATCTTGTAATACTTTATTACAATAATATAACATATCTAAGTCCAATATCTAACATATTCGACATAAAACTCAACGTCCATGAGAAAATTTCATCGGTCAGAATAATCATAACATATATATTAGAAAGATGTGAGTTGTAATTTTGAGGGACAGATGGCATGATTGAGCCTTATATGTTTTTGGTCTGGTATGACGCTATATCCCTGAGGTTTGCTAGGTTTGTTCGGTTCGCATCCCGCTAAGCCTAACTAAGCAATATAGGCTAGGATCCAGACATGCTCTTCGTGTCTTCTTGCGCGTCTGATAGCCTGACTGGGCCTACAAATATCCAACGCCGAGCTCGGGTGACTGATCCTTTGATGGTAATAACTTGTAATATTCTGTTGAGTTCAAAGAAAAACTTGTAACATTCTATTACTTTACTGAAGCATAAAAATCAAATAATTTCAGATTACCTCTAGGTATTGCATTTTGTCATCGTTGAGGCCAGTAGCCAAATAGGCCCCTAGTCGCCTATACAAGTAAACATTTCTTCTGCGACGGTAAGTTACTACTATATATGTTTTTTGAAGAACAATTAATGGTCTTGTAGAAGGAGTTATTGGTCTATATGAACATAGAACCAGCAATTACGGCGGTTTAATTTAGTCAAGCTGACTGACCAAACCGCAAATTTCTTCCGTGTTAAGGCATTGAGAATTATGGCTCTTGCAATCAATCATCCATCTCCGAGGGATTGATGGATTGCCTTTCACATTCAGTTGTCACGCCAACAAAAAAAAATATTTGACCCTCGATCTCAAGTAATATAACTTATTAGAAGCTGAATAACGAGCATGCTCAAGATAATAAAATTCTCACCGGCTCAGTTTCAAAAGAAAATACCAAAAAAAAATCACCGGTATAATGAAAATCCGATATGATCAGTTTTCAGAAGGACACATAATGACGCAGGTGATGGATTGATGATATGTTGTATACCTAAGCAAGATATTCAGATCATCATGCTTATTCGTACGGTTTGGACATTGCTTTTACTATCGTACAAAGGCGGACGTACATGATCTATACATGTGCAGGTCTCGTCCACACGTTAGGACAATGTTAGAGCCTCCTCTGTAAGCCAATTAACGTCCGCAGGCGTTGTACCACTTAACCGCACACATGATGCGAGTGTGTAGTGGTATGCATACGCGTGGGTATCTTTTTGTAATTGCAAAAGAAAAATTCAAAAAGATCAATTTTGAGAAGGACAAAAAATAGTCGGATACAAGCGATAGATCAACTTTCAAGCAAAATAGTCAGATTATCCTGTTTATATTTTTGCGATTTGGAAATTGCTTTTATATAGGGCGAAGTATCGGGTGAAAACGATCGATCAGTAAAATCTGAAAAGTTTCCTCATGGGCCATCAGATCGAGAAGAAACAGCACAGATTGGAGGTGGGAATGTAACCAGCCACTTAAACGCCTATTAGCAGATAACCCCCTTCTTTTATTCTCTATCTAGATTACTAATCCTTGAATCCCTTCCGCACCAAATCTCCCCACAGTCTAGTTAAAAAACACCCCCTTTCCCCTTTCCCCTTTCCCCTGCTACAGTGCAAAGGAGGCGTCCCGGCGGCGATTCTTTATTTTGCCCTCCCGCTGGCGAGTGCGCCGGTCCGTCCCGGCTCCGATGGCCTTGGTGGCCTGTTCGGAGGCGCGGCGGTCGGCGTCTCCTCGCTGGCGGGTGGGGATTTGGTCCTAGTCCTCTAGGTTTTGTTCCCGTGGCGGAAATGGCGAGGCGGTGGCGTCGTTTTCGTCGGGACTTTTGGTCTCCCGGCTTCGTCCCCGTCCCGGCTTCTCGGCTCCGGCGGGAAGCTTGTGGAGTTTCCCTTCCGCCGCTTCTCATCAGATGCTGGCGGTTCTTTTGCTTCTTCTTCTTTGCTTTTGGTTTGTTGCAGGTGGTGCTCGGGTGGTCTCGGCTCTGATCTGCGTTTCTCCTGATGTGATGCGACCAGCCGGCCGGCTCGGCGTTGCGGCTTTCTTGCCCCGCCTTCCTAGGGGCGATGCCCCGGCCGACGTCCCTTCATCGTCCAGGATCCGCCTTCCGGGGCGGACGGCTATCGCGGCTCTGCAACGGACCATGTGTCCCATCGAAGATCCTGTGGGGGAAGCCAACGCCGGAGGGTCAGCGGGTTGCTTCCTTCGGGCGACGCTGCAGCATCGTTTCGGCCCCGTCGCCAGCGGCGTTCACCAGAGCAGCGAAGAAGACGGCCCTAGGGGCTTCTATGTAATTTTCTGTTTGGTCAGGGACTTTTATGCTTGTTTCCTTAACTCTGTTCAGAAATAGATATGAAAATGCCTTTGGGTGTTTTCTTTCAAAAAAAAATCTCCCCACAGTCTGCTCCACCACGCGGACGGCGCTGCCGTCCGCTCCACCACGCGACGGCGTCCCGGCTGCCGTCTGCTCCACCACGCGATGGCGGCGCTCCACCACGCAACCGCGTCTAGGCTGCCGGCGGCGCTGCCCACACGCGACGGAGACCCCACGGGACATCAGCCCGGCGGCCGTGCTGCCCCGATGCGACGGCGAGCCGCGCCCTCGGCGCTGCTCCACGCGACGACGACCTGGAAGCCTCAGTGTTGCCCTACGCGACGGCGACCCGGTGGCCGCGGCGCTGCTGCACCCGATGGCGACCCGGCGGCCTCGGCGCTACCCCGATGCGAGGACGACCCGACGGCCTCGGCGTTGCTCTGATGCGAGGACGACCCGACTGCTTCGGCGCTGCCCACGCAACGGCGACCCAGCGGCCTCGGCGCTGCTCGATGTGACGGCGACCTGGCAGCCTAGGCGCTGCTTGCTCGACTGAATTTTGCAAGGTCCTGTACCTAACTGAATGTGCAATGGTGCTGTACCTGAAGCAGAGTAGCAGACAACGTTGCTGATGCACTACATCTGTAGCTCATGTGCTAGCTTCTCTTGGAGCATGTATGAACCGTGGTGGAACTTTGCTTTGGCATTGTGATGTACCTGATTATGTAAGCTCATGTGCTAGCTATGTGGCCGTGAGAGCTGGGTGTAGTTCCTGGCGTCCAAGCCTTGTTTGTTCTGGTTGTTGCAACTATGTACATGGTTTTCCCCTATTCTCTTCTAATATATTCACATGCATCTCTTCTAATTTCTGATGTAATCCATGAATATTGAATGTGAATTTGATTTTGTTTGATTCGGTGGTTGTGAATTGGTTGCAGAAAATTGCCAAATCGATGGATCTTGCCATGATCAGGTATAATGTTGTAGATACATATATAAACCAAAATCCCAGGATAGTACAGACTGAGATGAAACCAAAATCCCAGGATATTCTTGTGTGCTCAACCATAACAACAACAAGAAAATACACTGCTCATATTGCAAAGATACAATTCAGGGCAGCTACAACAAGAAATAATATAGCCATTCTGTGTATGACAACTACCATTACGATACTTGGTCCTTGTTGGGGCAGCTACGACTATCATGGAAGCCAACCTGCTTACACGTCCTGCATGTGCGAGGCTTTTTCGGTCCTCCAACATTTTTCTTCCCCTTTCCATTCTTATTTTGCTTCCCTTCTCCATCTTTATTTTGCTTCCCTTCTCCACCCTTGTCTAAGTGCCCCTTAATTCTTTTGCATCTCCCCTTTGTGTGGACATCAGTTGGTGGATGGATTTCAACTGCATTAGGCATACTACAACCAATATATGCCTCGAATTCATCTTGTCTACTAGGATTATTGGCAGCAACCCTTTGAGATAAATTTCTTTTCATGTCAAGGAGACCGTTTCTCAATGCTTCCAATTCTTCCGGAGAGTGTTCGGCCAACCTGATTGTATCATCCAATGTTTGGTGTATCTTAGAAACCATTTTTCTCTTTGCCAAATCTAAAGAACTACTCTCATTCTCTTCAAGCAAGTTGCCATAGCTATCGTATAGTGCCCTCCTATTAACCGTTTTCTTCCACCTTTCTAGAATGAACTGGCTAGGGAGCTCGTTCAACTTTGCACCTCTCAAAACCATGATGATATGTCGGCATGGAATTCCACGTGTCTCAAATAACATGCAAGAGCAGTGAGCACTCATGGATGATATGTTGAATTGAACTTCTCTAGACTTCGAAGAGCGGTCACCACCTACAACCGTAGTTTTCACATAACCTTCCTGCGATATGCTTTCAATCAAGCAATGATCTCTAGCTACACGCACCTCCTTCTGAAAAGCTTTGAAAACCTCATGTGTGAAGTACATGCTTGCATGCTTCTTGATCTCCCAGGATGTAATAACTGGAGGCGTGGAATTGAGGCAATCATGGTCAGCCTTGAGTTCATTCTGACGTTGTTCTTCTAGGGCTGTACCAATCCTAATCCAAAACTCCACCAAAGCATGCTTGTAACCAATAAAGTGGAAGAACGAGTTAGCACTCTCTGACCTTGAAGTGGTTCTTAGAATTTCACCCAAGAATACACCTCTGAAGTAGGCTGGAATCCATGACTTGCGAATTTCAAATCTCCTAGCAAACCATGTGTTCTCCTCAAGACCAAATTCAGAAATCATGGAAGACCACTTCGCCTCAAATTCAGCTGGGTTTTCAGAGCCCCATAATAACTTCATCAATGGCGGCCTTCATGCTAGCATCTTCATCGGTTATTATAAGCCTCGGTGCTGCCCCATCCATTGCTTTCAAGAATGTTTGAAACACCCATTCATATGACTCTATCTTCTCATTAACAATCAAGGCGGCACCATAGAAAACAGATCCCATGTGGTGGTTTATTCCTGTGAATGGACAAAATATCATCTTGTACTAATTGGTGCTGTATGTGGAGTCAAAAGACACCATTTCTCCAAACAAAGCATAATTCTTTCTACAAAAAGCATCTGCCCAAAACACATGCGTCAGTCGGTTTTTATCATCCAGACCATACTTAAAGAAGAATCCAGGGTTGATTTTCTTCCTCTTTCTGAGGTTGTCAATGAACATTTGAGCATACGTATCCTTGAAAGTACTTCTCATGTCACGATGATAATTCTGAAGGTCTCTCTTTGTGCACCCCACAAACTCGAATCCACCCTCACCAACACGAAGCAATCGAAAGGCCCCGGATGTGCCAATGCTAGCCGCGTGACATGTGAATAGTGTGGTCTTTGCCTTCTCGCTGACTTCTCTGTTAGACTTGATTAAATGTTGCTTGCTAGGTGTGACAAATTCATGGATGTGTTCTTCATGAAAATATGATATCAAGTATTTGCCATCTTGCATACGCTTGACGGTTATCATGGCCTCACAACCACATCTAGTGATCTTTCTTGCATGTGTTCTTATCTTCTTCCCTCCATTCGAATCCTTCCTAGCTTCCTCCTCCTTCTTTGTTCGAAAACCAGATTTGCCACAAAGAAAACGCCTCCAGACCACCACATTATCTACAGTTCTCTTCTGCCCAATTCGAACTGTGAATCCAACATTGTGTGCATAAGCCTTGTAAAACTTCTCGACTGCTTCCATACTCTCGAATGTCATACCTACAGCTGGCTTAAAGTTCTCATCACATTCGGGTGTACATGATGAACCCTAGAAAGTAAAACACCAATCAGTCAAACAAGTTAGTAATTGTTAGAGAAATTTGAAAAATTTGTAGTCATAACGATACTCACACAAAATGGGCCGCTGGTAGCTCTCTTTTTTGGTGTACTGAAGCTTTCTAGATTGATCGGGGGAGGGTGTATTTCCATATCATGACGTCCTCCATCGTTGCAATCATGTGCTTGCAAAGCCAAATCACAACCAAACACAGGTTTTGGCTCCATCTATAGTGACGAGTTGACAAACAGAGGAGACCGATTCAGATGCTTCAAAAGTATCAATCAAGGAAGGAAAATAGTCATCAAAACGAGCTCTGTTGCTTACCTGTGCAGGGCTACGAGAAGGCAGAGGCATGGCATGGGACAGAGGAGCGGCGAGATCGACGGTTACGACAGGCAGCGATGTCGCGTGTTCCGAAGGGCGAAAGTCAGGGATCATGGCCCGCGGAGGGCGCGTCGCAGCCGGCGGAGGGAGAGAGTTTACGGCCGACGGAGGGAGAGAGTTCACGGCCGGCGGAGGGTGCTTCGTGGCCGGCGTAGGGCAAGTCTCCATCGCGCCAGAAGATCGAAGACGAATCGATCGTGGTCGAAGGACTTGCTGATGGTGGGTAAAAGAAGGGGGTTATCTGCTAATAGGCGTTTAAGTGGCTGGTTACATTCCCACCTCCAATTTGTGCCGTTTCTTCACGATCTGATGGCCCATGAGGAATCTTTTTAGATTTTCACTGATCGATCGTTTTCACCGGATACTTTGCCTTTATATAGTACAAAAATAGTCGCATACAATCTACATGTTGCACGCCTTCTTTACGCGCTAGAAAAATGATGGTGGGTCTATTTGGCCCACTTAACGTCGACACATGTTGTATTACTTAACACTCTCGTGCCGATTAAATATGACACACAATATCGGTTTAGAGGTCAAACCTGCGTAGGGATGGGAACAAAGTATCTTGCTCAACCATTAGGTAACAGGCTCCTCCATACAATTTGGAAATTCCTACTAGGATTCATATTTTCCAATGGTTGTTTCAGTTGGAACTGAAGAAATTTTCTCTGTGGTTGTTCTTTTGAATCAGTGGCGAGATTATGGCTCAATGACCCTAGAAACAAAATAATAATAATAATTGTCTGTCCCCTTGTTCTTTGGACAATGCGAAAGGTTTCACATTTTCGGTTAGTGTCGTGGACCGATAAGCATGTTATATGGCTGTGCAAAAGTTAACTGAGCTAATGGACTCGAGTTATCAAGCCCAAGGAAAAGAGCCGCATTAGATTGAATAGATAGTTACATTTGAGGCCCAACCCGACCCGCGTTGCTAAACCCAAATGGGCTTTCGGTCTGGCCGTAAATACTACTATTACAGCGCGTGTTGTGTTCCGCTCAAGGATTCAGCTAGTACCACATCGGGTGAGTAAAGGAAACAAAAACGTATCGATTACTCGATCACCGGGTGCTTCCCTCATCGCGTGGCAAGCGCTGTCAGCAATTTCAACTCGATGATATATAATAAACTTGGACCACGATTCTCCAACTAGACGACGACATGCCGTGCTTGCTTCTTTTTTTGTGATCGCTCGGGTGACCAAGCACCGTCCCGTCTAGATCAACGTCAAGCGTCGCGTGCTTCCGAATTAAGGCCCCGCGCGCGTGAGAGAGGAGCCGTTGTGTTGGGACGCATGCACGAGATGAGCTGCGCTGCTTCCCTCTCAGTTGGAAATCTCGTACTAGTACGCTGTCATGCGCGCCTGCGCGTGCTGCAAGTCGCTCTACTAGTACCGAGAGCTGCTGAACGCGCACCCAAACTTCTTCCTGCTCACGCTGCCAGCACCAGCCCCTCCCTCTCTCGAGTTCTAGAGAGCTAGAAGGATGCAACACACTGCGTATTGATCATCTCGGAGTATATGTAATATATGTACAAGCACAACTTGCGTAACCGAAGCTCGATGGCATGATGAAGTTCTCCGAGCAGTTGACGAAGCCAGCATGTCTAAGCGACCACGTTCGCAACGGCTGGTACTCAGCTTCTGTGCTTGATCGGCTGCCACTTGGAGGACCACGAGACAAGGGAGTCACCGAGGAAGACACATTAGCCAAAGGTCGAACGACACGTGTTGGGGTAGCCCACCCAGTCAGCATCGGAGTACGTGATGACATCAGTGCCTGCGGAGGCGCACAAACTGGAGAACGTGCCGCATGGTGCCGCAGATGTAGCGTAGGATCTGCTTAACTAGTGCCTAGTGGACATCATGCGGCTCATGCATGGCACACCTGCTGTACAACATATGCGATGTTTGTCCGCGTCAGAGTCGGTACCGGAGCGCGCCCATAATGCTGCGGTACAGTAAGCCTTCCAAAGTGATATTGCTAGCCACAGAGGAGATCTTCAGCTTGGTGTCGATTGGGGTCACGGCGGCCTTATAGTTCTTCATGCTGGCGCGCTCGAGCAGGTCGATGGCTTGTAACAGGAAGAAGTCGGTAGTGTCGCGCCGAACGTTGATTCCAACGAAGAAGTGTAGAAGACCAAGATCTTTGAGGGAGAACTCGGCATTGAGATGGGCAATGATGTCCTGCAGGAACTTGTCGTCGGAGGCCGTGATCACAATGCCATTGACGTAGAGCAGCAGATACACGGTGTTGAAGGTGCGACGTAGGACGAACAACGAGTTGTCGGAGATGGTGGAGATGAAGCCGAGCATGTGGAGGAAACCGTCAAATCATTGGCGTGGGGCCTGCTTGAGGCCTTACAATGACTTTGCCAGGAGACAAACGTGCTCGGGCTGCGACGAGTTGACCAACCCGATGGGCTGCTCGCAATACACTCACTCGATGGGGCGCCCGTGGAGAAACACGTTGTTGATGTCGAGCTAATGAACGGGCCAGCAGTGAGAGGTGGCGAGATGAAGAGCTGTGCGGATTGTCCTAGCTTAATCACTGGAGAAAATGTCTCAGTGAAGTCGGTGCTGGCTTGCTAAGAAAAGCCACGCACCACCCATCTGGCCTTGTAACGGTCCAGCATGCCGTTGGGCTTGAATTTGTGGTGGAACATCCATTTCCCGGTAATCACATTGGCACCAAGTGGTCGTGGGACCAGCGTCCAAGTCTTGTTTACGAGCAGCGTGACATGCTCGGCTTGCATGATGGCGAGCCAATGCGAATCACGTGGCGCGGCACAGACGGAGCATGGGATAGGCAAGCAGACATGGAGGCGAGAGCGTAGAGGGGATTGGGTCGATGGATGCTGTCTTTTGCGCACGTAATCATGGGGTGGGTTGTCGGAGGTGGGGTAGGATGGGCAATGTTGGTTGACCTGGCTGCATGCGGTGGGCTATGGGAGCGGGCCATGCACGTGTGTGGAGGCTAACTCGGGGTGTGGAGCAATAGACGCAATAGTGCTTACGACAATTGTGGGAGGCGTTGTAGCAGATGCGGTAGCGGGCGCGGGAGAGGTTAGTGCCACAACAAGTGTGGCAATGGGCACATCAAATTTGGCATGCAAGTGCCGTGGTGCTAGTAGCTTGATCGGAACGAGACTTGGGGGTGGCGCAGGAGGTTGGGGCGGGACAGCTGCAGGGGCCTATGCTTGACAAAAAGGAAAATATGTTTCATCAAAGTACACGTGGCGGAAGACAATGACGCAATGAGTGATGTCCTTTGGTGTTTGGTGGGTACCCTAGGAAAACACATGCTATGGAGCAGGGTGCAAGTTTATGAAGTGCAGCGGCGGTGGTGTTGGGGTAGCACAAGCAACCAAAAACACACAGCTGATCATAGGATGGTGTGTACCATAAAAAAAGCTCATGTGGGATGGCTAGGTGATGTGGCTTGCAAGGGCAAAGGTTTGAGTAGAAAAGTGGCGGTGGTAAGCGCGTCAAGCTAGAATCAAGCTTGAACCGAGGAGTGGAAAAGGAAGGCACGAAGCTGTCATTGAGGGTGCGAAGGACGTGCTCGACATGGCCGTCTCTGCTGCGAAGTGTAAGGGCATGTGAGATGCAAAAGAGTGCCATGAGAAGTGAGGAATGAATGGCAACATGTCAAATTCCTTACCATTGTCATCTTGAATGCTCATACTAGGTCGTTGGAATTGAGTGGAGACATACGCACGGAAGGAGATAAGTGCGGTGAGGATGTCAGACTTGCACCATAGGAGAAAAGTCCATACAAAATGAGAGATATCATCCAAGATAACTAGCTAATATTGGAGACCCAAATTACTCAGAATAGGTGAAGTCCAAACATCACAATGTATTAATTGGAATGGAAAAGAAGAAATAGTAGTAGAATTGGGGGAAGGGAGCCGGACATGTTTACCAACGTGACAAGCATGGCATGTATATCTCGTTGAATTATTACAAGTAAGGGAACAAGGACAGGATCCAGGCGAGGGATTCATGTTTGGGATGACCGAGCCAATCATGCCAAAGGTTGATGCTGGTGTGAAGACACATGGTGGTGCCACCGATACCGAAATGACGGAGCGGGTAGAGGTCGCTATTGCTATTACAACAAAGAAGAACTTTCTAGGTATGGGCATCCTTGATAGAAAAACCAAGACAATCAAATTCTATGGTAACGACATTATCACGTTTAAGAGCAAGCACAGAAACTGGGTTTTTAATAAGAGAGCGAGAAATGAGCACATTGTTCATGTGAAGAGGAGAAGAGGAAGTAGGAAAAGAAACGTTGCCAGTATTGTTGATGGGGAGAGAGGCACTGTTATCGATGATGATACGAGAAGGAGAATAAAATGAGTGGAGAGAGGGAGACTACCAGGGCTGGACACCATGTGGGAGGTAGCATCGGTGTGTAAGAACCAGTTGCCCTTGCCGGAGTAGGGAGCATTGGCTAGCATGTTGTGCAGGGTCCCACTGGGCAGGGAAAGCCGCGGAAGCAGTCGACGAGGACACGAGCTAGTAGGACGCAGAGAGCGCCTAAGGAAAGACCCCAGCACAATGTGGCCGAGGATGCTGGGGCTGGGCGCATGCACATGCGGCATTTTTTTGGGCATGGACCACACCAATCCATGGGTTGTAGCCAATGGTCCAAAGTCAAAAGGGCTAGGCAGGGGGGACGGGGTTTGCCGCTGGTGTTGTTGGAGTTGCGGTTGCTCCTGTCATTGCCTATCTTCTTCTTGCCATTGCTGCGGTCACCAGTGCTGGAGGAGGAGGTGGAGGACTTGTTGGCGCTGATCGGTGGTGTGTTGCCAGGCGGTGCACCTATGAGTAGTCACATGGAAGCCTCCGTCTTCGCGTTGTGGGCGATGCGTTTCTCCTGAGGAGGAGCAGGTAGGAGCGCGCACGATGGAACATTGGCGGCGACATGAGCAGTGTAAGATTGGACACCACATTCTAGAAGCGTGTGCTCAGAGCACGGATCTGTTGATAAGGAGAGCTTGACTAGTGATGCGGGTGCACCAACGTAGTGCATTTTGTCCGAGAGGGTCCTGAGGTGGCTGCAATACTCGGTGATGGACATGTCACCTAGGTAGAGCCCATGAAACTCCTATTGTAGATAGATGGTGCACTAGAGGCGGTTGTTGAGGAAGGGACCGGCAATCGCCAACCAGACAGAGAAGGCCGAATCGTCGGGGCAAAGAATAATGTCCATGATCTCCTTAGAAATAGTGGTGTAGATCTAAGACACGATGCTTGAGTTTTTTTTGTGTTTACTTAATGTCGTCAAACTTGAGGTGAACATTGAAGGTGCCATCAATGTGGTTGTGCAACCCCGAACTTGTGGAAGACAACGATGAAGAAGATGCTCCACTGTGAATAGTTGTGAGTCTTGGAGATCGAGGGTGATGGGGACGTGAGTGCGGATGTTGACGAGCTGAATCGCCAAGGAGGAGATGGTGACGGGGGTCACCGGGAGAAAGGGGTTGGTGTTCCCGGAGGATGCTGAAGAGGGGCTGTCCATGGGGAGTGCGGAAACATGAGGGGTGGAGGATCGGGAGAGGCTAGTTCAAAGACAAGCTCTAATGCCATGTAGAGTTCTAAAGAGCTAGAAGGATGCAACACCGTGTGTGGATCATCTCGGGACATATACATGTACAAGCACAACGTGCGTAGCCAAAGCTCCAATAAGTGTGCCATCTCATGCAGGAGAGTAGGGACATGTGCAACTAACTAAGGAGACGTGGTACACTAAGTGGGTGTTTGGTTATGCTGTGGCTTATCTAAAAGCAGCTGTCGGCTGTCTGCTGTGAGAAAGCTGTTGCTGACTGTCTGTTATGGGAAAGTTGAGTTTCGGTTGTTTTGTTTGAGTGAAAAATGTGGATAATTAGTTGTCAATTACAGGAGCAATCTCAGCATAGCATCCTCCAAAAGCCAAGAAAGCACCTTAAAAGGTGTTTTTATTTTATACACTAATTTTAGCTTATAAGCAGGGAAAACAGCTTTTAGATATTTGATGTTTAGTTGGGTTTTTAGCTTATAAACAGAAAAAACCATAGCAAAAGTCTAATCAAACACTCCCTAAATCATGTACACTAACACTCACCACCAGTCACCGAAAGCAGGCCAGGTCCGCAATATCAAATAACTGATGGTGGATGAAGATGATGATTCTAAACACACAACATGTTGTGCATAGCTTTTTGTGCGTGTGTTTTGTGTTTTCTGAGTGTGCCGTGGTCTGGCTTGCAGATTGTGTGGCACTTTCTAAAGATTTGTGCTCATTGTGAATCCGGATGCAAGGGGTCCGAGCCGGCCCTTTGAACCTCTGCCCCGGCCCTAAAATCTGTTACCTTTAAGGTTCATGCACCGAACCAATAGCTTTGAGGGCCCAGTGGTGCCACGACCAACTCAACCCTTGGGCCGGCCCATTGATCCTGTCGTGCTCATATACCTATTCAACTTGTCTCAAAGACCAAGTGGTGCGGCGCTGCACGGTAGACTCGGCAAGACGACAACTGCTCTCTCTCCAGCCCGCACTAAGCGGCGCAGCGTGATCCCGCTTCCTGCACCGCCGGGGACGTGGCGCAGCGGCACCCTGTCTCCTCCACAAACTAATTAAAACCTTTGTTAAAAAATCTCTAATAAAAAATTAACAAACTAACGAAGCTCCTCTTAACAAACTAATTTAACCTCCTAAAAAAATTCTAACAAAAATAAAGCATAGAACATGTAAAAAAAGTACAACTAGACATAACTGTAGGTGTATAAGATCGTAAGCTGAGCATGACGCCAGCTTAGGCAAAACCCGATGAGTGCAACGACATAGCAAGATGCGAAGCTCATAGAGCCCTTGATAATGTCTTCATATGATCGATTTAGAGCAGTGTTATTGATAAAGTAAAGACAGTAAAATAGACCAAAGAATTTGTAACCAAAACGAACAATAAAGATCCATGATAAAAACCAAAGTTACATCAAGATCCTTCAAAGTCATCTTCTATAGCTTCGTCCTTTACATCTCATCATTCCTCTAGGTTTTCGATATAGAAAAAACAGAAGATAAAATCTACACAAGCTAGACTAACTTCAAAGGTTTTGAATGGTCGTATGAGTTACCCACCCTAATAGGTGAGAACCTGTGGTTCGGGACACACCCCTTGCAAGATAGGTTATCAAACTGTTATTTCACCATCGGACGTCAGGGAAAAAGATCAAGAGCATGAAAAATGAGACTGGATAATAAGAAACCCAAATAAACTTGAAACACCAACGCAGCCACCATCACTAAGTCAGGTTGAAGCATTGGACGATAATCTGCTGGACCAGGAGCTGTCGATCTATAGGACCAAAACACTACCAGCACTGCGAGTTGGCTACGAGAGGCACACCAAGACGGGGATGAAGCCGAGATACCTTTATTCCGTACATCACCTTCATTATCGAGACGTCGTAGCCAAAAAAACATAAACATAATATGAAAAAAATTAATCTATATGCCAAATATTGACTCAGGGTTCTCCTGTCTCTCTGCGCCAGATCGGTGGTTAGGGGCGAGGGAATCGGCGGCGCCTTAGCAGAAGAAATGGGAACTGCCGGCGGCCACGGCTTTTCCCTAGCACAGGTATTTAGTCATGTTAAATACTTCCTCCGTCCAAAAATATAAGACGCTTACGCTTTCTAAGATTTACAATTATATCTATAATATATTAGTTATGTGACACAAAAGTGATATAATTGAAAAGTACTTTTAAAAATGAATCTAACAATATCACTTTTATGTCATATAACTAAAATATTATAGATCTAATTATAAATCTTAGATATGTGTACATCTTATATTTTGGGACTAAGGGAGTAGATAGTTAAATTAGGGGCCCAACCCAACCCGCATCGCTCAACCCAAATGGCCCTCCGGAGGATTTGGTTAGTACCACATCGACTGAGTAGAAAACGCGTTGATAACCCTCTCTCCGGCTCCACCCGTCACCGCGTGGCAAACGTGGTCACTGGTCAGCAATCTAATGATGTACAATCAACTGGACTTGGAACGGATTCACAAACTACACCACGAAATCTTTTTCCCGTTCGGTAAAGTAAACCGAGTTCTAGTTGGGGCCGGCCCAACCCGCCGCGTGCTAAATTCTACAACCGGCCCATGCATCGATTAATTATGACGACCGTTCCTCAGTGCTAGGATGGGTATGGTCTTTCATTTGGTACCACATCGGTTAGTTAAACAAAGCAAAACGCATTGATAAGCTGATCTCCGGTCCCTTTGATACACCCTGCGGTACGCATGGTCAGCAATCTCAAAATCAATGATCTAAAATCATCTTGAATTCCAGTACACGACGATATGTCGTGCATGCTTTTTATTTTTGGTTCTTCGTTTTGAAGTTACGTATGTGTAGAGCCAGCTGCTGCGTTGCCTGCCTCCTTCGCCGCCGACGTACGTATGTAAGGGGGCACCACGTACGTGCACTGCCTCGGCAGGGTGGTCGCTGGCCAATCCATCGATCTGGTTATGACGACGCATACCGACTAGTGTCTAGCCAGGCAATGGCATGGTCACCTTTGGCAAGCTGAGCATGTGAACACCGACCCCCGGGGTGTTGCACCGGTGGACCGGAGTGGCCTCCGGCGTTCCAACCGAGGATCGACGGCTTTGCTTGCGGCGTTTATTTGGTCTGTGCATGCCATGCGGAACGTTTAGACCGATCGAGCGCAATCATATCCTCGAGTGTTCCAGGATGAGCAAGACGATAGCAGCCACACCTTTTGGCGCATCAAAGATGGCGTTGGGTTCAGCAGGTTAATTAGGTATTGGGGATCTAGGCTGCTTCAGCGCCCCTGCAATCTCACAAAGTTAGCAATGGAACGCACTCGCATGCGTGGCTTTGTGTGCACCGAGGTTTGAAGGCAGGTGGATGGAGCTGTATACCAACAACTCGACCAATTACCAAGAGAGGTTGACTTTTTAGTAGTAGTTTACATACTCCCTATGATTCATAATATAAGTAGTTTTAGGTTTGCACACAAGAATTAAGGAGGAGTTAGTTAATATATCAAATGACACTATTACCCTTGTCCCTCCTATAATAAATAATCTAGAAAATGCAAACATGAGAAGAGAGCCATTAACCATGACAATTAAAGAGAGGTAGACTAGGAAAAAACTGGTATAAATGTGCATTGAAATCTCAGAACTACCTATATTTTGATAAAGTTCTAGAGTCCTAAAACTATTTATATTATGAATCAGAGGAAGTATTTCACTATAAGAAGAAATATGAAAATTCATAGAGCATTAGACCGCACGGACGAAAGCATG
Organism: Stipa capillata; assembly: GCA_019208055.1. Taxonomy (NCBI): domain Eukaryota; kingdom Viridiplantae; phylum Streptophyta; class Magnoliopsida; order Poales; family Poaceae; genus Stipa; species Stipa capillata. The sequence continues at coordinate 109,951 of JAGXJF010001959.1, read as the reverse complement.
AGTCTAGAATCATCTAAGAGTTCTTTTAAAGAAAAAGAATCATCTAAGAGAGTTATTTGTTCCAGTTTAAAAACCCGTTAAATGTGTGGCTTCGTAGTTCAAAGATTAACTTGCTCAAGCATAATTTCGGATCTAGAATGAACGGGAAATCCTATATATTTACCAATAGCCCGGAAAAAACAAAAAACATGTGATCACCTCCTAGCCTTTCTATTTCCCCCTGCATCAATGACCTCGACCATTCCTTCCTTGCATCACGTGACCTTGTTCCTCCCCTCTCCTAAACCTTCTTTGCATACCTTAGCCATTGGCTGCCCCATCTCCGCAACCACCCGTGCTGCTCTGCGCTACTGAAACCTTAGTTTTTTTTGAGTTGAAATGTCATGTTGTTAGAGGTTTGAACACTTCTACATGAAAGTTGAATCTTCAATTTGAAACTGTGGTAGTTACAGTCTCCCAATTTGAAGATCAAATAAGAAGCTTTTGAGAGGCAGAAAAAATGATGACGTAGTCGAAGGACATGCCACGGTCAACCTAACAATAAGAGCTCTAAAATGTACCTTTTTAGAAGCCCAAAATATACCTTTTCTTTATGGAGCCCAAAATGTACTTACGTCATATCAACTAGAAAAAGTCTTATTTTTACTTTGAAATTAGAATGAACCTATTCGGCCTGATACCCTCCTAAACTAGAAAACGGGTCAATTCGCGTCTTGGTTTTACAGATGGTTTTGCTTATGTGGATGATGATGTGGTAAAATTATAGGTGGTTTTAACACCATGTCACATAACATGGATAAGACGTGGCAATTGCTCACAAAATTATACATATTTTGAAATATTTATATATAGAAAATCCTTATTTACATATGGGCACATGTAGCAGAGTGAAGTTAGAAGAAGACATCATGCGGTCCTAATTCTATAGAAGACTTCTTTTAAATGTGGAAATGCCACCTTGGCAGAACACGTAGTAAAACAGTCTTTGGTAAGCGATATGTTGATTACCACATAGGTAAAACCACCTGTAAAACTATTCTAGAAGGTTATTTGTACCGGTTTTTATATTTTGGAATATGAATCGGCTCTTTTTTCGTTTAGGGGGTCATTTGGCCAATAGGCTAATTTGAGAGTCAAAAAGGACTTTTTTCTCCCCGTCAAACACTAAGTGCTATTGCAGCACAAAACCCACGTCATTCTAGAAAACTTATGGGCCGCTGTATGCTCCATTACCATGTTTCGGTACTTACTTTAAGCCCAACTCTGGCCCATAGCAGCAGTACGCTTAGGAATTCCATATGATGCTTTTCCTACGCTGAATTATACCACATCGCTTGTCTAAAGGACTTTCACACAATTTATAAGCTTCTTTCGGAGCAAGATAGTTGCACCAAGCGGAACGTCTGGTCAGCTATCACAAATGAATTGAAATCAAAGGAGATACCAAAAACCACACGGCACGATGTGCTGCTGCTTAGTTTCTTTTTTGTTTTGTCTGATCGATCGGGATGCTCCGAGATTCGCTTGAGCATCGTGGCAAAATCTGGCGCAGCCGTGTAAAGACATATCGTGCCTTGCCTCTACTTTTTGCTTCTTCATTTGGAAGCTACGTACGTAGAGAGGTTCACTACCGTTGCTAAACCTAATTAAATTAGGCTTTTCGTAAGTGGACGTAAAGTCATCCAGCCCATGCATGATTGAGTGTTCGTTTCAGGGTTAGGATCGATGGGCATCAGGGTATGGTCTTAAATTTAGTACCACATCGGTAATCTACACAAGGCAGAACGTGTTGATAACCTGGTCTCCGAACGCACCAGCACACCAGGTACGCCTGGGGAGCAATCTCAAAACCAATGAAACACAATCATGTTGAATATCAAGTACAGGATGCTTTTTTTTTGTTCTTCGTTTGAAGCTACGTACAGACACGTACGTGCGTTGCCTAGTTGCCTGCCTAAGGAGGCAGTGCATTGCTTCGCAGCTTCGGCGATTTGTCAAGGCGCGGAGGGTTAATTTCATGTATAATTTTATATGGCCTTTTCTACCTACTGCTACACATATACATAGGTCATTATAGACGGTGAAAAATATCGTCTACACGTACACATAGGGTCATCTCAGACGACCACCACCTCACCGGTAACACACTGCTTGTCGCTGGAGTAGACGTGTTCCTTCATGCACGGAGCAGCCAATGGCTGTCAGGATGTCTCCGTCGGCGACCCATGTACTGACGAGCTTGACAACAGTAGTACGTTGAAGAACACCATGCACCGAACGCCGCTCATGGCCCAAGCTCTGTGGCAAGTCCTCACAACCGGCCTGTGCAGCTCGCCCACTGCACGACCCACATACTATACTTACGAATAGTATGCTAATCTTTAACGTATTACAGATGATGTGTAGTTTTATTCGCAACATATCACTCAGAGTAGTATAATAAAAGTATTGCAACGGTCTATTATTACAAACTTATATTCCGAATTATACAAATTCAAATATCAAGATAAAATCATACAAACCAATTCTCATAAGTATAGAGAATTTAAAACCATTTTCAGTTGGTACAACAAAAACATATGCTATAGCACTCATCTCGCACATCCTATAGCTTCTGCTATTCGGTGTTCTCTTCACGGTATTGTAGTAGCCCACTCCCTCCTCTGCCGTTATTGATTCGTGCTCCTTGGGGACTCCTTCTTCGACCTCAGTGTAGACACTTCTTGATCCACCATCGGTTCACAATCTAATCACGAAGGTTTATAATATAGGGATGAGTACAGGAGGTACTCAACAAATCTAGAAATAGCAAAATGTTTTAATCCAGAAATAGCAAAAGATTCTACTGAGAACAACGGTGTTTTCTAAAAGCAATGCAATTTGTGAGGATAGAGAGTCAAGTTATTAATTAGAGAACTATGATCTCTTATCTCATAGGCTGCTAGAATCCTCTATAGATTTCTTTCTTGTCGCGTTTGCAGTTCCAACCAGAAAAATGAAATGACAATATCACATTTTATTACACTCTGCAGAGGTGTACTACTTTATCCATAAATGACCAACAATGCCGTCGCATTCAAAACTAGATTATTAGATCACAGAGCCATTTTGTCGTCATTCTGTCATGCTCCGCATCGTAGTCCCACATAACAGGCCGAACTACTAGTCTCAGCTAATACTCCAGATCCAGCATACCGTAACTGGCACCTACGGTCTATACTACCTTCCCAGTAGTTGATACTTCAGATCCAACTACAAGGGCGTTGACTTCCTAGGAGAGTATGACATAGAACAAGGGTACTTTAGCTCAGTTCCGCCCATACAGGGTATTTTAGTTAACGCGGTCACTATGATGCTTAAGCACAATTGATCAATGTTTATTTAATCGTATATGAAAATCCATGTAGTGAAACTCGCCTTCCATGTGCCTCACAACACCTTTCAGGGTTCTACCACCAGTCATGGACGCGCCCAAAACTTGGTGATTATATCTTAGTTGATTAACTTTAGAAATAGATTTTCCTTTTTCTGCATATTATGGAAGAGATGGAAAATTTTATTAAATATTATGCACGAGCATAAAGAAACTGGACTTGCTTGGTAATAGATAGGTAATGCAGTTCAACGGGTCTGCATGAATACGGATGACATGACAATGCATGCATGGGAGAATGTAACTTAAAATACAAGAAATGACACACACAACTTTTCCTTGAATATTTTATGAATGATTTATAATTATTTAATAAATAATCAAGCTTTAGATTTTTTAGAGTTTGCATAAAGTATTAATAAAATATTAATTAATTAACCCTTATTTTATTTTTGTTGGAGATTAATATTATCACTCAAAATGTTTTAAATTAACTTAAGTAAATAACCTAAAATTTAATTTGACTTTTAACTTAAATTTTTATTTTGATTTTTATCTCCTCTTTAAAGGAAAAAAAGGAGAAGTAATTTGGTTCAGACCCGCCTGTCTATTGGCCTGTTGGGCCTATCTAGCCCAACTCAGAGCGTAGGCTATTAGGGCCTGGTCGGCCTCACTCAGCCGGCCCACCTGGCACCTCCAACCCTGAATCCTCTTTCTCTCTCTCACTCTCTATCTTTCTCGGTCACTCACTCTCTTTCTCCCACACCTGTTTGTCTCGATCCCCTTCTCTCCCTGCTCAGCTCCGTCCGAGCTTGCCGCCGCTAATCCGACGTGTTACTACCGTAATCGACACCGGCGAGGGCACCGTCATGCTCCCCTTTGTCGGCCACGTCGATTCCACCGTGCCTCCTCGCCTCTCTGCCCTAGGTTTTGCCACTGCCACAAACCCTAGGGTTCGGGTTCCAGCTTCGTCAGACTCGGCTAGACTACCTGTGATGTTGAGCTCGTCTCCGGCCAGGCTCCCTCGACCACGGCAAGCACACGCACAAGCCATCTCATCGCTTGTGTCACCTCAATGCCGTTGGCTTCCTCGGTGTGGTTTCAAGCTCGCCGGAGCAGAGGATTGCTGGCTGCGTGGATTGTGCTAATGCATCTCCTTCATTCATCGAGCCGCTTTGCTCGGTGCCCTCCTATGCTCCAGTGGTGCAATAGCCATGGGCCTTGGCCGAGTCCCCGCCAGCAGCAGTGGAGTTGACCGCTACTGTAACCGCGGTGGTGGTCTACCTCCAGGTAAACTTCCTAGTCTCTCCTTCTTTACTTCTTGGTTCTAGGGTTTCGTTTTGTACCTTACTAACGGCTGTGGTGGTGGTTCTCGGCTTGGTGGAAAATTTGTGGTGGTTGCTTATGCTTAACCAGTGTATTTGTGATATGATCCTAGCAAACAACCCCTTCCCTACCATGTTTATTGGTCGGTCTATCTATTTCAAGATTACAATTGATTCATATGCTGGAGATAAGAACTGATGCTATTTGTGGTCTTAGCTTGTCATACTAGTATGGTTGATTACCGGCATTTAAGTGAATCTTTATTCTTGTGTGGTCATTAACAGAAAGAACAAATGTTACACTAGATCTTAGCTGACCACATCAGTTTGCTAAGCATATTCCAACCTTTAATAAATCAGAACATCATGGAGTGATGCTCTTATACGCTAATCTATGGTGTGCTTATGTGTTTGTTGATCTTGATCCTAGCTTTTTATGCTATAGCTTATACATCTGGCCATTAAATGAGATCTTTTACATATATGTTAGTTTATTAAATTGAAAGAACAAATATTGCCTAGGTCTATAGCCTATTTTTGTGATGACTATGCCTGAGAAGGAAAACAAAGAAGTAGTAGAAATCTGATAAGAACAAATAATATACATTAGTTTTCTAAAACCCCATGATGAGTTCTCAATTTGAGGGCCCTAGCCATTATATCAAGCTCTCATCCATATGCATATGCAAAACTATAATGATCTCGAATGAAGTCTAAATCTCTTTTTGATCTGTTTTTGATCTTGGCTACCTATGGCCTATTTGTTTTACTTTTCTTCCTTATGAATTGGTGATCCTCCGTTTCCTTCTTCCTGGTTCTTATAATCTCCTGGAGCTTGGCCTTCCTAGTTGTCAACCATGGTTCCTAGGATTGGTTCTCGGGGAGAAAGTTGCTACTATGTGTTGTTTGGCCACTTACACTATGGCCTTCTAGCTTATCTACTCTCCTGCCCTTGCCTAAGTCAGTTTCTAGGATTTGTAAGGTTAAAGGTGAGGCTGCTTCGTGGCCTTTTTCCACTGATGGCAAGATGGCCACCTCCTACTTGCTTATGTCGATTGATGTTCATGGTCTTGCTGGCTTACATGCTAAGTTATTGACTTTGGTCAAAAATGGTGGGTTGTTGGATATTTCCCTGGATGAATTGATGCCTATCTAAAACCATTTTGCTTATAAAACCCTTTTTGCAAAACAAAATCGATTGGAGGTATAGTAGATGAATAGTATAGGCAAGAAGAAAATTACTTTTACTACTCAACCTCTTAACTAAATATATATACATACATACATACATACATACATATATATATATATATATTTGAGTTAGTCTAGTTCAACAAGGGTCTTAGCCATGTGATCTTTGGAAATTTTTAAAAATAAAATTTTCTACTAAACTTATTTTTGAAAATAAAACTATTTAGATTCCACTTTTAGTGCTCTTTTGCCCTCGCAATTAACCTTGCAAGTTAGGCGAAAATGTGCCGGTGGAACTACTATAAAAGATTTTCACAAAAGTTGCCTCCTACAACAAAATGACACAACTTGATGATCTCAAACAAATATGTTTGAGGATCAGAAGAGTGCCAATATTTCAAAGCTACCTCCCCCAGAACTAGGGTTCAGTTGACACTTGAAGATTAGCTATAAACAAAGATGTATAGGTGAAAATTTTGCTCTCATGTAATTTTCTTTCTTTTTGTCTTCTTTATTTATTCATCTAACAATCATTTATTCAAGAAATTGTAACTACATTAGTTGTAACTTTTACATTTATATCTTTTTCTTTTATACTTTGCATTCATACAATGTACATGTTGTAATTACGTTTCAATTGAATTGAATTCCAATTTTCCAATGTGTATGCATATATGTTTGAATACTTGTGATGTATGACATGTATGCGTGGTACAATGACCCGCCTAGTACTAGCCGACAACGCGGCACGATAGAATTGACCAACTCAACAATGCGAGTTGAGTCCACGACCATGCCATGTCACTTCTGACTAGGTCTAAAACTAGGGTCTTATACCCGTGACCACCTTGACGAGCAGCCGACTAGGATGACGATGGCATCATAGGATGATGGGTGGGCCACTGCCGCCGCCACCGCTAAGTTCGTGGTGACGGGTAACCGGTGGCCTGTGAACTAGGTCTAGAGCTCGTAACCAAGAAAGTCAAGGACACTGGTGAGAAGGTGTCACCGGGGAACTTGCCCGGTGGGTGGTGGTAGATCTCAGAAGGGGGAGAAGAGAAGAGAGGTGGGTGGTGGAGTTGGGAAGGGAGAGGAGGAATGAGGTGGGTAGTGGATCGGTGTCGCCAGGAGAGCAGTAGGAGGAGGAGCGCATCGTGGGCGATGGTAGTGAGGACGAGGAGGAAAGGGCAAAGGGTAGGTGGCAGAGGAAGAAAAGAAGAGAGGGGTGGAGATGCACCCGAGGGGGAGATTGGAAGTTGTTAACAACAGCGGGGATCTGTTGGGGATCATGAGTTAGGATTAGCAACGAGGGTTATTTATGGAGTCGTGATAAGGGGGTCTCTTGTGCCGGGAAACACATAAGCGAGTTAAAAGACGTCTATAATAATGATGATATTATGATAGACTGTCTGTGCTATTCTAATTATCACAGATGGATTAAAAGAAATAATTTATGATGTATATTTTTATAAAATCATCTGTCACGAGGCTTGTTAATAATCCTTTTGTGATTAAGCGTCTAAAATAACTATTTTCGTGCTAGTGATTTGTGTTTGCAAGCTAGATAGGCGCGCGCGTATACACTACTGGGCAGGCACGTGTCACACCTCATTTTTCATAATCCTGTTTACCGGCATAACCGTAGACGTGTTAGGCATGATTAGGGTTTAACGCGCATCTGTCTTATCCAACCCTGCCACACATGCACATTCTCTCGACCAAATCCTAATAAACCCTAGACCCGCACATACGCAGTAAACCATGAACCTCTTACGACAACTCATCCCGGAGCCTACCTAAGCAAGGGAGGGAGAATCCGGAAGACCTGCTATACTTCCCTCCACCCTACCGTATCCCGGAACCCTTTCCCCTATTTAATTCCACTTCCGTCGAAACCCTAATCGCATAGCCCATCACTCCCCGACCTTTCCATAAATCCCGAGTGTGCAATAGCATGAGAGCGTCCAATTCAAGAATTAGAATTGGCAGCCATCAAACACATTGACCGAACCCGCTGTGAAATCTGCCAGGACATCTGGCCATAGCCAAGGTCACGTCTCCCATTAACAGTACCAGCAGTGTCCCTTTTTCCTTGATTCTAGCCCCTGAGCACAGCCAAGTCCCATCCAGTGTCAGCTTTGTCCCAGACCTCTTTGCCCTAGCATCCTGCACGATAAGTCAGCTTGAGTTGTCAAAGTCTTGGTACCAGTGCTCAATGTCAGTCCTGTTATAGCCATGCCCAGCTCACAGTATCAGACCAAAGCCAAAAAGAATCCCTGCAACACTCGGACACATCCTCAGAACTTTTCTAGACAAGACCAGGCACAACAAATGAGCACGAGAGCACGCCGTGGCAGACCATGCCGCTCAAAGACATGCCCAGGCCGCGCACGGGGCTGACACCGCCGCACCAACACGCGCACAGCTGCACTGCCATGGCCGGAACCCACGGCCACCGCGCCATCTCGCACCGACTAGTCACCTCACCCCGTCCAGCTCGGCGTCGCTGCAGAACATCGGGAACTTCCCTTGCTGCGCCGCTCGCCGATTGAATCAACCCCGCTGATGCCAAAGCCGTGCGGCGCGTCGCCTCAGCACCGCCCAACCAAACGCCGAGTGCCACGGCCGTCCCCTCCGCCGGAGCCACCGTCCAGCTCATTCTTACCTGCGCCACCTCGGGAGTTTCCCTCGCCGCGCCGAGCGCCGAGTACCCGCGCCGCCCGTCGACACGCCGCACGCGTGCCTGCCTCAAAGCCGCGCTACACGCCGTCGAGTCATGTCCCGAGCCAGCTGCCGCGCCCCAGGTGCCCTCCTCCCCTTCCTGTAGCCTCGGCCTCGCCCCGGACCTGTCCCATCTCTGGTGAACAGCGGCCGCCACCAGCTCAGCGTCACCGCTCGCCTATATAAAGGGTGGCCAAGCTTTCCATTCTGCAGTCAAGCCTCAAGCCTACTCCTCCTCAATCGAACCCCTCTAATCGCTACCCGAGCCCATCTTCCCCACATCCGAGCACCACTCCTACCTCCGGCGATCTTCCCCACACCCTTTTTCCCCAACCCAAGCTCACCTCCTGTGCCAGTCCAAGCTACTCAAGCCAATCAAGCTTCTGGGTCGAGTGATCAAACCGGAACTGACCTCCTCCCTTGAGCCTCTTCCCCCTCCCCGATCCAAAGCCCCATCAGCCACCCCACTACCACGCGCCGCCGGGAGCCTCTCGCCCAAGACATCGCCGCCGCCGCCGCTCTGTTCTAAAACCAAATAGCCCAGGTGAGTTGGGAGCTCACTCCCGAACGGGTAAAGTACCCGGCTCCCCTAGTAAGTGAAAGCGCCCTCTCTTTTTACGTTTCCTCCGCTCAAACGTGTAGAACCAGAAGCATGTTTACTTCAGTGTTTATTTCCTTTAGAACCAGTACAACTCATTCTAATAGATCTTAGTGCTAATGACCAGTTTTATGAGCACTTCCTTCGGTTCTAGAAAGATTAAAGGTATTTAGGAACTTTGGTTCACTCACTTTTCCCAAACTTTAAATCCTTTTGATTTCAAATAATAAGAATCTAACTTAGGGCATTATTCCAATCCTTTTTAAATCCGCATATATTTCATGTATGTAGGAATCCAAAGGAGCATTTAGTACTGCCAGTACACTAGAGGTAGCTCTAATGCCCATGAATCCATAAGAGCAATAGCTTTAGACACGTAACCCCTATGTCACGAGCTTTCTGATCCGAATAGAAACCATCGTCATTTCATGTGATCCTTTTTGCATATTCTTGAATTTTATTTGGAGTTTGTCGCTTGGTTCTTATTCGCCGTTCGTTTCCGACGTATAGTCAACGGAGTGCCATACGTGCCGCGAGAGGATCCGACGTCACCTCCACCCCAAGATCAGGAACAGGACCCAGAGCTGCCAGGCAAGCTTTCCCTCCTTGAACATGTCGAATCCCATATTTGCAACGTTTAATTATTTTGTTTACGAAATCCTGCATGCTATTTTATTATCACCGATACTTTATGTTAGCAAAGTTATGCCGAATAGATGCATAAGCCCTAGGTTTGAAATCCGTCCCTTGTAACCCTAGGTCTAGTTAGTCGGCCGAAATCGACCGGCAAGGTAGTAGGAATATAAGCAGTAGCTGTGCTTAGACCTGCTCTAGTAAAATAAGTTTTACAAAGTACGGGAGGGATATGGGATCAAAACCTCGGCTTGTTTATACATGCCGAGGAAATCTTTTAAAAGAAATGTTTGTGAAAACCCCGCATGAAATGATGAAGGATTTTGGATTCGGGCGGGAATGCTAAGGGTGTTATGAGGATGTAGAGTAGCCGGATGCTGCTTGTGGAAGGAATGGTCGGGTAGCCGGTTGCTACCCGTGGAGCTGGTTGGTTATGGAGTCCCGCTCGAATCAGTTAAGGACCGAACCTAAGTGCCGCTGAATCAGTTCCCTCACCGTACGTCCACATGTCCTTTATGGGAAGGACTGGACCTGGTACCTCGTCTAATGCCGGAGCCCGGAATCGTGGGAAGTTAGGTTGAAGTGCTAGTGGGTCCGGTAGATCCCTAGAGGATCTCCACGGAACTGCGTAGGGGGAAAGCTCTTCATGGGTCTCACCGTATTGTGGGGGCAAAGCTCAGTAGAGTCTTACAAGGTACGTGGAACATGGTCCGACACAAAGGGGGAGAGTCCCACCCCTGTCATCCGTGATGCAGAGGATCGGGTAGTCCTCCTAGCGAGTCCGGCTCTGGCATGAACACGGGAGAAGGGTCTCGTTGTACTAGCCCTGCCAATACACCTCATGCAGTGTATCGTTAGCGCTCGGCATTAAGGGTGAACTACATCTTGTGGGTAAAGCCGTACAACCTCTGCAGAGTGTTAAAAACTATTCGAATAGCCGCGTCCTCGGTCATGGACATGAACTGGTAAGGCCACACACTGGTTAGACTGAGTTTTGTTTGTGAAAGCTGGGAAAAGGGATTAAGGACGTGGGCATGATGTGCCCACAGGGGGCAATTTACGCTACCGGATTGGTGGCTAGGAATTGCTGAAGAAAAGGCTAGCTACACTGCCGGGGTGGTGTGAGCGGAAGCCGAAAGGGTAAGCGGTGATGAGCGCAGCTATCCCGCGGAGGAAATAAAGGAGAGGTAGCAAGGGGCTACCACAGAGGACGATGTGATACGATGGGATCGTTGTTTTACAAGTTCGCTTTCAATCTATTACTGTTATTTACAATAAAGACTTACATTTCCGCACAACATGAAACCTAGGTTAGAGCTCTCCTTTGAGATATCCCCTTGCATGAACTATGCCGTATTATTTCCCCGAGGGAAAAGCTTGCGAGTACATTCAATGTACTCACCTGGCTTGTTGATTTGGCCAGATGAAGAAGAAGAGTGGTGCTCTGAGGACGAGGTCAGCGACCACGAGGGCTAGGGCGTTCTCCCCAGTCAGTTGCCTGTGGATGGGCATATTGATGGGTTAATAACTGCGCTTTTGTTATTTTTCCGCTGCTGCTTTTATTCGGCCAATCGGCCATGTTGTTGAATAAAGACCATAATGGCCTAATTATGTAATATATTCGGTATTGTATGAGGATGTTATCAAGTTCTTGTGTGTACCGACTACTGATCCAGGGATCGGTACAGTAAACACGGGAGACGTATCCGGCCCTAAAACCGGGTACGCCACAGCACGCAAAGCAGTAAACACACAATTTGAAACTGATGGAGGACGACGATAAATCTGCTAGACGCATGTGCCTGTGCGTAAAGGTAAGACTAGTATTTGAATAGTATACTGACTAGTGCACGGCAACGGAAAGACCGTAGAGCACTCGGCCACGTGAGAATATGAGCTCAGAATCATTTCAGGGTTATTTGATCCAGCTCAAGAAGTTTTGGGGAAGATGTTTAGACTATAGTACATAAAGGTAACCGGACGATAGAAATTTGGAGGAAGATGTTTAGATTTTAGTACATAAAGGTTAACCAGACGAAACATTGAAACCGTCTGTGACGACTCTATATAAAATACTAGAAAATATTAACTAAATCTTACATATCCTTGTGTGCTGTTCTTTTTGTATGCTATTTTTATTTATTTGAGCAACATGAATATGGTTAACAGTTTCAGTTAATAGTACAATAAGCAGCAACACACCATATCGAAGCAGATGAGTGTACGGTGCTTTGCATATAAGTAGCATAACATAGTGAGTTCCTATAATTGTTGTGTTCTTTCTTTTTACACGACGCGTTTGATGCTATTCTGGATAAGCGGTGGTGAGTCTACTACTATAATATAACTCTACACAACGGTCGGTGGTGAGTCTACTAGAATATAACTCTGTACAACGGCACATCTAACAAAGCATTCATTAAATGAGATGATCTATGACCTACCTGTACCACCGTTTGTTTCTTCATTGAATCAGTGATAGTGACTATAATTGACATGCATTCTTTATACAGACGATGATTTAGTTGCGGCATTGTTGTCTGGTTATATAGATTGTCCCCTTATGAGGCAAAAGTTTTTAGTGTTCGTGTATACATGTGACACTCAGCAAAGGTAGACTTTTCTTAATATGTTTTATTTAAAGAAAAATAGAATAAGATGAGTGTATGGACTATATTGGGATGTCATGCTAACTTATTTTACAGCCCAAGCGTTAAAAAAAATAGCTCGAAGCTTCAAATATTAGAAAAGCTAAAGTTCTATGTATGAAAAAAGATTGCTTCGTGTGTTTTTCTCTTGTGATTATAAACAAGACACACACGCACAATACGTGCACACACCCACCGAGCGCACCTGGCCTCTAATCACATACTAGAATGAGGGAGATCGGAGATAAATCTGTTAATCTCACTAAATTCTTACTGAACGTATCCACGTGTGTAAATGTAAGCACCATGGTTTGAATCCTAGATGTAGAGTCGTGGCCCAACAACTCTACATCTCTGTTTAGAAGATGAAATGAAAGGCAAACATAGGGCACGTACAATAGGATAGTGTTAAACATCTATTAAAGATGCAACATAGGATTTTTGATGAGTTGGAAGAGAGAGAGAGAGAGAGAGAGAGAGAAGACTGACTACCTTTAATCAACGGATGATCTCTCAATGCCTAAGGAAGGCAATCTTATCCATCGTACCGGATATTATCTCTTCGTCACGTGTTTTCTAATTATATTTTAGTCACCACATATTTTTAGAGGTATGCAAGTACTTGCCAAAGATAACACTAAGAGATAAATATTTTGTGTATATATTTTTATTGTTATATCTACATGATGTGGAGAGCTAAGAAAACACTGCCTTCCTACTTCCCTTATGTTAAACATAATCATGCCTATCAATAAGAGCTAAATGTTAGAAGTAAGAAACAACGACGGTATTCCTTTCAGTACTTTCAGTACCTTACATCTAGAGCTAAATGTGTAATAGGAAAGCACCTGCTACTATAAGTAACTTTTAAAATGAAAACATAAAATATTGATGAAACACGGGTTAGAAAATCCCTAGCACGTGCATAGTATGGTGGCCTGACCTTTTACGACGATGCTTGATCAACAACTCTTCTTCCTTATCTCCTCTCTCTAGCTTTTAACATCAGCGTCTACCCGTACATAATTGATACACGAAGAGAAATAAGAGATCCCTTTGGATCATCTCGTAGGTGTCAATGTGAAGATCAACCTTATTGTTCCTAGTAAATTTTCTTGATGAAAAATCATAAAAAATAGAGACGATATGATCGTCCCGACTTAGCATTTTCTGACTTTTCTCGTTACTTGACCAAAAACCAATCTCCTTAGATGGCCGATGCTCTTGACCTTTGTATAATCGACTCAACAAGCCTAACGTGACTTCCAGTGGAAAAATAACAGCAGCAACTAACAAGATCCGGGACATGATTTGCTGGAGATAAAACAATGAACAAACTCTTATCTATCCTAAATGAAAGCACAAGAGGATCGGACTCAATAACCACAAAATGTTCACGTTGCTTTTCCTTTCTTTTAAGCAAACGTGTAACTCCTAGGCCTCGTTTAGTCCAGAGTTAAGGAGTGGATTAATAACTTAACCTCTAAATATCTCCGGTTAGGTAAAGTTAAGTTAACCCGGTTAAAGAAACTTAACCTTCTTAACTCATAATTAAACTAACCCACTTGAAAATAGAATAACTTAAGCTAATACAACTAACTCTTATAAATTTATTTTTATACTACTAACCCCCTAATTTAGTCAAATGGTAATTTAAGTTAATCTGATTAATGCTAAACACAAAACTAAGTTAAGTTACCTATCCAACTTAAGGTAACCTAGTTAACTTACCCGAACCAAACGTAGCCGTAGGCTCTAACACATATAAACGTTTAAGAGACTAGAACGTACTCACGTACCAGATTTAATACCTACTAGAATTGAACCTATCAAAATTGTGTGCGGAGGCGTACGGAACGTAGACCTTACTTCCTCAGATTCTGTTTCCTTTTCCTGGCTTCTTTCTTCCTGGTTCAAGCCGTAAACAATTACTGGCTCCACAAGATTTAGATGTCCTAGCTCCTGACTCCTTTTCTGATATGAACGTGCACTTGTGAAACACCTCAAACATGTGCATGCAAATTTCTTTGTCTGCTCATATGCTTTCTTGATCCCTCGATTAGGCACTTGCACACCTGATCTCTCAATCCTTCTTTTGCTCTTACGTGTAGCAGCAGGCCTTTTCTTCATATTTTGATTCAGCCATGCACGAACTAATTTCTGGCCATGCAAACATGTGCCACTTGTTTTAATTGTTTATTTCAGGGCCGCATAGCTTGCATACATGCCCATCTTTTCCGCGTTTAAGCTGATGAACCCTCCGCTCTATTCTTTGGCCTGGCCGCCTCTCCGTATTTTCAGCTGAAATAGCTATGGTTCCATTGTCTTGCTGTTCTGCAGTTTACAAAGAAGCATAGTAGGATAATCGTCCCCGTATCAAATATACCGTCGGCCCATTTGTGAGCCTAATGTGTGAAGCTGAAGAGCAGCCCATCTGTCAGCCATACAGCCGGTGGACACAAGCAAAACTCACTGCTAATTCAAACCACGTGTCACGCTGCGATTGGACCAAAATCAACCCAGGAAGTCTCACATCGCTTGCTTTTAGCCCCCTTTACATGTTAAAGGATGGCCGCCGCATGCATGGGCCTAAACCACGTATCCGGTACATAATTTGGACTCAACTCTTGGAACGTGTTTGGTTCGTTAATTTCGGTCCGTTATCGGATTACACCGAGATTTAAAAATATTACTGTTGTTTGATTTATATGAGCCTATAATTAGTTACCACGTAATTGGATACGACCCTATTCACAGCCATTACGCCCATCCCCTACCGGTATCAATTGCGTTACTCGATCTCGTTCTGTCCCCAATCCCCCAATCTCTTCCACCGCCAGCTCCTCCTCCCCCGATCTCCTCCGCTGCTACCTCCTCCGGCGAGCAGCCGAGCCAGAGCTCGCGCCGTCCTCCGTTACTTGATCTCGTTCTGTCTCCAATCCCCCAATCTCCTCCGCCGCCACCTTCTCCTCTCCTGATCTCCTCCGCCGTTACCTACTCCGGCGAGCAGCCGAGCTGGAGCTCGCGCCATCCTCGGACCTCTACCACTTCCTTCGGCGAGCAGTAGAGCAACCGCGTCACCGGGGAAGGAGCGCTGCCCCCGATCTCCTTTGTCGTCCCATCAGCAGCATTGGCGGATCTCGTGCTCGCACCGTCGTCCGACCTCCACCACCTCCTCCACGAGCAGCAGAGTAATCGATCCCTCGGCCCTGATCTCCTTCGCCACCCCCTCCTTCAGTGAGCAGCAGCGGGCGGATCTTGCTCTCACGCCATCCGCCAACCTCCGGCAAGCAGCCGTGCTACGCGGGGAGCAACGTCGGCACCGATCCTCCACAGTGCCACGCGAGGAGTAGTCTTCTCCAGCCGTCATCCTCAGCCCTCAGCCCTCCTCGAGTTCTCCCGCGGCTATCGACCAAGTGAGGATTCTTTCCTCTGCTCCATGTTCACATTTTCTACTTGATCATGAATGTGATGATTTATCCCTAAGATTTGTTACAGTTCTTCTTGTTCTTTTCATCGAATCTATAATTTTGTAGTTTTGGATTATATGCCAATCTTCACTTCTATGATTTTCGATGCAATTTCATTTGTACACAGCGAAGATGCACAATGAAAGCAATCTCATAGCAATATGATTGCTAATTACACTCCACAACGTAATTTAAACCAAACACTGTAATGTGTTCTCATATCGTTACCTGCATAAACCAAACAAATTCAGCTTTCATCTATTCCTATGACAATATCGCCGTATTCTGAATACGTTTACGTTTACGTTACAATTTTTGAACCAAAACACGTCGTTGGACTCTGGCCTGTACGCTCCAGAGCGCGTAGTCAGCAATCACAAACAAATGAATACACAAAAGTAATTCTCCAGGCACACGACACGTTGTGCCTAGCTTATTTTTGGGGTTTTTTTCTTGTGATTGATGGATTCTCCGTGAGACATAGCTGTTTAGATTTATTGATCGCATATAATCGAGTGTTCCTCTCAGTATGTGGATGGGTATGGTCTTGCACTTAGTACCACATCGGTTAATTAAACTGAGCGAGACGCATTGATAATCTGATCCCCGGCTCCATCGTCACTCCGCGTGGCAAACGCGGTCAGCAATCTCAAAACCGGTTGATAAATATCGATCTTGGATACGAAGTACACGACGACATGTCGTGCTTTGCCTTGGAAGCCGCGTGTGCCTACAGAGGTAGCTGCCCTGCTCCTGCCTCCTTGCATCATCGCCGCTGACGTGCATAAGGCGGCACCGGACTGCTTCGGAATGGAGCTTCGCACGGGTCGCCGATCGATCGTGCCGGACGACGAGTACTACCGAATGTCCCATCCAGGACACAAAGCGTGGCGTGCTCGATCGGCCCCACGCGTGACAAATCGTCAATTGTGTATATGGTGTCGGACACACGAGATAGCCGCGCCACGCGGTGCTTGCATCAGCAGCCGGAGAAATTCAATGTACATAAGGATTGTATGTCTTGGACGCGTCTAACCCGCTTTGACAAGCGTGATTCCGCTACTGACCCCACCTCCACCTGGGAATATCCCCTCAACCGTCGCCCCTGCTCACTATCTTCTCTTCCCCCAATTCACTTTCGACCTCCGCCCTGCTCAAACTGGCCAGCCGCCCGCCCGCCTCCACCGCGGCTTCGAGCGCTACCCTAACCGTACTTCATGCCCTCCTATGAAGGACGGCACTTCGCTACACCACGAGCGTCGGCACTCTCCCCGCTGTTACCCTGCCCATCTTAACATTCTTCCTCCTGCATCAAGGGAGAAGGGGATACAGCCGAGGTGAGTAACACAAGGTATTCAACGCGCTACCACTGGCGTGTAAGATTTTCCAAAAAGGAAATTAGCTAGTGTGCACCACGAGGAAATACAAAATATACTGGTTTGTACTTCGTAATACAAGGATTAACTGGCAGAAGCATCACGGTTTCCACAAAGTTCAGGTTGTAAAATGAAATTTACTACGGGAAACTATGGGCCGCGGCATGCTCCAAAACTACATAAATGGGCCTAATTCTGGCCCGTACGATTCGGAAGTTGATACGTCATGTTCCCCTACTTTTAATTGTACCACATCGCCTCCGTAAGGGATGTTCACGTGATTGATAACCTTATCACAGAATCCCTTGATGCACCGCTCGGAACGCGTGGTCAGCAATCACAAACAAATGAATACACAGCCCCCTTCTAGACAGCTTATGAGGTGGCTTATGGCCCCAGGAAGCCATAAGCTGTCTAGAAGGCAAAGCTTAATTTGAGTTTAAATTTTAAGCATCATTTTTTCCTGTTGGTGGGGAGAAGCCTCGTTTTTGAGCTTCTTTCAGCAATTTTTTCCTTCAATGACCATTTTATCCTCGGTACTTCACGTTTATTACCCACCACTGCCCCTCAGTATATAAAAAAAAACTTCACCTTTTTTCCCCAATCCCGCGCCCCCTCCTGCCCTAGCCCGTCCGCCTGCCCCATTGCGCCCCCGCCCACAGCAGGCTCCCGCCACCCGCCCGCCGCCTCCCTCCCGCCGCCCGGCGCCTCCCTCCGGCCACCCCCCGCTGCTGCGCCCGCGCGCCGCCTCCCTCCCCGGTCGCCGCCCCCCCCGGCCGCCTCGCCTCGCACGTCGTGCACGTCCCGCCGCCCGCCTCCAGCCGCTCGCCTCCCGCCTCCGGCTGCTCGCTTCCCACCTCCAGCCTCCCGCAGCCACCGCCTCCCGGTCGCCTCCCACCTCCGCCGTCTCCTCGAGATCCACCAGATCCCGTCAGCTCCGCCGCCTGCTCGAGATCTGTTCAGATCCCGACGGCTGCCCCGCCTCCGGCCACGTCCGGCCGCCTCCTCGTGACTCCCCCTCGCCCCTGCCACCTTCGTCCGGCCCCCGTCTCGTCGCCTAGCACGATCCAACGCCGCCGCTCTCCCTTCCAGGCCGCGAGCCCTCCCGAGCTGGTCATCGCAGCCGCCGCCTCGTACACGGGCACGTCGCCGCCGCCAGCCCCTCGCCTTGTTCATCCCCTTGCTGCAAGTCCCTGCCTCGGCTACGTCGCCACCCTGCCTCGTCGCTTGGCCGAAGCTCGCGGACTTCGTCATCGCTAGCAGCCGCTTCGTCATTCCCCAAGCAATCCTCAGCTACACGACAGCATCCTCCCCGAAGGTAGTTCAAGAAATCAGCACAGATGTGAAGGATGCACTGCAATTAGCACTCGATTCGAACTGATGAGAAGTATGCAACAATGCTTGATTGTGTGAAAAATGAGACCTGATGATGTGTAGTGAAGAAGAGTATGCAGTGATGCTTGTTTCTGTGAAAAATTGATACACTGATGATGTGTAGTGAAATGTATGTTGTGCATGATTTATGGGAGCGTAACTTGCTATTGAACAACAGCACAATCTTTGATTTAGAGATGATTATTTTGCTTCTTTTCATGTTGTTGTGGTAATGATTGATTTACATATGATTAATTCACGGCAAGCATCTAGGTCATGTGCACCAAAAGAAAGTATGAGCGCAAACAATTCAATGGTAGTTGAACAATTTTTATTCATATTTTTCTATGTTCATATCTCATTTATGTGCTAAACTGCATAAAAAGCATATAAAAATAGTATTAATATCATTCAAATAGTAAACAAATAAGACAAATGGTACTACAGGCTTTCCACAATCCACCTCTGCCATAAGCTAAAATCTTAGAAGCCGTCTAGAAGGGGAAGGTGGGGCTTATCAGGCTTCTCCACACCGCAGCTTTCCCACACCATTAAGCTTAAGCCGGCTTATGCACAAGCCGAAGCCGTCTAGAAGGGGGCCACAAAGTTATTCCAGTCACACGACGCGTTTGTGCCTAGCTTTTTTGTGGGGTCTTGTGATCGATCGAGGAAGTAGATGTTATCGTTTTCTTCGCTCAAAAAGTACATGGTATCTTTGCAGTGCCTTATAATCTCTTGTCTACATATAGTAACTTCTAGAGAAATTAGCAATTTTTTTACGCTTGGTTCCGTCGAGATTTACGCAAAGAGCAATGGCTCAAGGTGCTGCTTGAGAGTTTTTTGGGCATCAAAGGTTTCAATAGATGTTCAGTCCTCCACCACTGATGGAGCAAGAATGTTAGGCCCCAGATGCAAGAAGCGTGACAATTCTTTAACTAGTAGTTCCTAAAAAATGGGTTGGTCAATTGGGCTGGACGATCGAAGATTCTGTGTGAACGCAGCATCCAGCAGCACGGTGTCATTAAGCCCCTTTTGGAGCCTTAATTAGGGCTGGAGTTTGTGCATAAGTCAACTGTAAAAATAAGCTCTAGTTAAGTTAGCTGTCTGTTTCTACAACGGCTTATGATATAAGAGGAAAGAATAAATATCTGAAGTACTCTTAATCAAGTTCATTTTGATGTATATTGATATTGGCATAATTTTTAACTGTATCCTCCGTCACTTACATAACTGGACATAAAATTTGAAGTTTAAAAATTAAATAAGCATGACATTAATAATTTTATAGTGCTTTTTCTTCGGTGATGATCTTGTCCATAGCCAGATTACTTCTTCTCCAGTGCATGATTGATGAAGGGATGAAATAATATCTCGAGGTAGACACTTCAGTCCATTTGAGCAATTGCTTTACCCACATGATCTTCCTCTTTATTGAGGATTGGCTATACGCATTCTCAAGCAAGTGTTCGCATGGGATTAAACATTTTATGTTTAATTAGGTTTAAGATATCTGTATATGGAATATTGATAAATTCATCTTAAAGCACAAGTCTGTTCAATTAGGTAAAACACAAAGGTCTAATTACTATCTGTTTCACTTCAATATTTCTTTTTAACTTGTTTCAATATAGTATAACACAAAGGTTCACAATATCAACAACTAAAATACATATACATGTTGTTCATCATAGCGGCGGTGTCTCGGATAGTTCAAAATTACAAATGAAGAAAATCATAATTATACTTTGCAATCCATTTTTCACAATTTTAATATGTACCTAAATTAGACAAACACAGGAAGAGTTCATCAGTCAGATTTCAGACATTCACCTGTTCAAAAATTCTCGGTTCACTAATTTAACATAGGTATCGTACAGCATACATTCGATCATTCACAAATCATGGGTTCTTGTCACTCACAAGTCATCGGTTCCTATCATTTACCCAATTTCACAATGGCATGTATACATAAAATGTTGAGCTAATCAGTAACAATAAAGAACAAAATTTTCAAAATAAGCCAGCTGATATGAACTCGTCAGGATCAGAGTGGAGTAGAGCGGCAGCGCGGCGTGGGGGAGCAGAGGGGCAGCGCCCGGCTGGAGCAGAGAGGGACGGCAGCTCGATGCCGAGGACAACACCCTAGCCGTCGGGGAGGGCTGACGCGGGGGAGGTGCCGCCGGGGAGGGCCGGCGGTGGGGACGCCGATGCCGTGGCGTGGAGGGCTAGAGTGGGGGCAGCTCGCCCGGGGAGGCGGCGCGGGGCGGGCCGACACGGGGAGGAAGCACGGGGGAGGGCAAGAGCTCAGGAGGCTAGTGCGGGTGCGGCTCGTCGTGGGGAAAGCGACGCCGGTGCAGGGGCGGCGCGGGGGGAGGCGGCGCCGGTGCGGGAGGCGGCTCCGTGCGGGAGAGTTGTGGCGGCGCGAGCGTGCGGGAGAGGGATCAGGTGAGCTGGGAGAGCAAGGTGCGTTGGGGGGATTGTTTGAGAAGGGGGCTAAGGGGGTGAAAAAACCCTAGAGGCTTGTTTACATGAGGATGGCAATTACGGGTAATTTTAACCTAACTCCGAGAGCATATTCACATTATAGAGCTAGAGAAGCTCGGGAAACTAGGGAAGGGGAGCTTTTTTTCATCTGCACAACTTGGTGGGAGCTTAAACCATAAGCTAGACACAAAAATTGTCTTTATTAGAGTTTTATGGCTTATTGAGGGGCATAAGCTGCCCATAAGCGGGGCCTAAATCTGATGCCATTTGTAAAGTTAGTAGATCAGAAACAATTAAACTGTGACTCAGCTCAACAAATTCCATGGTTTTCTGAAGAGCTATTTACCAGGCGGCTACAGGGAGCCAGAAAAACAACACATCAGTCCGTCTAATTTTCTATGCACAGTACTATTCCATACAATTAAATGAATAACAAATTTACAACTAGTACATCAATTTACAAATTCTTAAAAAAAAGGGGGGGGCCTACTGCCTAGGTTCAATAAACCATGCACATACAACAATCAGCTCACACATCAATGATACTGCACTCTTCAGAAATTTCTTCCACCACTGAATGTCGATGGAGGATGGATTGCGCCGTATGCTGAAAATTCCTGTCACGATTTATGAACACACTAAACTTTCTAACATACAAATGGCGCGAGGCATGGATAAATAAAAGCAACAACACTTTTCAGTATATTGAGTAGATTTAGATTCCGTAGAGGAACAACAAGCTGCTAACACAAAAACAACCATTGCTACAGCTGTAGACATCGTTTTAGGAGAACATAGGAAAGAGAGTGCCATAGCAGTCCATGATTTCTCTATTTTGTTTTCTATTTTCTAAAACATACATCATATCAACCTCTCAATTTTACTCCTTTTTTTAACGTATGCTACTTCTTTCATTCTTTCCTTTTGAATCTTTATTTTCTTTATCTGCATGACGATACTTAAATATAACATGGCTAGTATCTTATCTACTGGTGACCTATACTAGCTACTTATTTTCCATAAACATGGCAACATCAGTACACGAAGCACTGAATAGTATATGTTAGCGGTAGAACAAGCTATACAGTTCAACTCTGGAAGGTCAGTCCTCCAATTGAGGATGCGAGGAAAAAATAATATATTACTACCTCCGTTCATTTTTAGTTGTCACTTTTGACTTTGACTGATTTAGGTTTGACCAATGATAATATTTAAACTAGTTAATTATATAGCATATAGATGGTATTGCAAGATTTATAATCAAAAGTACTTTAATAATATTCTATCTTTAGAGCTATTTGTTTTTGTGTTGATAAAAATTAGCGGTCAAACCTCGATGACTTGAAGTCAAAAGTGACAACAAAATGTGAACAGAATAGTATGTTTGAAAAAGGCGAGGATCACTAGTAACAAAACATTGGTAACTTACAGCAACATCAAATAATAGACATGACTTACTATATCCCACTTTTTATTTTGCTGCGAAGTTCCTCGCCCATAATCACGTGGAAGCAGATATTGGATACGTTTTGGAAGTTTACACCCTTTCATTTGGTTAAGGGAAACCACATGTTGACCAAGTTAAGTTAATTTGTATTTCACTTGGCATGATTGGCAGCTTCCTAAGCATATCTACTTCTTAGCACATGTTGCCCTTAAGATCTAGATTCTAGATTAGAAAATTCTTCAACGTACCTGGGGTGCTGGTGCACATTGAGGCACGGATTGCATATTTGCTTGCCCCTGAATCTGACCTGTTGAAACACCAGTAGCAGGATATCCCTAGAAAGGATATAAGGTGCAAAAATTTAGCATTGCACCCAAATAGCTAATCAGATAATACTTAAAAATAAAACACAAGAGTTAATGGTATGACTTGTACCTGGTAGAAGAAAGGTCTACCAATAGATGAGTTTGCTGCAATATCTTCTGTTGCAAAATATTGATTTCGATTTGGTGGGTCAACAAAAACCGAGTCAGCTGGCTGAGGCAAAACTGCTTGTTTAACATTTCCTAGAAAACAACGTAATGGTTTCTCAGAAACAATGCTACTTAAGGATTGAACAAACAAATTTGCACACAAAGTAAAAGAGGAATTACTTGAACTTTTATCCTGCTTAGTTGATTTTTTCTTCCTCTTCTCAGCCTTACTTCCATCTTTGTCCCTTCCTGAGGGATGCATATGCATCCGTTTGAGTTCACATACACTTTCTAGTGATTTTTCTCCATTTTCAAGCACGTTGAGAATAAGTTTTCTTGTATCCTGATGACCTTTGCTCTTCATCAACAGATCATAAACAAACCGCATAGCTCTATTACGATATGCAAGCTCAGCCTCTGCACCTTCTTGTTCCGGAAATTCATCAATTGGAAATGGATAACTTCCTTTCCTAACATATTTTGTCCACCGTTTTAAAACATATCTTTCAGGAATTTTATCAAGATTCTTCAGACCAAGTGCATTCAGTGCATGTGAACAAAGTATGCCCATCGTCTCAAATTTTTTGCAACTACAATTCAATTCCATGGTAGAGGTGTCAAGGAAAACTAGCCAAACTTTTGGGCCACCTCTTTGCAAAATGAACTCAAACCTATACAGGGTTTCACTACATTGCATTTCCTGATATGAAGTTCCACTGCATCCATCTAGAAACTCTGTTTCAAGAGACTTGTAGACTATATGCGTGTAAACTTCAGCGGCGTGTTGCAAAATACCATTATGCTTAACTGCACACTCTGGTGAAGTCTGGTTGCACTGAATATCCTCTACAGATTCATTTGTACGCCAACTCTCAACCAATTTGTCAAACTCAAGAACAAAATTAATGGGTGAAGTTGACTCATCAGCAATGCTGCTCAGCACATTGTGTGAACTCAAACTCCTATCCATTGATTTGATACCACCATCAAATGCATCCTTGTGAAGAGCTGTGCACCATTTATGCCTCTGCTGAAACAGATCAGTGAGCCACTGGTGATCCTGCATATTATAGTCATGAAGCATCATTGCCCATGTTTCCTCGAACTCTGCTTCTGACTCACAATCTTTCATGCACTTCCTGAACAGGCTATGAAATTTTCCAAAAGCATTTAGAGTACCCAAATGGGACTGTAGGTTCTTTTCAATATGCCATTGACAAAGACAATGGCGTGTCTCTGGGAGAGTATCTTCAATTGCCTTCAAGATAGTTTCATTCTGATCAGTAAAGATTGTTTTAGGCGGATGGCCACCCATTGACTCCAAGAATGACTTAAGTAACCATTCGTAGGATGTGGAGGACTCATCTAACATAAATGCACAGCCAAACATGACATTTTGCCAGTGGTGATTAACACCAACAAATGGGGCACATATCATATTGTACTTGTTGGTACGATATGCTGTATCAAATACCACAACATCTCCAAAACTGTCATAGTCAACACGGCTTCTGCCATCCCTCCAAAAGAAATTAGTCATTTGGCCTTCTTGGTCTACTTGCACATCCCAATAGAACATACCTTGTTCAATTGTTCTACGCTTGAAATAACCTACGAGTGCCTCGGCGTCTTCTGGTTCAAGCAGTGTGTAACTTTGTATGCTAAGCTGACTGTGACATTCGGTACCATCATCATTCACACGTAAACTGTCATGCATAGCTTGGATTTCAGCATTCACCATTGCATTCAGCACACCGGGCTTTGGTATCGAAAGGGCCCTCACTGATCTCAGCAAGTATATCTCTTCAGGCTGAACCAACTCATGATTATGTTCAGGAATTATCTGAATAACTCGCCATTGACTTCCAGAGTCAACTCTAAAACGGACCATCGCTTTGCAATTAGTTCTGGTCTCTGGCCTATTAAAGTTTGCCTCAGTAAGCTGCTCATCATCCTTTAGACCTTCCTTTGAGCAGTAATAGTCTTTCGTACGAATATTTTTAGTTCCTGTAAAGTAGTACTGCTTTCCCTTCCGCACACTAAAGCCCATTCGGTGCCCATAGTCACAGTAAAGCCTGTAAGCTTCTTCCTCACTATATGCAACTTTATTCCGCAATTCTTCAGTCAACTCCTCGCGGCTTGGAATAACAGAATTATTTCCTGATCTTCTTCATTCCTCACAGAATGTTCCTCCCTTACCTGTTCTTGTCTGTCTAAAGTAACTTGTCCCCCATTTTCAGCATCATAGATGATTTGCACCTCTCCGTTCTCCTGAGCTTCTTGCTCATCACCTCCAACACTGTCCAGACAAATTGCCTCCCCGTCAATCTCAATAGCGATGCTAGTACCTTCCATTTCTGCATAATCCACCAAAAGAGGCAACATATTGGTTCACATTTGAAGCAAAATTCAACTAGAGATAAAATCAACCGAACGAATACAACATAAATTACAGATGTGAAAAACATATATGAGAACGAGACACCGCCATACTAGACCACACTAGGATACGATCTATTACAGCAAGTTAAAGCATGCCTTTTGGAAGCTAAACCCTAAAGCCCAAGTGCGCTTCACACATCATGCAAATTAACCGTTATCTTTGGTATCCAAGCTACCCTCACCAAGTGATCAACGGCAATCCCTCCCGCATCAAGTAAGTTACCTAGCCAGAAATCACGACACATACAAGTAATCTACTTGCCGGAAAACTCTAAATTTTCCAGATATACGGGCATTTCATTTTACCAGGTTACCACAGTGCCTCTCCTTCTGAGGTTCTCCAGTGCAGCACAGACTTAACTTTTTTGGGAAACAAGCTGCTATAAGAACAATCAAATTACCCACAACTATCTGAATGGATTGGAGCACCTCAGAAATGAGCGTCGGACTTCAAGGAAGATTTGGGTTTTGATTGCTTACAGAAACACTATCGGAGCAATCCAAGCAAGCTGCCTTAGGGCTTCCGTACCAGCAAGAGAAATGAACCAGGATGGAGCCGTCCACTCGACGCCAATTACCTAGACTCTCCTGAGGAATTGACGCCGACCACCAGCGATGATCCGAGGCGGCAGAGGCCGTCGCGGCGGCTGGGAGCCGCCTGGTCTCAGCAGGCCGGCTACGCCTTGCGAGGGAGAGCGGCGGCGGCGGCGGGTGCTGGGGGAGTCATCTTGCCTCGGCGGGGGAGGGAGGCGGCACGCGAGGGGTGAAAGTAGGGGCCGCTGCGGATGGCCGATGCCGGAAGATAAAACGGTGGTGCGGCGCGCGCCGGTGGCGTCGACGGCGAGGAAGGCGCCGTGTGGAGAGGTGGACGCGAGCGGCGCCGGGAACGAGCTCGGCAGCGACGGCGCGTGCAGCGTTCGCGACGTGGGTCGGCGAGGGATCCGTGTGGGGAAGAAGATGATTGGGCTGCGGAAGATAGAAGATGGGCTGGGCTGGGCTGGGCTGGGATGCACGGGAGGACGTGAGCTGGACTCTACACAACAAAATTTAGCGTTCGCTTAGGGGAAAAAAAAATAGCGCAAGTACACCGGATTTCCACGTAAGAGAGCGAGCCCTCCACGCAAAAGTCCTAGCCGCGGGTTCCCGTTTCTTCCACTGACGTGTCCGCCAATTCGTCTTGCCTTTGACAGACGATTCGACATCAGGGGTGACCGATACTCGAGATATTTAATATGTAGGTTAGATTTCCATTTTAGGTTTATATGTTATTAGCGGCAGCACCCCAATAGTTGGAGGTGATGTCATATAGAATAAAGCTTTTCTAAATCTATTTTTATCCTGGCGTGACTGTTTTGGCCAACGCCGTGTTTTGGTCCCACGGATCGTTCCTGATCTAGCAGATTGTCGTCCGGCCCCTCAACCTAACTTGGTGGTGGTGGTGGAGTTGGTGGTGTGGAGTTTATTTTGGTTTCTGGCTTTTTTAGTTTCATCTTTTCGTGCTCTTGTCGGCAACCTGTGGTCTTCTTCTCTAGCGATCTGACGATGAAGTAGTGGTTCGATAATCTACCTCGCAAGGGGTGTGTCCTTGACCACAGTTTGTTCAACGGTCTTAAGTTCCCACCATTAGGGTGGGCGGCTTATGAGACTCTTCAAAACCTTTGAAGTTAGTTCAACTTGTGTAGGTTGGTCTTCTGCTTTTTCTTCATTGGAAACTTTGAGGAACGCTGAGATGGAAAGGGCGAGGCTAGAGACAACGACTTTGGAGGACCCTGATGTAACTTTGGTTGTTATTAGGAGTCTTTGTTGTTAGTTTTTGTTTCAGTTTCTTCAATTTATTGTATTATCTTTATTTAATTGATAAAATCGTATCGTTTCTTTTAGAAAGAGTACATAGGATTTCCCTATCTCCTGATATCGCAACAAGGAAGATAGCAAACCTCCTCTAACCACTCTTTGAGCACGACCAGGCCCACAAAGAGAGGGGAAGTCTCTTCTTCCTATCACTAGCATTGCGTGGAGGAGGAGCAGTGAGCGGGAGGGGCCAGAGCAGAGTAGAGCAAAGTGGAGGTGAACACCAGAGCGGTGGTGGATGCAAAGCCTCACCAACAACTTCATTAACGAGTTATGGTTCGGGGGAAGGGGTCATCATCGGTGGCGAGGTTTCCCTCTGCCATCCGGTCTTAGAGGGAGGTCTAGCAGATAAGCGATAGTGGTGGTTCGTGTGCGCATTCAGAATATTTGGTGGCTTGAGCCAACCACTAGTTCATCGTTTGGGTTGGAAGAGATGTGAGCGGTTAGGAGATGGCACGATGTGGTGGTGTATTTGATAGCGAATAGTCGTCGGAGATGGAGGAGGGTCATGGTGGCGATGATGGAGGGACGTCAACAGCTATGATCAACAGGTCAGGAGGTGAGGGTTAGTGGTGGCCCGCCAAAGACGTGAGGTGGGTGGCGGCAATTGGGGCAAGGGGGGATGAAGGGGTGGCAAGCGCAATATTTCTTAAGACAGGGTATCGGAGCTCCCCAAGTATGCCCTTAGCCTTGTTTTGCCCCTGGTTCACAAGTGCCCGTTGCAAAAGCTCCCACGCATGTTCATGTGTCCCTTTCTCTCTCTTGTCTTTCTCCCTCCTCTCTCTTTCTTCTCTCTCTCCCTTTCTCTCTCTTCTCTCTCTCTTCTCCCTAACAACGAAGGCTGTTAGTTTCAAAAACACTAACCATCACACACACACGACCATACCGTCGGAGACTACCACTAGAGGAAGCACCTTCATGTTCTGTCGTGCATCCCTTGCCCCTCTTCTTTGACGTTATGTGTTGAGTGGGTGGAGGAACCATTGATTTCCCCATGAGTTTTTTAGTTTTCTTTAGTGCCATTTTAATCCTAAATTAAAGTTTATAGTTTTGTTCTTTTTTTGTGAGTTCTTTTTCAGATTTACCTGCAACAAGTTTTGTTGGACTGACTCACCTAGACGATGATATCAATGCCTACACCAGGAATCAATACTAAGATAAGTTGGGTGCAAATAAATTGAGTCTGATTTCTTATGATACAGGCGTTGGACAATACCTCTACTGGGCCGTTGGTCATACACATCAATGGAGAGCATCAACAATCTACTTTCTGCTATTGCTGTTGTTGGCAATGAAGATACTGTTGCAAGATACGGGGTCAATGGAGGAAGATAAAGAGTCCGACTTGTTCATCTACTCATGGACTTGAGGTAGCATGTTTTATATTTTTCATGTCTAATGTAAAAACCAAATAATTTTATGCTTATTGAATTACAAATATGAATCAGATGATGTTTATAAAAGAAATGTCGCACCTCATTTTCTGCTTTAGCCAGTGGCAGAGCCAACACTAGAATCGACAGGTGGCTAAGTCAATAGTATCAACCGAAGACTAGCATATGAAGTCGAAGGTAACATTTCATTAATGTGAAGCTTAATTAGGATTCCATTGGCCCATCCATACACAAGTGAAAACTTAATTAGAAAAATCTTTCTAGCCACTGAAAAGCAAATAAATATGTTGAAAGTGCATCTTGGTTCCCTAAGTAAGTTTTCGTGATTAATGAAAAAATGATTAAGGGACTAATATGTGCATCAAGTGTGATCAGGTTGTTAGTTCCATAAAGGAGTGTTTCTACCAGCTTCGGTGACCCCAAAAAAGTTCTAATGGAAGGATGGCTTGATGAAATGAATATTAAGGACATTTTCTAGCTCTTTTAGTGGTTCATGGAATCACATTGAGTTTAGGACAAGCTATACTATTAGGGGGGCATGAAATCAGGAAGCTAATGAGAAGGCCTTGCTAATGCTCAACTAGGAACCAATTTCAAAATCCAAAGAGGCATTTGAGATCACTCTACACACTTTTTTTATCAAAATTTGAAACCTCCAAAATCCATCTCAAGTATCTGAGATCCAGTTCTGAGTGTGGAGTCAAGGGACTCGGAGCCTCTGAGTTGCCCTTTCTGTCCAGATATCCAAATGTCGAAACATCCGAGTTTTTCCAGGAACCTTTGAGTTTAGATTCTAGAAACGTCTAAGTCCTGAATGCTCTAAAGTCAGAGCAATTGGTAGCTTTCCGGGTGCTCTAAATCTCCTCTTGGAATATCCGAGTTTGTTTACAAACACTTCGAGTTTCGGTTCTGGAACTGCCAAAGTTCTAAGTGATCTAATGTCAGAGCAACCGGATGTTCTAAGTCTCTGTTCTAGACTTCTCTTTGAAATCTCAGATTGTCGGAGTTTGTTTCCGAACCTCTTAGTTCGTGATCTGTAACACCTCATTCAAGATATTTTGAAATCTCAAAAGTCTCGAGTGCATTGTCGGAGCATATGGATATCTACTCTGAAGATGCCTTGTCAAGGCTATTCAATATCCCGAAAGCTCCAAGTTCTATGTCAGAACCTCTGACATTAGCACATGTCCGTTGTGTTCTGAAAGTCGAAACCTCCAAGTATATGTGGGTAGTTCCGAGATCTGTTTCTAGACAGCAATGTAACCGTTGATTTCAAAATGTCAAAACTCTCGTGTTCAAAGTTGAAAGTTCCGAGTTCTTCTGATTTCCTACTCTTCTAAGCCTCCTATCATAGTTCCTCAAGCCAAATTTCTATTCTTTGTGAGAAAATATTTTAGAGAGAGATTGAGTCTTAGTTGAGCATCAAGCAAGCGTTCATCTCGAAGCCAAATTGATTGGAGTCTGTTACTCTTGGAGATTGGCATCTCCTAGATAGTTAGGAGTTGTTGGGAGCCTTCAAGAAAAAGTTTCAAGCACCCCATATAGTTTGCAAGGATTTAGAGCTCTCCTACCGCAAGGTGAAGAGATACCACAAGAGAAGGGAGGTTTCGCATTGGCAAGCTTCTTCGGGAAAGAGTATGTTTTGGTGCCGACTTCGATCGTTGGATCAACGTTCCTCAACGGAGACGCAGAGCCTCGCGAAAGGCTCGAAATTCGACAACAAATCCTTGTCTCCCTTATGATTGTGATCTTCATCATCTCTTCATACTTATTTTTCTTGCATATCTTATTTACTAGTATGCATATGATTTGATTTAGTTACAAATTTTGATAATCTCTTATTCACACCTCTCTAGTCGATACTCTTGATTCTTTCAATTGATATCAGAACCTTGTACTCTCATATGTTAGGTTTCACTATCTAGAGAGATAGGATGCCGTCTAACGAGGGGATGCATATGTGGAGATGTCCATATTTTGATGGTTCGAACTATGCTAGTCCACTACTACAGAAAGGCTCATCCGGGACGTGTCATCTCAGTCGGGCAAAGTTCAACCACCTCTGATTTACTCATCACAAGCGGGTTGCCACGGGCACCGTCTCCAATGTTTAGATGAGTCATCTGAGGCGGTTTACAAAGGAAGCCGACTGTGATGTCTAAACAGATCTCAGTCGGTTGGTATACAACCCGACTGAAATGAGTCATCTGAGGCGGTTCGTTGATGAACCGACTCAGATGTAGGATATATCACAGACGGATCTGAGCTGAACCGCTTGTGATGTTACATCACAGTCGGTTTAAGTGACCCAACCGACTGTGATATATGTCACCTTCATAAGCAGAGGAGTCGGGAAGTCTTTTAGGGTTTCCCAGATCTGTTCTGTTGGGTGGCGGCTGGTTCGGGGGCGATTTTGAGGCGATTTTGAAGGGAGGGAGAGTGGATAATGAGGAGTAATTGCATTGGACATTGAAAAAGGTTAGTACTACTTGCCCCTCTCTCCCTATTTTGCTTTCATTTGGTTGGATGAGATAATTAGGTTTAGTTGTTTAGAGATGATGAAGTAAAAATTAATCATATAGTTAGGATCTTTTAGTATGTGGTAGGTTAATAAGTCTATTGCATATGTATTGTGTAGCATTGTGTGCGAGATGGATCGAAATTGGATGTATCCCGAGAACCGTGTGACCCAAGAGTACATTAATATCGTAAGGAATGGAAAGAGGAGTATCGTCGGTGTCGATGAAGTGGTCGATGAGGATGACTACAACAGATTTGGCGATATCCCTAATTCGGACGAAGTGACATGCGAAGAAACACAAAGTCATGACGATGAGACCTACATCCGCAATGATCATCATGAAGGTCTTATTTTCAAAGGAAAAAGGCAAGTGCATGATTAATGATGTGGGTGCAGGTTCAAATGGTTATGTATGCTTGCATTGTGTTGAAATGAGCACTTGAATTTTGATTGCATTTCAATTTTCGTATTCTATATTGGAATGAATGTGATCCTTGTGTAATGTGAATCCTTTCTATGTGCTGTGTGATTTATGATCTCTGTGAAAACTTTAGTTTCAATGATGAATGATATTTAAACTGTCGTTTCAATCGTATGAAAACTGATATTTTTCCCTAAAAACAGGGATGTTTATGCCTGGCTAAAGGACTCATCAGAGGTGGTTGTTCCTCAGAACCGACTGTGATGATGTTGCTATAAATATCGGGGACTTAGGGTTTTTCCATCCCCCCAGTTCTGACCGCAGCCCCTTCGCCTCCCCGTCGCCGCTCGCCGCTCGTCCCGCGCCACCATATCCTCCCCGACGCCGCCGCCCCGGCCCCGACCTCGCCGCCCCAGCCACCCCGGTCCTGGCCTCGTCACCCCATCGCCGCCACAACCTCCTCGGCCCTGATGCCGCCCCGGCCATCCCACCGCCGCCCAGGCCACCCCATCCGCTCCGACGCCGCCCCGGCCACCCCGTCGCCGCCCTGACCTCCCAGGCCACCCCGGCCCCGATGCCGCCCCGGCACCAACGTCGCCCCGACCTTCCCGGCCACCCCGACGCCCCCATCGCCGCCCCGGTTTGTCTTCTTTTTCTTATTTATGTTTCTTCTTATTCCGCATTACAAGAATTTAAGTAATTCTTCGGAATTTAAGTAATTCTTAGGATGATTGTAATTCTTTGCTGGATTAAAATTATTTTGCATTATATGAACGCTAACATTGTATAATTCTTGCCGAGATTAAAATCATTTTGCATTATATGAATAGGAATAGAAGTGAATTTAAAGCATTAAAATAACACTTGAATTTGCATTTACTTAAATCTAGATAATAAGGCTTTATTCAAATAGGTGTTCTTCAAAATTTATGAATGTGGATAATTTACTTTTGGGTTTGTACCTCGAATTAGGGTTTAATTTCAGTTTAATGTTAATAATCTTCTTAATGAATTACAAGATGTCGGACGCACAATCTTCATCAAACTCGTCGTCCTCTACATCGCCGCCGCCTGCTTCTTCGCCTGCCCATTCTTCGCCCAAAAACTCAAGAAGATCAGGAAGCCTAGAACCATTTCGCAAAGACCCACGCGACGCATGGTAATCACTGAAATATCAACGCGATCTGGGGCCCCGAAGAAGCCGGACAAAGTGGCTGCCAAATTCTGATCATTTTGCGGGATTCTCGGGCGTGAGAAGGTGGACATCCATATAGATAACTGGAAGCTAGTCACCGTTGAGATGCAAAATCAATTGATGGCGGAGATAAAGAAGTGGTTTTAGTTCCCTCCAGAATTTGAAAAAAGCATCGAATGAGCTGCGTTCAAGAAAATCTCAAAGGCGTGGAGGAGATTTAAGAGCGAGCTCACAACTAAATTCATAAGGAAGGGACAGAGTCCGTTCAATCAATACGGCTTCTTGGATCCAGAAGTGTATCTGAGATTTGTTGAGATGAGGTCCACTCCTGAGTTCGACCGTCTAAGTGCAAAGCAGAGGAAATTGTCAGCTAGAAACAAGCACCCGTATCACCTCGGCACAGGGGGATACGAACAGGCGGAGGAGAAATGGGCGCGTGAGGACCAACTAGCAAGGGCGAAGAATGTAACCCTCCATTTGCAGGCCTGTAAAGGCGGGCCCATTCCTGGTTAAGAGCTCGTGCCAAGTCTGACCTTTATGCGGCACCACAAGATTTTGAATCCCACAGATGAGGAAGTCGCACAACGCATGGTATAAGTCACTCACTTTAGTCCTTACGAATGTGAAGAATAGAATTAGTACAACTCATAGTACTTGAGTCGAAATTTCTTCTTGTAGGTGCAAATGAGTTCTCAGCCCTCCCAATGTGATGTGGTTATATCATCACGGACACACGACATCCTCACCACTGCACTGGGAAACACCGAGCACCCTGGTCGCACACGAGGCATAGGAAGTGTTGTTCCGTGGCGCCAGGGATTCCCCGAGACTGAGGAGGAATACGAGCGTAGGAGGAGGGCTAGGAGGAGCCAGACGTAGTCTCAAACAACACAAACAGACCACGCTGCCATGGAGGAGCGTATAAGAGCGGAGGTATTGAGGCAGGTGGATCATATCAAGGAAGAATTGAGGGCACAGTTTGCCCTTGCTGCTGCTGCTGCGAGCCCCGGCAACCGTCCAAGTAGCTATGCATCCGGTGGTCTGGTTGGAGATGAAGGAGGCAGCCAAGGATTACCGGTTGATCATATCACGGTAATAACAATAAACCTATTTGTTGTCACATGTTCAATTATACTATGAACATGTCTTACGAAATCTTCACGCTATTTTCTAGGACCAACTCGATGCAAGCTCATGGCCAGAGTAATGGGTGACAATCTCCTTGATGCTGCTTTTGGGGTGGCACATCCTTCGAAACTGGGGAGTATGGTGCATTGTGTGCCCCTTCACCCTAACTTCGTAAAGTTATGGTGGACTTTGTTGTTGATGGTTTCAAGCTCCTACCGGTGCCCGTGCCCGTACTTGACGAGATCACCATCCTACAAGAGTCCGTCAGTACCTCGATCCAATGGCCGAATAAGGACGTCATCCTATTGGACCAGCCTTCATCGCAGTCGGCATCATAGGCGTGCGAGAAGAATCCAACCCCCATGGAGCTTGTAACGGAGACGGTGCATGAGAACATCCCTGACGTCGTCGAGTCAGTTGTACTGCCGCCAGAGGAGCATGGCATTGTGGCAACAACTCACCAAGAAATGTCAATTGCAAAGCCTTCCGAAGAAAAGGACGGAAAAGGTCAAAAGAGAAGCAGGACTAGCAAGAACACGAGCATCAAGAGCACGGAGAGTGCGAAGAGGGTCATGAGTGTCAGTCCACCATCTCCTGAGAAGATGTAGTTGGCTCTCAAATTTGTTAACGGAGAGCCAATGGTGACGGAGCATGAGTTCAAATCCTTGTCAACAGCATGTCAGAGATTGCACCATTGCTACATGGAACAGAGCAACATTCTTCGAGGAGTCACTCAAAGCAGGCCACGAAGCTTCAAGGTAGAGTTTCGAGAGGTGCACTTGTGGCACCAAGACCTCGATGGGGTGTTCTTTGTGTTCTTTGAGGACTTGTTTGATCTGCTAAGACTCGACGCCCTCGATCAATCCCTCTTGAGATGCTGGACATTGTAAGTCTGCTCACTCGAATCATAATTGTAATATCTACATATGTTATGCTAGTTATAATATCGTCCTACAATTTCTGTAGATACATGTATAACGACGCCAA
The DNA here is from genome assembly GCA_019208055.1 of Stipa capillata. NCBI lineage: Eukaryota > Viridiplantae > Streptophyta > Magnoliopsida > Poales > Poaceae > Stipa > Stipa capillata. The sequence goes on along the minus strand of JAGXJF010001959.1, from coordinate 74,899 downwards.
AACGCTCAAGGAACCGGTTGGTTTCCTCGTCCCATGCAAGATCACGGACCAAGCCATTAGGGACAATGAAGAATTCGTGCTGCAGTATGTTACAAAGGCGTTGTTGGCTCAAAAGGATAAGGAATACTTCATGTTTCCATACAAACCTGGGTATGTGTTCCGCTATTTGGTTATTTTCAAACCAGATCAACATTTTGTAGTACCCATGACAACACATCTATATATGCAGCTTCCATTGGGTTTTGATAGTCCTTGTACCAAGAAATAACAAGGTGATATACCTTGATTCTTCGATAAATCCTACTCGCGATTTCAAGCCTATTAGGCAAATACTTGACAAGGCATTCTTGGAATTCCATGCTCGGGGAGGGAAGGGCAAAGGATCCAAGTTATCGCACAAATTTAACTTTCTGGTAATATATATGTTATTATATCACATCTCCGCTAAGTACCGTTTCAATGTATATAATAATACATTCCTTTCTAATTGCAGTGCAGACAACAAGTTAAAGGAACTAACATTTGTGGATTCTACGTTTGCCTCCACATGGAGAAGGTGATGAGTTTCATCACCAGAAAACAAGATATCAAGGTTCGTTATTTTTCAATATATATTCATATATGTATTTGCATGTCAGATAATTTCTCCTCTCCGTCGTTTGCGAAAGATTTGGAAGGTAGAAGATGAGGGACGCCCACTTGATGAAGCCTTGCTAGCGCGGATTAGAGGGATTTTTGCATTCTTCATCAACACACACGTCCTAAACCCTCAAGGTGATTTCTATGGTGGAGGTGTAGCGGAGTAGCTTTGTTTCAAAACTTGCGATTATTTCAGAACTTTGTAGTCATGTGATTATTGGTTGTGAATTGTGATGTGATTATTCATGCAGTTGTTTTATTGTGATGTGATTATTGGCTGTCAGTTGCTCTATTCTATGAATCTGTCATTATATATGTGCATCTGTCATTTTTCAGAGGGCATGGATAGTGAAACCTGAGGCTAGCCCAAAATGTAGGGAAATCATGTTCTCTGGATACAGACATCAGAGGCGGGTGGAAGACAGAAGCCGACTGTGAAGCCCTTGAATGTACAGTCTAGGGTACAGTATCACAGGCGGTTTGATCGAGGCACCCGTCTGTGATGATCCGTCATCACAGGTGGTTCATATAAAGGCCCGACTATGATGACCCCTAAGTTCACAGTCGGTTGGTTTTAGCAACCAACTGAGATGACTCTTTTTATCACAGTCGGGTTTTTAGCAACCGACTGTGAACTTAGGAGTCATCAGAGACCATCTCGCATAGTCGGTTGGGCGAACCGCCTCCAATGATCATTTTCACCCGCTTCTAAAGGCATGTTTCATAGTAGTGGTCGGAAACATAAAATGAAGATGCATCTAATGACCATTAGCCCAAACACATGGCTTGTTATTCTTGATGGCCATACAGTGACTCATGAAGGCAAACCCACCGAGAGTGACCTATGGAACGTCCATATTAATGCCCATGCGACAAACACTATCTTCAATGCATTGATTCTGAATGAATTCAACCGGGTGAGCATGCTTAAGGACGCCAACACAACATGGAACATGCTCATGGAGATTCATGAGGGCACCTCTTCCATCATGGAGTCCAAACTCGACGTTCTCACAAGCAACCTCGATCGCTTCACCATGATGAAGGATGAGGGCGTGAATGAAATGGCCACTTGCCTCAACCACATTGTGAATGAGCTCAAGTCCCTCGGATGCCCAGAGATCAACGATCACTTCATCGTCAAGAAGATGCTCTGATTCACCCAAGTATGAGTACTTGGTGATGCTTATCTGTGAGAGGGATGATTTCAAGAAACTGACTTCCACCGAGGTGCTTGGAAGGATCATCGCCCATGAGAAGGCGATTCAGAGGAACATCGCTTTGACAGCCAAGCACGTCATTGCGAAAGACTCAAGCAACGATAAAGAAGATGAGGAGCTTGATGAAGATGACATCGTCCTATTCGTGAAAAGACTCTCCAAGATATTTAAGAGGGGCGATGCCAACAAGTTTCTCAGCAAAGGGAGAAGTCACAAGTACTCGAAGGACACAAAGAAGAAACTCACGAAGAGAACGTGTTTCGAGTGCGGCAGGACACGATACTTCATCACCAGTTTTCCTAACAAGAAGGACAAGAAGGATGAAAAGAAGAATGTGTACAAGAAGAAAGAACAACATGGAAAGGGTAAGTTCATCAATAAGAACCACCACAAGGTCCAAGACCATGTTGGCGAGGAATGAGATTCCGATGACTCAAGCTCCAATTCCGACTTCAATGAAGGTGTCGCCGGTCTCGCCATGGCAAGTCCAAGACCTGCCAAGTCCCTCTTCGATCACTCAAGTGACGACGAGGCACCTATTTGTCTTATGGCAAAGGGGTCAAAGGTATCTCAAGTCACCAAGTCTTCACTCTTTGATGATAGTGATGATGATTTTTTTGATGATCTTATTGATATGAATATACCTAGCCATGACTATCTTGTTGTCACTCTTGAGAAATAGGAAACGTTGCTTGTGAGGGAGATAGAGAAAAATAAGGCCCTAACGAGTCACTCTTGCATATCTTGTTAACTAGTAGAATTTGATTTGGTTATAACTCTTGATAATCTTCTATTCACCCATCTCTAATCGATAGCCTTGATCTTTTTATATGTGTTTTAAGTAAATAAGGGCACTTACATGTCAATCCTGCGTAGGTGATAATGTGTGGATGGGCAAACCCCACTGTGTTCCATCTGGCATGTGTTGAAATCGTCTCTTTGCTGATGGATGGGTGGCTAACACAAGCCATCATTTGCAACTTGACCAAATACATGGAGCCCATTCTCAGGCCTAGTACTATTTCCTCAATTTTTCTTCCAAGTTGCTATTTGAAAACAGTGCATGCAGTGTCTAGTGCAATGATGAATTGGAACAGAGACTCATGTACGGGGTGTAATATGATCATCATATGATCAACCTCATCAGATCAATCAAGGGAATGGGTATCATCTGAAGACATGAAGAACTGGGACGGGGATCAACTTCTATTTAGTTCCTACTGTTCTTTAAGGGAACGCCGCCCTGTTCCAGCTCTAGAATTGCAATCAGGTGGTTGCCCCATCGTTTTCGTTGTCCTAAATATAGTTTGTCGCATATACGCACAAAATCTTGAAAGAGCCATAAGTTTGATCTCGTGGTACTTGAATAGGGGTTGTAATAATATAGGTCTGATCGAACATCATCCAGATCTCCACCCACTGTATCCTAGGTCATATCTAAGAGGAGAGTCATGTCTCATCTCGCGTTGCATCTTCGGATGGTTTATAGGGATCCACTAAATTTTAGCTAGTGCATGAAATTTTGTATTATAAGCAGAGATACTTATTATTTATAACCCTTATAATGGGGAGAAATTATATATTTACGTATATAAAATTGGATAATGCTTCTCAGCTTCGTGGAGCTGCAGCTCCATATACCTCTACCGTCCGATCCTGCATGGAGATGCATTCCTATGTTAGCAACTAAAGAGGAGCTTGCCCCCTAATCATCTGTTAGGTGTGCTTAACCATGGACTGCTAAAGTGTACAAGACTATACCGGAGTATTGTTCCGGGAGAGCTCTGTGTGCAGTCTGCGCTCCTGTCCAGTCAGAGTGAACAGTGCCATGTTAAAATTGTCCATTGTCGTGGGGATTTCGGGGCAACACTCATTTTTATGTAGGATTAGGGGCGCAAGAGGATGATCCAAGGGCGGTTCACATAAGTATTTTACCTAGGTTCAGGCCCTCTTATGGAAGAGGTAATACCCTACTCCTACTGAATATCTTTCTAGTCTTGTGTGAGGAGGATTACAACAATGGTGGTTGCTGTTCTTGTACAGAGGAAGAAGAAAAGCTTAGTCTCTCTCTCTGCGAATATGTGTCCCCCGCGTGGGAGCCCTAGCCTTGCCTTATATAGGGCCGGCAAGGCTAGGCTTTACAAGTGTCAACTCGGCCAGTCGGCTGGGTCACGGTTATGGCTCACTTAATGCACCATTCTCTACTTATTGCGCCTGGGTAACGTCTGCCTTGATGTGGTCATAACGCCTGGACTTGATGGCACCTGGCCGTTACTTCCGAGTGGGCCTGCGCGAGGCTGCTCTGCCGAGTGGGCCTCCTGCAGTGGATGTGGGCCACCCCAGGAGGTCGACTCCTGGTCTTGGGCCTATCCCTTGGGGATCCCGCTGTCAGTAGCCCCCGAGTGCTTCAGGGTCTCGATGCAGGCGCCGTCTGGAGGGCGAGCTGCGCGCGCCTCTGAGTCGACCGTAGAGAGACCTTGATGGACTCCCGAAGTACCTGAAAAGGTTAGTTTTGAGCTAATAGCGGACTAAGTCCTGGTGATACCCGTGTTTTCCTACTGGGGAAGTCGGCTAGTGGCCTGCTGGGAGGCGTATCATAAATTCCGAGTGAGTTCGAACAGCGTCTGGGCTTATCCGAGTTGGTCGTTGCCAGCTTGTACTCGATGGGGAATGCTTTCGACGTTCAGCCTCGGAACCGAGTCTTCGAACTCCGGCATTTGCTTCTGAATCAAAGAGCGTCTTGTGCCGCTGAGGATGCCGAGTCCATCCTTAGCTTGGGTGTTGCCGAGTGACCTGCGAACCCAGTCGGGCCGGTCATCGACACCCGTTTGCAGAGCTGGTTTGCTCCCGAGTGTGCGCAGCCGGTGCGCCTCGGGTTGTTTGGTAGAGCCGGTGCAGCCTTTGTGCTGCAGGCCGAGGCCGACCCCTGTCCGATTCAGCAGTCGCTTGTGTTGCCACCTGGTCTCGTCTGATCCGGTCAAAGCCGGCTCGCGGTCATGTGAACCGATGCGACTGCAGGCGACGTCATGCAGAAGCTTTTTGTCACATCAACTGCCGCATTAAATGCGCTCAGTCGACTGGGTGAAGTTTTCACGACAGGGCGCTTGGAGCGCCAAGCCGCAATGATTGCTCCTCGAATCTCATGCGAGGCGTGCACGGGGCGACCGTTGCCGCAGCACTTCATGGCCACGTGGAGCGTATTTCCAGGCGGGCGGTTCGCATTCCTTTTGCATAAAAGCGTGCGCAGAGGGGGGCGGTTCCCATCTGCTCCTTCGTCTTCCTCGCTCAAATCGCTACAAACCTTCGGCGCCCATCACCGTGCACCGCTATTTCTCCTCTTTAAAAAATCCGCTTGCTCTTCCGTTCGTTCCCCCCGACCTCGATCATGTCGCGCGCCGGCAAGAGCAAGAAGAGCGACGCTAGGTCCTCCTCCGCCGCGGCACTTCCCGATGACTGGAAGAAGGGCGACTGGGTCCCGTCGGTGGTGACCGACCGGATCCTGGCCAGCCTCGCCACCGAGGGCATGCTTCCACCTCGGGCGATCAGCAACTGGAGGTCGCCGTACCTGGAGGTGAAGCCCGCCCCGCACGAGCACGAGCGAGTGCTACTTCTCCCGTTCGTCGAGCGGGGCTTGTCGCTGCCACCTCACGACTTCGTGCGGGGGCTGCTGTTCTTCTACGGCCTCCAACTTCACCACCTCAACCCCAACAGCATTCTGCACATTGCGTGTTTCATCACACTGTACGAATGCTTCTTGGGGACTCGGCCCCATTGGGAGCTGTGGAAAATGATTTTCATGGTGAAGGCGCAGCCGATCAAGGCCAGTGGGCGCCTTTCCATCTGCGGGGGAGCCGGCGTCCAGGTCAAGTCCGGCGCGAAGTACTTCAAGCTGCAGCTCCTCGACACCGTGCGGAGGCGGCAAGACGGGTGATTTTACTGCCTGGACGAGCGCATGCCGAGTGCGCAGGAAGGGCTCCCAAAGTACATCGAGGGTCCCCCGGTGTGGCAAAAGCGTTGGGGCGCCAAGCCTTCCAACGCAGAGATGCCCGAAGTCGAGCGCCTCATGAGGAGGATCCAGCGGCTTCAAGACAAGGGGCTCACTGGTGTCGACCTCATCATCACCTGGTCGAGTCGGCGGATCCAGCCGCTGCAGGCTAGGGCTCACCCGATGTGGGAGTACTCGGGTGCTTCTGACTCGACCAGGGTGTCGGCGCAGGAGCTTTCGGATCAGAACTTCATGGAACTCCTGAAGAATCTAACCAAGGAGCGCTCCGGTCTCAATAGGGCGCCACATATGGGGGTGCCCTATTCTGCCGCCAACCCTCCGCCGACTGTAAGTAATTCTTCTTCCGAGTCAAACTCTTTTCATTTTGGTTTCTTGCTTTCTTCTGAAACCGAATTCTTCACGTTTCAGACTCTTCTGAACTTGACCTCCATGCCGCCCCTCCCCGAGCTAAATCCGGCTCCGGGAGGCTTGGATGATGTGGAGGTCGATGAAGAACCCCCCAAGGGCGGGGACTCGGAACGGGGCCGAGGTCCGGCCGACTCGGGCGATGAATCCGAGGAGGCCGAAGGCTCGGCCTCTCTGGCTCTGAAACAGAGGCGGCCAGACGACGTTTCCGGCTCCGGAGCCTCGCGGGCTGCGGCGGAGTCGGAGCAGGCCGAGTCGGCCTCCAAACGAGCGCGGGCTGCCACCGCCGGCCCCACGGTGCAGGTTGCTGCCCGCGCCTCTACGCCGGCTACCGCCCAGTCGGCGCCTCCTTCCTCCTCCGGAGCTCCGCCCACCCCGGGGAGGTTCAAGAAGAAGACGGTGGTCAAGTTGATCCCCACGACCACCAGGTACGCCATCCTTTTGCTTGCCCTTGACCCTTTCGTAGAGATTTATGGTCATTCTAAACTCGATGTGGAACTTGTTTGATCCAGCATCCAGAGGAAGCTCTCCGACAAAGGAGGCTTCCAGCCCAGCGCGACCTCGGGGCTGACTTCCGCTCAGCAGTCGAAATCGGTTCCCCTGACTTCGGTTGCTGCCGCGCCTGTTGAGCAATTGGAGTCGGTTCTCCCGGCTCCGATCGCTACTGCGACAACCCAACCGTCGGAGCCGGCTCTCCTGGCTCTGACTGCTGCTGTACCGGACGCGCAGCCACCCGCTGCACCCGCACCGGAGGTGCCGGAGTCTACTCCGGCTGAAGATCCACAGCCCCCACCAACTCTGGCAAGTGAGCCGTCTTCGGAGCAGAACCTGGCACCGACGGTCACCATCGGCGCCGACTCCTCCGAGCCGACAGAGAAAAACAAGGGTCAGCTCTCCACGAGTCCCCCTCGGCAGTTGAGCGACGCCTTGTGTTGGCTTCCTTGTCCACGGCGGAAGGATCAGCACTCGGTCTGCCAAATGCCCCTGCTTCCGTCCCGCAACTTACGTTGCCAGGCTGCAGCGCGGAGGAGTGCGTGGCGGCGCAGGAGGCCACGCAACGAGTTGCAGCCCTTGGCACCAAGCTGAGGGAATTCGTGGACATGGCTGGCATGCTGGCGGACTCGGCTAGCGTTCTGGAGCATTCCGTCGGGGTAAGTCTTCGCAACTGAATTTTCTTCCTTTTTAACGCTGGAGCCACGATCAGTGCACCTAGTGGGTGTAGCCCCCGAGTCTTGAGTTGGCTATTTGAGCCAGCTTGAGACTTACTTACTCGGGTCCCGCTGACCCGGACTTCCCTCATGTCCAGGTGGTGGTCCGACTCGGAGGAAATAGACAGGCGCTCAGAGAGAGGAACGCCTCTCTCGAGAAGGCACTGGCTGATGAAAGGACCAGGACTCGGCAGCTCGAAGAGAAGCTCACCGCCGCAGGGAGTAAGTATCCGAGTCATATTGTTTTTTTCGCCTTGAGATTTTGTTGATTTTAATCTTTTTGAATCGGCAGACGTTGAGGCCGAAAACGCCCGCCTTCGAACACAGCTGAAGGCCTCCATTTCGTTGGAGAGGGCAAAGGAAATGATCAATGCTCGCGAGGCCGAGCTCCATGACGAGCTCAAGCAAGCTCGTGAGAGCACGAGGACCGCCGCCTTGCTGCAGTCGGAGCACCAGCAGCTGGTGGATCAGTTCGAGAAACTGAAAGCCACCAATCGTGAGCTGCAGGGGCAGGTCGACAGCTTCTACTCGAAGATGACCGAGTTGCAGAAGTGGCATGCAGCGGCCATCGTCGAGTGGGAGAAGCGCGAGGCAGAGCTCATGGGGCACCTCAAGACCGCCAATGAGACACTGCTCGGTAAGCCTCCGAGTCCTTTGCCAGCTTCTTTCACACATTTCCTTGTCGACTTCCTTGCAATAATTCACACCCAGACGCTTGCCCAGAACTGGAGGAGGAGGCGAGGCGAGCGGCGCTCCGACTCCGGGCACTGTCGCAGCTGGCCGAAGCGGCGCTCGAGACCTTCTGGACGCCCGAGTTGATGTCCAGTTGTGTCGTCACTTTGGAGGACCGACTCCTCCAAGTGAAGAGCTTGGTGCAGTGCATGAAGTCGGCTTCGCAGGACTTCTGCACCACATTGTGGCCCAACAAGGAAGCGAGCTCCAGCATCTTCGCCCTCGCCGACAAGCTCACGCAAGGCTAGGCGGAGGTGGAGAAGTGGAAGGAGTCGGCGGCACGCTCGAGAGCCGGCATGGCGCTGGCGATGGTGCTGGCACACCACCCCGACACGGACGTTGACTCGATCTCCGTCGGAGCTCCACTCAATGCAAAGGGCCAACCGATTGATCCTTTGGAGCTGCTCCCCCGAGTGCACCGCGCCACCAGCCGGATCGCCGGGTTTACCGACCTGGAGGAGCGCGTGGAAGCGACTCCAGAAGAATAAACGCTTGTATTTAGACTCGGCATGCCGAGTAAAATGATGTAAAAAACTTGCTAAGTTGAATAGATGTTATTTGCAATGAACGTGTTGTATCATTTTGCCCAAGTTATTTTGCTCGTTTTAGTTTTGTTTCTGCGTTAAGTCCTTTCGTATGCAGGCTGACCTTTAGGTTTTGCTCTTGCCAACTGGACAGCCGGGTTGCGACTGTAGTTGGGGACGAAGAGTGGGCCTTAGGTACCGTACATATTTACTTAAACGTTCACGGAGAGTTCCCATGCTTCCTCAAGGAGGTCGAGGTCATCCTGTCTTGCCGACTCGGCATCAGCTTCCACATAAGCTACGACTCGCGGGGAGTCGTGGAGGATGTCACTCGGCAGGACAGCTTCGGCTCCGTAGACCATGAAGAAGGGCATGTAGCCAGTCGACCTGTTTGGAGTAGTCCGTAAACTCCAAAGGACAGAGGGTAGCTCGTCAATCCAGCACCCGACGGACCGCTGTAGAGGAACCAGCAGCCGCGGCTTGATGTCTTGAAGGATGAGCGCGTTGGAACGCTCAACTTGCTCATTGGACTGTGGGTGGGCCACCGAGGCATAGTCGAGTTGGATGTCGTGGTCCCGACAGAACTGGCGGAGGACGTCAGCCGGGAAATTCTTGCCATTGTCGGTGATGATGCTGTGGGGGATGCCGAATCGGAAGATGACCCCTTTTATGAAATTGACGGCAGTCGGACCATCGAGCTTCATGATAGGCTTGGCCTCAATCCACTTAGTGAATTTATTGACTGCTACGAGGAGGTGAGTGAACCCTCCTCGCGCTGTCTTGAGCGGACCCATCATGTCAAGTCCCCACATTGCAAAGGGCCATGTGATGGGGATAGTCTTGAGCACGGTAGCCGGCATGTGCGGCTGACATGCATACCACTGACAGCCGTCACAGGTGCAAACAAGCTCCTCCGCATCGGCAAGAGCAGTAAGCCAGAAGAAATCGTGGCGGAAAGCCTTGGCGACGAGTGCTCGCGACGAAGCGTGGTGGCTGCAGGTTCCCGAGTGAATTTCTTCAAGGACTTCTCTACCTTCCTCCAGCGAAACGCACCTCTGGAGAACGCCAGAGGTGCTGCGCTTGTAAAGCACGTTGTTGACAATGGTGTAGGCCCCAGCGCGGCGCACAATGCGACGTGCCTCAGCCTGATCCTCAGGGAGCTCTTTCCTCAAGAGGTAAGCGAGGAACGGCTGAGTCCAGAGAGGGATGACAGCCAGGACTCCTTCCTGGGCCGAGTCAGCATTTCCGAAATCTTGGGGCGCGGCCTCGGATGAGTTGGTTGCGGACTCCATCTTGACGGAAGGCTGATGTAGTTGTTGCAGAAAAACGCCAGGTGGTACCTTTTCGCGAGTGGAGCCGATCCGGGCGAGGGAGTCAGCCGCTTCATTGTCAGCTCGGCATACATGATGAAGCTCGAGGCCTTCGAAATGACCTTCGAGTCGGTGCACGGCAGCGCAATACGCCACCATGGTGGGGTCCTTGGCGTCCCACATCTTCATCACTTACTGCACCACCAGATCCGAGTCTCCGCGACATAGGAGTCGGCGCATACCGAGTGAAACGGCTATGCGCAGGCCATGTAGCAGCGCCTCGTACTTCGTGACATTATTGGATGCCGCGAAATGGATCTGCAGCACATAGTGGAGCTTGTCGCCTTTGGGGGAGATGAGGACGACTCCAGCCCCCGTGCCCGCAAGCATCTTCGACCCGTCGAAGTACATGATCCAGTGCTCCGAGTGCGCTTGGGGCGGGAGGGACTGGGTTTCTGTCCATTCGACGATGAAGTCGGCGAGAGCCTGAGACTTCATAGCCTTGCGGGGCTCATAGTTGATGTCGTGAGGTATGAGCTCAATCGCCCACTTAGCGACTTGGCCCGTGGCGTCCCTGTTGTTGATGATGTCTGACAAGAGAGCGTGGCTGACCACGGTAACCGAGTGGACTTGGAAGTAGTGAACCAACTTTCGAAGGCTGTCATGAACACGTCATAGACGAGCTTCTGGTAGTGCGGATAGCACTGCTTCGACTCAGAGAGGACCTCGCTGACATAATAGATGGGTCGTTGCACTTTCTGCGCTCAGCCTTCTTCTGCGCGTTCTACCACCAGAACGACGCTGACCACCTGATTAGTGGCCAAAATGTAGACCATCGGTGCAGCGAGGACTGGAGGCGTGGACAACAGTCGCTTGAGGTCGTCGAAGGCTTTTTGAGCTTCTTCGGTCCACTCGAAGGAGTCGGATTTCTTGAGAAGTCGGTAAAAAGGCAAAGCCTTTTCTCTGAGTTGGGAGATAAACCGACTTAGTGCAGCCACGCATTCGGTTAGACGTCGGACAGCTTTCAGGTCCTTCGGTTTGCCCATCTTGAGGATGGCGTCAAGCTTGTCCAGGTTCGCCTCGATTCCTCGCTCGGAAACGATGAAACCGAGCAGCTTGCCCGAAGGAACTCCGAACATGCACTTCTCCGAGTTGAGCTTCATGTCAAATCTCCTGAGATTGGCGAAGGTTTCGGCCAAGTCGGTCAAGAGATCCGCGCTCTTTCTTGTCTTCACTATGATGTCGTCTATATAAGCTTGGACATTCCTGCCAATCTGGTCATGCAAACATTTCTGCATACATCGCTGATATGTAGCGCCAGCGTTTTTCAAACCAAAAGGCATAGTGATATAACAATAAGCCCCAAATGGGGTAATGAAAGAAGTTTTTATTTGATCCAACTCTTTCATTTTTATCTGGTGGTATCCTGAATAGGCATCCAGAAAACACAAACACTCACACCCGGCCGTGGAGTCCACTTCCTGATCAATACGAGGTAGTGCGAACGGGTCCTTGGGGCAAGCCTTGTTCAGCGAGGTGTAATCTACACACATTCGCCAAGTCTTGTTCTTCTTAAGAACCAGGACTGGATTTGCTATTGGCCCCATCACATTTTGGACTGCCTAAGCCCATCCCAGTATTTATATCAAGTTGGGCGTAACAAGTGAAAGAGGCCAATTGAACTACTTTCGCTAGATAAATACATTGAAAAATGCAAGTAATGTAGCTATCACAGGCATAGTTTCAAAAAAACCAGACCGGTGATCAAATCGGTCAGGCTGTTGGTTCACCGGTTCATTGGTCCAAGCGCTGGCTCACCGTTCAATCATTAGTTTTTGAAATACTAATAATATATTCATTTGGTATTATATACTGCAATCAATACGTATAATTTAGTTGTAAAAATGATAGAGTTGACAGCTTGAGAAATTATGCAATCCAAATATGAACATAATGATAATTCAAGACTACAATTCCAAACAATATGTTGTATCACAAATAAGAAACTTAAAGATACAAGAAATAAATATTGTTTGGGTTACTACAAGGTTACATAGCTTTAAGCTGAGCGAACTAAAAGATACAAGGGAAAAAACATAGAGACATAATAAAGTAATTGTTTTCTTGAAAATCTTAAAGAGTTGTTTTTAGTAGTATGGTAGGTAAATTGAAGTTTAATAAAAACATATTTCCTCTCCGGCAACAAGCCAGCCCATGTTGCTAGCTTGGTTATGTGAGACAAGTGGCTCTGCCACCTGCCTACACATCTCGAGTTCGAATCCCAGCAAACGGAAATATTTTTAGTAGCCACTTCAGATGGACCATCACTGGTCCATTGGCTATTTAGCTTGAAAGCAGCCAGTTAGACCTTGAATTCACCGATTCAGAGTGATCCACCTACGTATACGCTCTTTAGCCTAAACCGGGCGGGACCAAGTCTCGGTTTTTTTAATCTGTGGTTATAGGAGGAACCGGGTCTCCCCCATAGTCCAAACTATCTGGGTCCTTAGGGCTCATGATCTCAAAAGGATGTAGACCGACACGTCGATGTAACCCACAATTTGCTTTGGTGTAGATTTAGGTGTACGATCGATAACTAGATCGTGCGATGAGCTATGCATTAAACTTATAAGTGAGCAAGGTCACAATTTGCCAGCAATTCCGATGAGATGTGGCTATTGAGAGGCTTGTTATGCTAACATGGATATAAAGTCTTTCTCTTTGGGTTTGTGCAGTAAAATACTAAAATCTATAGTGTATCGAAGTTCCATACTGTCGTGCTAGTTGAGGATGTTTAGCACGTTAGGCTTTGGCACATTAGAAAACTACCGACACGAAAATGGTTAGTGGCTTGAATTCTGCGTGTGACAAATGTTGTAGCAACATTAGCCGCAAAAATGGTATGTTCCATAAATGGCATTGGTATTGTAACCTATCAATTTTTTTGATAAGACACCTTTTAGAAACATAGCCCAACTCATACAATTTGATGCTTACTCGTTATAGTGTGAGGCTTTTCATAATTTATTGTAGAAATTCAGCGGTTCATTTAGGCCAAAAAAAACATAATATGAACAACATGTATACTTGTCCTTCTTTGTAAAGAAAATTATTATCACTAAATCAACCCCCCTCTATCTCTCCTATTCTTGGTGGAGAATATATTCTTTTAATGGCAGGAGGGGAGGGAGGGGTGTTCTTGACTTGAATTCTTGTCTTCTTATCGAAGCAATTTCACTATAGTTTTTGTACGTCGACATTTTATATATGGAAGTTTGTTAGATTGTTCTTAGGGGTGATTTTCTAGATGATAACTCAAATAAAGAACATACATTTCTTCAAATGGATCACATAAGGAACTTTGGTACACAAGGGGAGAGTTCATTTCCCCTTAACATTCACATTAGGTTATCCGTCCAAAGGTATGCTTCAAATAAATGAATTTTAACTTTCTTCTGGTGGTGATTCTCCTCTTTACAACATCATTAGCTCTTCAATTCTCTGATCCGTTGAATCTCACAAGTGAACATAGTTACTCAACTAGATAAGTTATTCAAAATTACAACGCATTGTCTATAACGATTACATAAGTTCCCGACCTACTAGGAATGTTCTAAAAGGACTCACAAAATTTGGATCTTCTAAAGGGAACTCACTAAAGGAACCTTGTGATTAATGATCCTGGGTGGCTCTCACATCATATAGCAAGGCTTGCATCTTCGATAGTCGATACTAACATGAGTGCAACTCGAGGAGGAGCTTCCATGTAGTAGCCATGATGATACATCTCAAGCAAGAATGACCAAAAGCTTGGAGTGGCAAAAGAAGCAAGGAGTGTCTTTTCCCAATGCGAGAACTCATATTTAGTCCCATATATAGCCATCTCAGCTGGTAACCATAAAAAATAATTATATAATTAATTATTCCCGACTAGAGTTGATATTATTAGAGCATCTTGGTACATTTAGTTTTACTTGTTAAAAAATAGAATATGTAGAGTATTGGGTGTGGCACCCAGCCTCCACTTCGGCCCCACGTGGTGGTCACTTGGTAACGCCTTGGGGGGCAAAGTAGTAAACTATCAATCACTACACCTGGCCTCCACTTCAATCCCACGAGGTGGTCACTTGGTATAGCTTTGGCGGAGCAAAGTAGTGAACCGCCAATCACTACATTCGAGACTAGGTAAAATAGTAACCCATTCAAGGTCGCATCTGTTGGGAATAGCAACCTGATCTATTCCATGGGCTCTAGGCCAATATATATACATGTATAGGAGAAGAGATAGTAGGAAACCGAAATATAAAAATAAATATAGTAGTCCTACTCTAATACAACTATCTCTCTAACACCCCCCCCCAAACTCATGGTGGATCAACAACACTAAGTTTGGAGAGGTAAAAACTATGCTGGACACGAGTCTGTGCCTTCGTGAAGATGTCTGCCAACTGAAGATTTGAATGCGCATACTGAAGAGCAACAATCTGATCCTATACCTGTGACCGCATATAAGAAGCATCCACACCAATATGATTGGTGAGCTCATGCTTCACTGGATCTCTAGCAATACTGATGGCACCTGTACTGTCAGATAAAAGAGGAGTCGGTGCAGAAATAGAAACACCAAAATCCTCAAGTAACCACCATAGCCAAGTGACCTCTGTTGTCAAAAGAGCCATAACTCACAACTCCACCTCGGCACTCGAATCAGAAACTGTTGTCTGCTTCTTAGTCTTCCAAGCGATGAAGCAATGAGAGAACCACCAAGAAAAACACAGTAGGCAGAAAGAGACCGACGATCAGAGTGATCACTAGCTCAGGTCGCATCTGAATAAGCCTGGAGCTACAAAGAGCTAGAGCGTGGAAAGAAAAGATGGCGAGAGATAGTCCCACGAAGATATCGCAAAACACAAATAAGATGACTATGGTGGAGCTGAGTGGGAGCAGAAACAAACTAACTCAGAATATGCACTGGATATGAAATGTCAGGATGAGTGACACCAAGATAAACAAGACTCCCAACAAGATGATGATAGCGGGTGGGATCCACAAGAGGCTCACCATCAGTGGGCCGAATGTGAACATTAAACTCCATGGGAGTCTCAGCAGTGCGCTGATCAGTGAGAGCAGCACAATCAAGAAGATCCTGGATATACTTCTCTTGGGACAGGAAGAAGTCGTCAGGCGTAGAAGAAACCTCAATCCCTAGGAAATAACAAAGAGGACCCAGATCAGACATGAGAAACTGCTCACCGAGACGTGCCTTCACAAAGGTGATATACTCAGAATCATCTCTAGTAATGATCATGTCATCAACATACAGGAGAAGTAGAGTCTGACCACAAGGCGAGGTGTGGACAAAGAGCACAGGATCATGAGCGCTAGCAGAAAAACCAGCTGAAACGATCACAGAAGAAAAAGCTCAAACCAGGTACGAGGGGCTTGCTTAAGCCCATAAAGAGAGCGACGGAGACAACAAACCATACCCTCAAGAACATATGTACACCTCCTCATGCAACTCACCATTAAAAAAGGCATTCTTGACATCAAGCTGAGAGATGGATCAAGCACGAACAGAGACCACACCAAGAAGAGTGCGAATAGTGGTCATGTGAGCCACAGGAGCAAAAGTCTCATCATAGTCGCGACCATACTCCTGCTAAAAAACCACGCGCCACAAGACGAGCCTTGTAGCGCTCAAGAGTACCATCAGAGCAGGTCTTAACCTTATATACCCACTTGCATGTGATGGGCCGAACACGTGGAGGAAGAGGGACAAGATCCCACGTGCCAGTGCGCTCAAGAGCAGTGATCTCCTCTGCCATGGCATGCTGCCATTCCTTCAGGCACCTCGCCTTGGTCAATATATATACATGTCCAGGAGAAGAGATAAGGTAGGAAACCGAAATACAAAAGGAAATACATGAGTCCTACTCTAATACAACTATCTCTCTAACAGCGTCAGCCTTGGTCCCAAAAAGTATGCTTTGGGCATTAAAGCATGCTTCTGAGGTTGCGCCATCCTTCAGGCACCTTGAGAAATAAGGCTTCAAGGACCAAATCATGCCTTGCACAAAAAAGGGACCAAAGCATGCCTTAGGGTTCCCCAGACCTTGCATTCTCCAAAGACCCCTCCCCTACCCCTTGGTCCATGAATCGACCACCTGATGACATCATAGATGATACTACGGTGGACCTAATTTAGGCGGCCACTTCAACGCACAGAGGATCATGAGGAATATACAATTACTAAACTCTGCACAGCTGAAATATCGGTACCCATTGGCCTATTCATACTGATTTGATTTATCATTTGAAATGTTGGAATGGAATGTGTCAGCCAATATATAGCTTGTTAGACCAATATGTCAACCAATACAAGCTTCCATATCAGGCAGATGCCAACGTTACATCCCAGCTGCCACACAACCTTGCCATTAATAGCAAGCCGCATTGAGAAAGCAAAGTTGTGTGAAGGCGAAAAGCTGACACTTGACAGTGCTTGCATCGTTAGTGTGGGATTAGAGGCTACATGATAACCAGGCCGAGTGGCCGGGGAGCTATTGAGGAGTGCCACTCTCAGTGCTTTTGTGTTCTTTCCTTTTAGATTTTTGGACGAAGGGTATGAGTCAAAGAAGTTTGTTTAGCCGATTTGAGGGGCTTCTAGAGGCAATGCTCCATTGACAACGGACAGCTAACAACGAAAGATTCGAGAGGGCCCTGTGGCTCAAATGAACATGGTTCCAGTGGACTGACTTAAAGCGGCCATGGGTGGGGTCTGAGCTCCCTCGTGATGCCACTGATATGGTGCTCTTTTGAGCGTCCACTACTATCTCCATAGGGGACGATGCCAAGACTCTTCTGGCATGACCTATGTATTGGGTTGGGGGGCGCCGTGCAACTGCGCCCCTGAGCTCTTCCGCATCGCCTCCAGAAAGAACAGAACTGTGCAGCATGAACTCCAAGACCAAAGATGGGTTACTTCAATGGCAAGGCTTTCCACCCCCGCGCAACTCCCCGAGTTCGTAGATATCTGGACCTTGTTGCAGGACCCGAGTCTAGACCCATCAACAATGGACTACATTTGCTCGAAATGGACAAAGTTAGGACAATACACGGCTAGCACGGCCTACAGGGTTCAATTCAACTGGCGACGTTCAAAGTTCTCCCCGAGAAACATCTGGAAGGCCCAGGCAGAACCCAAGTGCAGGTTGTTCGCCTAGCTGGTGCTGCCCGGCAGGGTAATGTCGGCTGAGGTACTGGCTGCCTAGTGATGGCTTCACAACCCAACGTGTCAGCTTTGTCTCCGCGAGGCGGAATTGGTCACACACCTCTGCAAAAACTGCCCATTCACTAAGGAGGTTTGGAGCATGGTGAACACTAGAGTGTAGATTTGGCCATATTTAGATTCAGGGCTACTATTATTTGTTGCTCAAAGCTAGAGTGTGTAGGGGGTGTTTGGTTGGGCTTCTAGGGGGCTGTCCATTGGAAAAAGCCCTAGCCCAACCAAACACCCGGCTTTGCCTCAGCTTTTTGCAACAGCCCAACCGGCTTATGAGTGCAAATCAGAGCACTGCGGGAAGCCGGCCGGGAGCAGCTTCCCGCAATTACCACTTAACGCACCCGGTACCTGCCCTTCGAATTGAAAAGAAATTACACCGATTTGCCATTCGTCTTCCCCGATCCGATCTTCTCACAGAGCTCTCCCCGATCCCCTTTAGCGCCGTCCCCGCCGTTTGAGGCCTGCAACGGGCGACCGCCGCCCAGATCAACGACATCCCCGACCGGATCCACGCCGTGCGCTGGTGTGGGTGTGCGCCATCCCCGCCATCCCCCTCCTCCCTGTCCTCCCCGCCGCGCCCTCCCCGTAGCGCCGTCCGCGCCGTCCCCTCCCCGGGACCCCCGCCACCCCCGCCGCACCATCCCCGCCTCTCCCTCCCTCTCACCTAAGCGCTTCGGGGAAGAACTGCTGCACCTTGCACTGCACGGCGCGCGACTTCCAGTTCTCGCAACAGGAAGGAGCCTCGCTGCCGCCGCGATGACGTCGTCGCCGCCAAAGGCGCCGTCCTCCTCCCTCCTCGAGCTGCTCGCCCAGGAGCGCTCCGAGCTGCTCCACGCGCCGCGCCGCGCGCTGTCGAGCAGGCGAGCGACTATGTCGCCGCCTCCTTGCAGCGAGGAGGAGGGGCGCGCCGGCGACGAAGAAGGTCGCCGCGCGGTGGGCACAGTGGTGGCGATGCTTTCCGGGTACGCGGGGCAGTTCACGAAGGACGCGGGGTTCCGGCGGGGGCTCAGGGAGAAGTGCGCCGCGTGCCTCGTGCCCGCGGCGGCGGCAACGCGGCGGGACGCGGGGGCCACGCCGTGCTGGACAACCTCGAGCTAGGCATCGAGAGCATCGAGCGCCTCGCTGACGCCGCCGCCGCCGACGCCCCGTCCCCACGAGACGCCAAGATCCGCTCGCTGCGCAACTCCATCCGCCATTGAGTCAATTAGTATAAAAGTGTGTAAGATTATCTTATTTTTATAGGTACAATGCAGTTTTCGGCACAACATTGGAGCAGGAAGATGTCAAGGATGCAAAGATGTCTGATGAGGCTGAATTGATTTTCTATATGGATGTGCAATTGGATGAAAATTCAGGTAGCTTGAAGATGGAGAAGCTTGCTCATGTGAGTCAACAGTTCCTGTATTTTCAGTATGCTGATTAGCCTCGTAACGCTGTGTGTCTGTTGGCGTATCTCGGATTAGTACTACAATTATATTTCAGACAAGCGACAAGTTATCATCATTGATTGCAGTCCTGATAATTAAACATACAGTTGTTTGTGTCCCAGGGAATCATCTTGGTATTCTATGGTGTGGGAACTAGAAAATCTTGCTGCATTTCTAGTTATTAAAGGTGCCAGGCTGAACTAGGGACCAGTCTTTAGATGCCACTGAACATTGTAATGGAATTCCTATAGTATGATATCTATTTTTGAAAAAGATAATGCTAATTTCTAGAAAATATTCGAGGAATCTAATTGCCAAATTGACGTTGCAAAATTCATCTCTTGGTTTAGAATGCCACAGTAGTATAGTGCTTTCCAAAATATTGTTACTGTTATTGATGTATGATAAACAGTTTTTCTCCATCCTCCTGTTCATCTAGCTGTGTTGTGTGCTTAATTGTTGAGTTCATACTTTTCACATACATATAATTTCATGTTGCTAACTGGTCAAAACTTACTAGCATAGCGTTTCTACTATAGAGAGGGAGCAAGCTGCATTTCCTAGTACTGCAAGAGTGAAGCATCTCTATAACATCCTTCGAATTGAACTTAATCCATTCCTTTTACGAACAGAACAACCCAGATGGTAGAGTTCCTCATGGAGCTGAAAAATGGTGGCTGCTTGAATGCAACGCCTCTGCTCTCGGTCTGTCCGCGCACGGAGCCCTGCATCGACGCGGCATCTAGGGAGATCCAGGAAGCCCGGAGGTTCAGTCCAGAACCTCCGGACCATGCCTCCGGGATGCGGCAGCTCAGTGAGAGAGAGAGAGAGAGAGAGAGATATATGAGAATTTCAATTTTAAATAAATAATGTAACTTCAATTTTAAAGGTATTACTTTACTTCGAGATTCTTATTTCTTAGCATAGTAGTAGGATAAAGGTATTTGCTTATTGATTTGAGCAAATAGTCCTATGTTCTAGTGTAGATGAAACTGCTATGTAGTTTTGAGCTTGCCTGGTACATGTTTTAATACTGGTTCTCCACAAATTGATCAAGTTAAAAACATTGGATGACCATTCCGTATCTTAAATTATTGCTCTTTTAAGACCTCAAGAAATGTATCAGCTAAAGCTTTGTTCATGTTCATATTGTCCTGCAAAAGACTACATTTTATGATCCAAGAACTCTCATGTGGATCAATCTAAAGATAAGCAATATTGCTTCAAAAGGTTTTTCTCATTTATTACTGTCTGTCCATACTATTCTTTAATCCTGGAATTCTAGATTCGATATATTTTCTATCAAAATTATAATTATCCTCTACTTTGTTGTGGCACCAAAAACAAAATAGTAATCCACAGAGGACAAAGCTAGTGTGAAGTGTAAATTGATCAGTTTGTTCTTCTTGTATTTACTTCATGCTCATGAGCGGATCGCAGCTATGTTGTAGATTCAATTCATGTATGTGCCTACTTGATTCTATAATAGCTAGTTTGGAATAGCAAAATATTCCTAGATAAATTTATAGAAGCACATCAATTTTTTGCCTTTAACCCTTTAGAATAACAACACAGTTTAGTTATATATTATTTGAGTGTTCAAAATACAAGTTCCGGTATCCTGTTGGTCACACATTTTATTCATGGTGTAGTTTGTAGAGAAGCCCCCTGAATTTTTCTATTTTTTTGAAATTTTTCTTTTTTTCTGAATTTTTCTATTTTTGAATTTTATTAATTTTTCTGAATTTTTCTTTTTTTGAATTTTTCTGAATTTTTATGATTTTTTTAAATTTTTCTGATTTTTTAAAATTTTCCTATTTTTCAGATTTTTTGAGATTTTTCATGATTTTTTATTCACGAAATTATAAAATATACACTCTCACAACTGTAGAGGCATTTCATACATTTCCTCATACAACAGCCAACAGCCACAGCCCAACCAAACACGCACATTCACAGACTCACGTGCCAACAGCCACAGCCACTTCTCCAAACAGCCAGCTAACAGCCACTTTTTCAACAGCCACAGCCCAACCAAACACGGCCGTAGTAGACTTGAACATATTTAGATTCAGGTTAGGCGCAAAAACTTGGCTACATTGGGTCTGGCTATGCTCCAGAGCCCATCTTATCCTTTGGAGCGTGGTCATGAAAACAGGCTGGCAACATAAAAAATATCATGCCAGACCAAGCTTGAGTCAGACTTTTGAAATTTTGGGTGTATGATAAGCTTATCCGGGTCCTTAGCCTCGATCTAGGAAGGCTTGCCCCAATGGCCCGCCTTAGGCCTAGGCAGGCTAACCAGACTGTATGATGAGTGCAATTGTGCTCAGGCGGTGTAGGCATTATCATAGTGTAATAACAAATATATGAGTTTCAGATAGCAAACATAAAAAAAATGTTTAGTCAAACTTGAGACAAAATCTACAAAAAAAAAGGTGAGTACACAACCATACCAAGCAATAGTCCAAATATCTTCAATCTGTTAGTCGCACACTTTTATAGATAAATGATAGTATATGCTCTGAAATTAAATATTCCCAGTATTAACATCATCCATCCATGAAAGTGGAACGAATAAAGGTTATACAGCCACGGTAACTCGAAGAAATATTGCAGGATTTCAACATTTCAAATAGGCCAGGTTGAATCAGTGTGACAAAAGCTAGCAACAAAGAAACAATCAAAAAGTAGTTGAAGAAGAAGCTGCAAGCTTACCTTCTGAAATAAAGCTCTTTAATTTTGTAAGGGGTGGAAATAAATTAGCCGCAGACGCAGCAAAAACTAATAGTAGCATGTTTAATATAGCAGCAGTGTGTTGTTTGTTGTGAGCAAGACCAAGTGCCAAGCCTATATGAAGAGGGTAAAAAAAATATTTGAATTTTCTTGGAAATGGAGTCAATATATTTGATTGAAGCTTTCTTTTACACTGCCTTCAGCAAGCAAAAAAAAACCTACAGTGCCAAAATTGGTTATGTGATTCATGTTTTTGTTTCTGAGATCAGTTGCACTTGATCCAGATACCGCTGAACAGACGCACGACCTCAATCTCATGAACGTAATCTATGGAAGATGCAGGTTGATAACAAGTCCTCGTCACAATTCACACATGACAACACGAGGAGAAAATAACAATCGAAACAATTTCATCAAAGTGTAAGCAAAATCCAAGATCCATGTACTGGTCGAGCACATTGCAGGAGTGGGTGCTTGGTTGCGTCGCATACCTAGAACAGGACAGTATTGCCTGGCGTGGTCTGCGGCTGCCTACAGCTTGCTTGGACTGTAGTTTGACACCAGCGCGGTCCCTGACGCTACAGTGGTTCGCTCTCCTCCCTCCGCTTCGTCTCCGATCGCTTCGCTGCCGAGGCCGTCCATGGGATGGAACCGCCGCTGGACGATTGCGCAGCCGTGGCCTCCTCCTCCGCGGCGGGACACGCTACGATGCATTGCGGGCTCCGCCATCTGCGTTGCGACCGATCGCTATCCCCGCCGCCGCCGCCGCCGCCGTTGATTAGAAAAACTGCCGAACTAAAGTGGGTTATGGCTACACGTGACCCTAAATGGGCTTTTAAAAGCCCAACATAGCAGGCTACAAAGGAAGAAAAGAAGGCCCATCCAGCCCAGCCCAACCCATGCTCTTCCTTTTCACTCTTGGAGAGAGCACTGCAGTACTCCATCTTGCTAGTCTAAATATGCCAATTGGAGAGAGTTAGAAAATTCATTAATGGTACAAGCAAAGAAAAAAAATAGCTAGAATAACAAGTAATCAACTTAAAATAATATTTTTCTTAGTATATACTAGTTTCCAAAATCAACTTAACCTGCTGATTAATCACTGCATTCTGCAGATAAGGTATTAATTAATTAGCAACCCACTAGAATAACAAGCCATTGAAAACTATAGCTGGAAGATATGGATGAAAATCTAGCGAGAAACATATACAACTAGGCAACAATTAATATATGCATGTATATATAGCAGTAGAACACTTTTACACAGGAAGAGATATATATAGAAGAAGATTTAGGAGATGATGATGATATATATACATATGTATCAAGAATGAATTAATTACCTGCGGCTGCGGCTGCGGCTGCGGCTGCGGCTGCGAGAGGCCGAGGAAGAGGCTCCTGTCACGGCGGTGGCCGGGAAACCAGCCACCGAGAGCAGCGACGGCAGCATCCTCCTCCCATATCTCCTTGCCCTTGACCTTCCTATGGCTACTGCTCATGTACTCATCATCAACATTGGCCTTGCCCTTGTCCATGTGTGACAGAAAATTTTACATCAACAAAGACCTAGAACGTACTTTTCACAAGAAAATCACGTTCGAGTTCAGGTGATCAGTACGTACAAACAATAGCAAGACACGCAGAATCAAGAAGAGATCGAGGAAAATAAACTGAAAATCCGATCTAGCTAGCTAGAAACACCAAAATTAAGCATGGATATAAATTCTTTTGAAAAATGAAAAGCTTTTTATCACTCCCTGCTTCTGCATCTAGATGATGCACACAACCAACGTGGATCTAAAATATGCATAATATATAGGGGGGAATTCAATCAACAAAATGAAAAGTAGGCACGTATATATAATAGACTTGCCTTGCGTAACGTAGCCAAAGTTAATCAGAAGTATGCACCATAGGAAAACAAGCAGGAAGCGTGGACGTTTGATGAAGCGAGCGAGAGCACGATGGAAGTTTGAGAATGAAAATGTTAAGAGAGGCTTTGGCCGGGCGGGGCAATGTTGTAAGTTTTAACTCCAGTGAAAAGAGAATGACAAGAGCATTGTTGACCGTATATACGTATGTACATGTACTGCGCATATATGCCAGGTGTATGGTTAAGCAGAGGGCGTGCGTGCGTTACCGCTACCAGTACATGTACCAGACCATGCATATATGATGTACGCCAACAGAGCAAGGCTACGAAACACGTACGTACGCATGCATCCCATGCCATCGAACGTATGTACGTTGCTACTTTTGCTTTCCGTTGCAAAAATGACACTGGAAAAGAAAAACGCATATATGTATGTGTATGGACGACCAAGGTAGGTAGAATATTTTAGCTTAGAGGAGCAGCCGCCGGAGAGGAGCGGGGAAGCCGGGGAGGACGGGGAGGAGGAGCCTAGGCAATAATGAGTTACCTGTATCTCTGCTGTCCATCTCAACAACAATTGAATTGCCCAATTGAGAACTGTCCTGGATAGCTCTGCTGGATTTAGAGGAATTGCTTTCACCTCGCCGTGAGCTTTTACCGTCGTTTTAGCTTTTGGGTGCGCCTTTCCCTTGCCTTCTTGGTGATTTTCCGCAAGTTCAAGGCTGCGTTTGTCACAAAGCAGCGCGTTCTGGACGGAGCTCTTTACCGTGATGACACCCTTTGGTCCTGGCATTTTTACGCACTGGTAGGCGTAGTGAGCGACTGCCATGAATTTGGCGAGGGTGGGACGTCCTAGGATGCCATTGTATGCCGTCTCGAAATCAACTACGTCAAACAGGATACTCTCTGTTCGAAAAATTTCTGGTGTGCCGAAGGTTACAGGAAGAGTGATCTGACCAACAGGAGTGGCTGACGAGCCTGAAAGATCATCTAGGCCCCTAATTGGTTTTGATGGTTAATGGCAACTCAAACTGGAATCTAATGTTTACAATGAGTGTAAGCAGGTTTAAGAGGTTCCAGGAAGAAGGGTCATCAAGGAAAGGATGACCACCCAAAAAGTACAAAGGTGATTTCCAAGACAAGGGAATGACTGTGCTAGGCAGCTGTGTCACAACTGTGAGGAAGCCGGAGCTGTGCAAGGAGTTACAAGCAAGGTGACGGTGGCTTGATGCGTTAAGAGCCGTGACTGCAGTTGGTGGCAGGTAAAGCCTAGATTTGCTAGTTTCCTTGAGTTCATAGGAAACACCCGTACTATCAAGAGGGATGAAGTAGTAATGATCTATGTAGGTTCTTTTGCTCAATGCTCAGAGTGCTGGACAGTGGCACTGATGCTTTGAGGTCAGTGGCCCTGTATCAACAGTTTTGCACAAGTGTGAAACTGGTTTGTGCTAGCACTCTGCAGTGCTAGCAGTAGAAAAACCCTAGAGGTTAGAGTCACCGGTGTGACGCAGCTGTGTCATAGGTGTTCTAGCACTCTATGACTCATGTATATCTCTGTACCAGGGGAGAGCTTGTAAATGCTAAGGGACCTGCACTGCAATAGTTTGTCTGCTGAGTCAGAAGACTGTTGGAGGTTCTCTCCTTATTAAGGATCAGAGTTAGTTGTGCGCTGAGGGTATGTGATGTGCCAAGATCGGGCTGAGTAGTTAGGCTACGTCAGTTAAGGGTTCACCTGTGTGTGCCTCCGGTGACACAGGTGTCGATCTGCCTGAGCCGGTTATAGTTGTGTGTTGTGACTGGCTGTGTCACCGGTGTCTGTCACCGGTGACTCACTCAATCCTACGTGGCAACAGTGTAACGGTCAGGTACCTGTGAACCCTATAAATAGGAGACCGGGGAGGTCCTCGACCTCAACCTTGCTCAAACCAGTGAATCATATTCGACCGTTGCAAGCCTCTCACCCTCTGAACAAAAGCCAAACTTCCTAAGAGAGTTAGAGCTTTTGAGCAAAGAGCATTGGTTCCTCTAAGAGTCGTTGCTGTCGAATCTGTTACTCTTGGAGTGTCTACTCCTAGATGGCGTAGGAGTTGCTGGTATCACCCAAGCTTGTGTGGGCTGAACCAGTAGTCTGTGAAGGTGACCCGAAGTCTACCTGCTGCAAAGCTAAAGGACTTCCACAAGCAAAGCAAGAAGCCTGTTCACTCAGGTACTCGGAGAACAAGCACGATTCAGTACTGGCGATCTCTTCGGAGTAGCCTATCCAACGGAAACGTACCTCTCTGAAAAGAGTAGGGAACTTCGGTGAAAAACACCTTGTCTCTCTGAGTACTTGTTATATTGCTTCTAGTTACTCATCATATCTGCATGCTTGTGTGTTCTTAGATATATTTTGTTTATCTGTGATAGATCTCCTTTTCACCTGTGTTAGCATAGCTGTGTATCAGTTGCTGTAGATCATATCTCTTACCTGTATCAGCTACTTGTTACACAGCCATTTAGTTTGCTCACCTGTTTCTAAGTCTTTAGCTCACCTGTGTAGCTACCTGTGTGATAGCTACGTGTTAATTTACACATCATATATTGCATGTGCTGTTCACCTGTCACACAACTGGCTTATCCTTGCAACTAGCTAAGACTTAATTTGATAAACTAAGTTAAAAGAAGTAAATTTAATTAGCCTCATATTCACCCTCCCCTCTAGTCGGCACCTTCGGTCCTTTCAGAGCCGAGCATAATGCCGTGGAAAGCTTGGGTCACTGCTTGGACAGATGAACACGGGATCTACATCAAGTCGAGGGCGTTTGTGAATAGAATATTCAGAGAACTACCCCCATCCGCGAGTACCCTGGCTACTTTGCAATTGTTGATCGTTGGTTCGACAACAATCGGGAACCGTCCTTGTCGGACGAGGTTCTTGGGGCAGTCGGTTTGGTTGAAGGAAATCGCAACTTCCGACCACTTGACTGTGTGAGGAACTCGCGGTACTGTCACGAGAACTTCATGGGAAATGGTTTTGTACTGCCTTTTTGACTCGTAAGAGGCCGAGCCCCGAACATATGGTTGATCGCTCCTTCCTGTCCCTGGAACGGCTCATGGCTTGAATCGTCGTCAGAAGTAGAATCTCGGCTGTTATTCACGACTTATGGGTTCTTCTCGCGGTACCTCTCATTTTCTTCCTTGTGGTACTTCTTGAATATTCGGCACTGGTGAAGGTTATGCAAGGCGGTCTGGTGGAAGTCGCACCAGCCCTTTCCTGTCTTCTCGGTAGGGGCTGGCTGCTTGTCTCGGGAACGGGGCTACCAGGCACGCTTCTCGGGAAGACTGGCCAGAACCTCGTCGATCTTGGGCCTTTTCTCGCTACTTCCTCCGGAGAGCTTCTTTTTGCGCTTGTTTATTGATGAGTCGCCCTTCAGTCGGAGGGGGATCTGGCCTATCTATCTTCCTGCTTTTTGAAGTGAAGTAGGGTTTCTTCAGTGCAGGCTGCTCTTCGACGAGATCCATCAATTGTGCCACCGTTTTTGGGGATGCATGACCAACTCTTGCGTGCAAATTTCATTCTTGCTGCCGTTCTTGAATGCACAAATCATCTCCGAGTCACTTACCTCTGGTATAGTGTTACGGACAGTACTAAACCGTTTGGTGAATTCTCGAAGGGTCTCGCCTTGTCGCTGGATGACCAGGAACAAGTCGTCCACCTTGCCTGGGCGAGCGTACGTGCCCTGAAAGTTCCCTAGGAGCATGTCGCATAACTGTCCCCAAGAGTGGATCATTCCCGGGGGGGAGTTCGTCAACCATGTCCTAGCCGCCCCTCGTAGGGCGGTCGGGAGATAGTTGGTGATAACTTTCTCGTTTCCTCCCGCGGCTTCAATAGTAGTAGTGTAAATCTGAAGGAATTCCACGGGGTTGGTGGTGCCATCGTATGTCTCCATAGATCCTGGCTTGAAGCGGGATGGCCAGCGCACATGTCGGAGTTCCCGGGCTAAAGCCTGGCACCCGTTGATGGTATTTCCATAAGGCACAAACTCCTTGCTGCATGGAGTGGGAGATCGTCCCTGACTCGAACTGTAATGTCTGGGGTTTTCCCGGGCCGGAGATCGTTCATGATGCTTCTTCGACCTCTTGAGCTTGTCGAGCTTGTAGCGTAGATCTTCGAGCTGGTAGCTCCAAGTAGACCTGTCCTTAGGTGGTTATCTATCTTCTTCTCGTTCGATCTGTGGAGAAGTTCTTCTTTGATTGGAACTCTGGGTTGCTGACACCAGCCGAGAAGCTTCGGCGTTTGCTTGGGCCTGCTGGATTTCAGCCCCCAGTTGTTGCAACCACAATTCTCCATCGGGGGTAGAAAGGTCTGCTGTCGGAGGCCGTGACAACAGGCGGCGTACTTCGGAAAGCCTTCGTGCAATCCGAGATACGTACACTTCTTCTTCTTCTCGCTGGGAGGTATTCTGGTTTACCGGCCGCATGATGTCTACTTGTGGAGTGGCCGGTGTTTTGTGTCCCGATCCTTCTGCAACATCTACTCATGTTGAATCGTTGGGATCGACCCGGGAGTCTTGAATAGCAAGGAATATTCTAGGGCCAGAGTATTGCGAGACGTGGTCCAGGTCCATCGCATCTTCCTCCTCCGGAGGGGTTTTCTCTTTTGGATCTTGATTGGGTAATCGATCAGAAACCGCAGGTGACAAACCCACCATTGGGCTTGCGGCTCCTGTCTTGGCGTTGTTGGAAAGGTCCAACTTGCCGTCGAAAGCCCTGGCGCACTCGGTTCTGAAGTGATCTACTTCGCAATCCGAGTCGTCTTCAGGGGCGTCATCTTCGAGATCTACGCGATCGGTCCTCGGCTCCGGATCTAGATCTGGGGGTGAAGTCATCGTAGAAACCTTGATTCGAGAAGCCGGTATGCTGTGCGAAACTTGTCGGTGCCACTTGGCGACTATGGCTTACTGAGCCTTCTGCCGACCCTACTGCTTTCTCGATGAGGTCCCCACGGTCGGCGCCATCTGTCGACGATTGGTAAACCGCCGATCTTACGGTAGTTGTGAGATAGAGAATTTGTTGAAGGGTAGGGTCCCCTAGGGCCGTTGTCGAGTCAGTAGTAGGAGGCAGGGACACTCTTTTTATACAGGTTCGGGCCTCCCTCAGGATAACAACCCTACGTCCTGTGGTATGTATTGAATATCGAGTAGCTTACAGGGGGACTTGTCTTACAAGGGATCTGTTTAGTGTCTAACCTATATGGGATCTAAACCTAGTCGGAGTCTAATCCGAGTAGATCCGCGGGTCTCGACTCCTTCGAGGCGGCGGGATTTCTCGTAGATATCGCCTGGGCTTCTGAAGGCTTCTGGCTTATGTCTCTAGAAAAGCTTGTCTCTCTATTTGGCGTGCCCTCCTCTATAGGGCTACTGGTCCTTTTATAGGGGGTTTCTCCGAGTCGTATCAGGTATGGAGTCATCTCCGAGTTGAACTCTGGCTTCTTTAAACGTCGGGATAGACTTCCTAGTTTAAGGGATATCCTTCTCCCATACGGGGAACTTCCTTATCTCTTAGTATCCTTAGCCGCTACGTCATCCTTCCCGGATACCCTGGGTATTTGCATACGGATACGCCTCATATACGGTATTAGAGTATTACTCATCATTAATTACATCAGAGAAAACATCAGAAATAAAAGCGAAGCGGCTCCATCCATGCCACAGGTAGTTGACGGAGGCCACGCGACCTACTCTTCATGATCATCATATAAGTAATCCTCGTCTGCGCCTTCTTTAGCATACTCCTCTGCACACCACCACAACAGAAACATGCCAATGAGTACTTCATGTAGTCAGCGTACCATCTCGTAGGGAAACACCTAAACCAGTGTACATGAGGCTTCAAAGAAAGGTTTTATGGCTCTTTTTTGCATAAAAGCAATTTTAGTTGAAATATTAGGGTAGATTCGAAGGCATCTCTTTGAAGAAAAGCAATTTTTAATATCAGGGGTATCTTCCAACATGAGGTCCACGACCAACACATACGAGCAAGGAACTCCCGCCTTAGCTCGACCATAGGTTCCAACAGCAAATGGGTAGAGGGAAATAGTAAGGGGGAGAAGGACATGTCCTTTTCATCAAGAATGCATCATGTGTCATCCGTGACCGTGGATACTACTAACCGATTAGTTTAACACTTTGCAGAGTTTATACACTTTAACCCCAAGACACAATCACATCTTGTTGCCCACCAGCG
Source organism: Stipa capillata (assembly GCA_019208055.1). Taxonomy (NCBI): domain Eukaryota; kingdom Viridiplantae; phylum Streptophyta; class Magnoliopsida; order Poales; family Poaceae; genus Stipa; species Stipa capillata. Next base: position 45,312 of record JAGXJF010001959.1, on the reverse strand, counting down.
GCCAATAGCATAGTACACACCCATCGGTGTACCGACAGGGAGAGACCATGATGAGGTTTTTTAGTTAGATCCCCCTGATGTGACGCGCCCACCGGGTCTGACCCGAAGTTGAGAGTACATCACTACCCTCCAATCCCCCCATCTGTGCCGAGGGTCCTCGTGTTGGGGAACGTGCTACGCAAAACAAAAATTTACCGCGCACAATCCACCCCATTATCATGAACATGAAAATAGAATAATAACAACTTTATTATTGCCTCTAGGGCATATTTCCAACACCTCGTAGTTACGTCCACCCCTTCCGTAGTATGGCGACATCGATACCAAGGGCTGGCTAACCTACTTAACAAACCAGTGCCCATATAGTATGTGGTTGTACTGTTTTTACATTTCTCAGATTCATGACTTTGACCTTATTCGGTACGGACGACCAATGGCTTCTTCAACTCATGAAGAACGACCATTTGCTCCTTCAACTCATGATTCAGCTGCCTACACCTTTTAGATGGTAAGTTTCACCCGGAGTAGAATAAAAAGAATAAAGAGAGGGAAATTAAAGGGCATCCAGCCCAGCTCAACGAGCTCAACAACAATTTTCAATAACAAGGATCATCCATCTGAAGATCATTCCTCCGAAGAGGCAATTCAAAACATCCTAAGGATATACTCTGTTCAGAATAATAACCTATTAATCTACTCAGGGTATCAGGTAAAAGGGCGACAAGTAGATAAAGGTAAAGGTGTGTCAATTGACACGCTAGCTACTAAAATAAAATAGCATGCATGTTTATAAATAATAAAATATAATGACTTTCAGAAAGAATAGGATCAACATGATCAAGAAAGAGGGGCATGCCTTCGTGATAGTATTCTTCTTCTCCTGCACCTGAAGCTAGGTCGGTCTCTTCACTCCCTATCGTCGCAATGTAACAAGGGCAAAGCAAATAAATACCAACTCCAATAAAACATTCCAGAATGGATCAAGACACGGAGAGAGAGGAAATGATGAAGGAAAGATGTGGGTGGAACAGAACGATGCCGCGAAGGCATCATCACGACGAAGATCGGAATAAGGTCTAGCACTAAAGAATCCTTAATACAAGTCTTCTAAGATAAAACCATAACCGTATATATATATATACATACATATATAACATTATAATATTTTGGATTAAAAACATAGCTAATATATTGTAGCATATTCACTAACATAAAACATTAACATGCTAAACTCATCCGAAGCCTTACATACTAGTATATATGAAAAGGTGATGGCGCAAAACAACTAGATTGTGAGACATAATTAATAGAAATTAGCATGGTATATTCTAGCTTAACTAGTGATCATGTGATTAACAATTCAGAGGATAACATTAGCTGATCACTGTTATAATATTGATCACAAAAATGATTAGAACATATGAGAACTACAGACTGTATGCTAGAACATATACACCATATATACCAAGCATTTGCACAACCTATGCATGCTAATTAAATTCAATTAGGCTAACCACCGAGCTCAATAAAACTAAAACATTCTCTGCAATTTAATTACAGCAAGACAATAACAGAGATTAAATTATAATTAAAAATAGTAAATAATAGACATTAGAACAAGCCTAGAACATATGATTTATGCTACACCCAAACACATGTGCTAAAAGGTTGCAAATACCACTATAAAACATTTAAAAAATTAAATATTAAAAACAGAAAGTTTTCCTATTTTAAATAATTAAAACAATGCTTGAATTAATTCTACAAAATGCTACACACCTCCAAAAATTATGAAATTAAACTGAGGGGTTCCTACACATACTAGTAACCTAGGAAAAATAAATTACTTTCAAAATAATCATCCAAAGTACAAACTACACCGAATTCGGTCAAATTTTGCCCAAATTTGGGGTATATTCATATAATACGAAAACTACTGCACGGATTTGAAATCTGGCGGCACCAGTAGATTAATGGGGTCCTAAACGATCCATTTTAATGCTAAGATTGGAGATATATGAAGGTTTTGAGTGGAGGAGGTGTTAGATGGAGAAGTGCATGAGCTAGCTTACTGTACAGAGGCCCGCTTCTCTTCTCTCTTCCCACTGACGGCCCTGTCGTAGTGGGGAGAGAACAAGAGCTTCTCAGCGCTGGTTCCGATTTGGGCCGGTGCAAGGAGTGGGTCGAGCTTACTGTACAAAGAGAGTTGATCGATCCCAAATTTGGTTGTGCACAGTGAGGTGAGCAAGAGAGGAAGTTGGGAGAGGGAAAACATTTCATTGGCTGAGAGGATTTTACTCCAGAGAGGAATGGAGAAGAGCTCACCGAGCACGAAGAAATCGTGAGGAGAAGGAGTTTGCCGGAGTTGGAGAATATGACGTGAGTTCAATTGATGTAGTCGACGAAGCTCAAAATTTCTTGCGAAAGAAGGTCTGTGGCAGCGTGGGGAAGCTCCAGCAGCAAGCGCTCGGGTGGAGATGCACCGAAGGCGTCGGAATTCCTCACCGGAGTTGTCGCCAGAGTTGGAGAAAATGGATGTGGTGTGGGAGGTTTGGGAGAGAGGAAATGGAAGAAAATGGAGGGGATAGGGGGCTTTATATAAGCATGGAGAAAGGGAGGTGAAGGGGAGGCGACGGCGTGCCATTATGACCGAAAATGCCCAAACTGAAGGCCGGCGACATGTCACACCCTGATTTTCCGTAACCCAAAAATTAGGGCTTACAAAAAACTTTTTGTGTTAATAATGTCATCTTAAGCCAACCTAAATAAAACATTATCGTTTGTCTCATAAACCTTATCATAGTCTGGTATAACTACCAGAGATCTCCTTCCCCTCTCGACGTTTGTGTTTAGACCTCCATCGCATTCCCCAAATTCGTCCTTACGTCCCTCGACGTGAGGAAATCCCGGCATGTCCTTTCCTTGTCAAGCTTCTCGCATGTCTATACGCACATATCGGCAATTTCCTACATGCATATACCCATATATATGTGCGTGTATGCCTGTCTATTATGTTCACCTTGTGTAACCACACATATCAACCTTTGTGCACATATATGGGTATATATCGCCCTTGGCACCACTGCCACCTTTTCTCTCTCCTAAAATTTGTATCCTAGTATACCCCTCCTGCTTTCGGCAATCTCCCTTCCTGTATCTATATGGTCCGGTGAGTTCGGACACTCGCGTGCCGACCCTCATTTTATCCTTGTTCTCCAAAAGTCCCGAACGCTCGGCACTTCTGCTTTTGCCTAATCTATTTAACCCATCTCATTTGCTATATATCTATTCGTGTTTACCTCTCTGCCTAATTGGGAATATATATGCAGCTATACATGCTACATGTGTAGGTGCGTGTGTATAAAAGAAATCCAAACTCTCCACAAAAATCCATCTGTGGTCCGTCCCATCATCTGCATAACTGAAACCAAACCCGAGGTAAATTAAAATTCTAGCAGTACATGCTCACTAGTGACGTCTCTCTACCCTACCAAACACCTGCAGTATTTTCTTACCAACGCACTAATTGGTTCCAAACATCCACTATGCAAATTTTCGCTAACACAGGCATAAGTATCTTTCACAATTATCATTTTTTTTAAAGCATAAAGCCGAAATGTTCTCGGAAAATATTAATTCCTGCCCTTAGGAACAAAGCTTATCTTCCAAAGTTAGGGGGGACAATTTTTCGACATATTCAGCTCGGACCCATGCTCAGCTATTCAAATCCTTCAAAAGAATATTCAAATCATTCAAAATATAATGTTAGCCAAATTTGAGATTAGCTTAATTCCGACTACGCTGATCAACCTAAAATTCTTGAAACTCTTGAGGAACACCCCCTCCTTGCAAGGGACCCATTTCTGGAGAAAAACCATATCTGTTTTACTCCAAGCCTCCACTCGAAAAATCAAAAAGAACTGATGAGCATGCACTGCTAAGCTTTCTCTCATTTTTCCTTACCTCTACTACAGCCACCAAAGAGCTACCAACCGACTTGCACTTCCATTCCCTGCCTTGTGGGCCCCGACCCCACGGGTCATACCTTTCCCCTACCTCCCTATTCTCTTCTATCTCTTCTTCTTCCATCTGCTGCTCACCCCGTTGCTCCGCTACTGCACCACGCCATGCCATCAATCCGCATCAATCAACTGCCAAAGACCGGCCTAACTCTTCGGTAGCTTGGCAGGGCCCCGGCACTGCCGCCCTCAACCACGTGCTCCTCCCTTCTTCCCCTCAGGCGCTATAAAAATCAAGCCGAGCTCGCCCGTGCGCTCAAGCTTCCACCTCACCCCTCACTTCTTCCTTTTATCTTCAACCGAGCCACTCCTTGTTCCATTTTTCTTCTCTTTCGAACCGAGCTCCCATGCCTCCAATTCACCTCTGCTGCCTGACCTCACCATTTCTTCTCCAGCGAGACAAGCGGACTGCCCTAGTCCTCTATCCAGACCTCAACGGGAAGCAAGGCCTCAGCTGCTCACGTGACTCAACTCTCCGGTGGCCTTCCTTATTTGTTCCGTCTGCGACGCCGCCAACGCGCCCCCACCCCGGGCTACCCGAGCGTCACCGCGTTCTTCCTCCGCTCCGGTGCACGGATCCGTCGCGGCCAACTGAGCAAGCCCCCCTCCCAGGCAATCCTCTCTGCTCCTCGCCATGACGTGGACTCCCTCTAACCTCGCTGCCTCCCATCACAGCTAGGACGCTGCCAGCGACGGGATCTCCACCACCCGAGCCACCGGCGAGGTCCGTCTCCCTCCACCGCCCCGGTGGGCCTCCAGTCTCGAGCCACCGTGACCTGAGGCGTCACGGCATGCTCCTCACGGCCCCGTCGGCGCCAGCCCGCATATGCCGTCGGCGCCAATCCGAGGTGAGCGCCAGCTTAAGCCCCTCGCTGTCCTACTCTCTCTCCGGCCAGCTGATTCTTCCGCATCGCGCGCTAATGCAACCTAAACCGAGACCTACTGCTAACAGTCGGCCCACCGACAGTCCCAGGCCCTGTGCCAGTTAAATGGAGGTGAATTTCCAATTTACGACTCCCCTTCCTAAAGACACGTTTCTCTTACTTCATTTTCCAAAATCGTATTCACCAAAGCAAAGGCGTAAAAACTTCTCTTTATGCTTTTTCCCACCAGAAAATGTACCACCATCTCCTCTCTGCTGATTATGCTTACCTTCTCTGTAAGCGTATTTTTGTCTGTTTGATGATCCTTAGCCTTTTTCCCAAACCGAAGGCGTATTCTTGGAGTACGCTGACGACGTCACCCCCTTTCTCGGCAGCAGTCCTTTCCCCCCTCTTTTCCCTTCTGATAGACCTTCGGAAGCTCGTAACTACTTTGTTTTACCTCCGATTGACCCAATTCTTCTTCCGATGATTTTCTAAAATCCAAATCTACAACATAGTACTAGTTTCCTAATTTTTGGAAGCTATTCAAATTTCAATTTTGAACTTAACTCAAGTATAGTTGTCATATGTATACCTTCTTATATAAGGCTCCAAACGAAGATGAAATTTTTTCCTAACAACTTCTAAAATCATATATAAATATTTTGGGTTCTAGTACGCCCTTGAAGACCAAAGTGATTCCACACCAAAATAGTAAGGGTAATAGGAAGCCCAAATCATCTCTAGTGCTAATATGCTGTTGATCGAATAAGCTAGGGTTTCCTGTTCTAACAAGAACCCTTATTCCATGCGAGGCAAACTCCTTCTCGCCTCTTTAAATACCCTAATAAACCTTCAAGTCCAGAGCACATATTTTAAGAGCTTATGAGTGTATGTTGGTTCTGGTTTGGATTTTCCTCGCACCGTTATTTATTTGATGTTTTTCCGACGTGTAGTTCCGGCGTTACAACAAATCGCGCGAAGGAAACTGGAGAGCCGTCATATCAAGTTCAAAACCAAGATAAGGACCAACGCTGCCACGCAAGCTCTTTCTCCTTTGATCATGTTGAATCCCATGGTTGCGAAAGAAATGTTTTGTTTACGAAACATGCATGCTATATGTTACAAGCCGATATTTTATGTAGTATAGTTATAATGACGATCCCTTATCGCCCTTAGGACTATTTATCCTGAGCATACTAACGGGAACCTAGGGTAGAATATGTATATATTTGTCTTAGCCCCACAGTAGCAAAACTAGGTTTTGTAAAAGAAAGAATCCCCGAAAATCTCATATGAGGAGGACTTGGGATGGACCTTAGTGTCCGATGGTGTTTGAAGGGACAACAATGTCCATGGGTGAGATGTTTCCGAAAAAGGTTTTATCAAAACCAAAAAAAAGGAGATGATTTGAATCCGGGATAGAAAAAGGAAGCAGGTGTATGCAGGAGTGGTTTATTGCAAAGTGAGGCCTGGCATGGCTCCTTTAATCTGTGTGATCGGATATGATGCGGAGGCTTTCTCGGATCAATTAAGGACCGAACCTAAGTGCCGCTTGTCCAAGTCTACCCGTACGTCCACATGTCCTTTGTGGGAAGGACTTGACTCATTACTCCGTTGAGTGCTAGCGGCTGAACCCGTGGAAAGTAGGACGATACGTGACTAGGTGGATGGTTATCCCTAGAGAACTTTCTCGTAGTGGGCGTAGGAAGTTCGACACAAAGATGGGATCAATTTCTATCTATGTGTCGTGTCACTCGAACATAAAAGAGAACTGGGTAGGTCTCATCTAGCGGGTTCAGCGCTAGGGCAAAAGCGGAGGAACAGTCTCGTTACAATAACCCTGCCAGCACACCTCCTGAAGTGTACCTGATAACGTGTGGCAACAAGGGGAACTTGCATCGTGTGGGTAAAGCCGCAATCTCTGCAGAGTATTAAAACCTATTCGAATAGCCGCGTCCGAGGTCATGGACAAATTTGGTTGGGCCACACACTGGTTAGACTAGGATTTCGAAAACCAAAATGGGTTATGGGTTTAAGGACGCAGGCATGACGTGCTTGCAGGGTGACTTGAGAGTTCCCTGTGTGAGGCGGGAGGCGTGATTATGAGTGGGACGTCGTTCTACGGAAATGTAGAAATGACTATCTATTGAGAGTGATCGGCCGCTCCCGTGGCGGATGGCCGAATTGAAGGATTGATAACATATACTGTTATCGTGTCTCGGCAAAGCCGAGTCGGTTAGTGAAAACTGCTTTCATCATCTATTTAAGTACTTTAAATGAAAACTTACTTTCTCGCACAACATGAGACTTAAGTTAGAAACCATTTTCTTGATACATCCGTGCATGCATATATATCCATATTATTCTCCCTAAAGGAGGGCTTGCGAGTACTCATCTGGCTTGTTGATTTGGCTAGACGAATGAGGCATCAACTCTGAGGACAACGATAGTGTTGCGAAGGCTAGGGCATAACCTCAGTTAGTTGCATGTCAGGTATGGTATATTGATAGGCCACATCACCGCTTGATTTCCACTGCAAGATTTTAGCCGTTGGGCAACAGGTATAAAGCCTTGACCTCGACAGTCTAGATATGTATCATATATAGATATGTGCGTGTATGACCTTGATATACATGTTAACTTGTGTGTACTGGCTACTAATCATGGGACTAGTACGTACAGTAAACACAAGATATTATCCGGCCTTAAAACAGGGTACGCCAGACAACAGCACTTCGCGCGCGCGTTACGCGGCCGTGGCGGTCATTGTGCCCGCTCGGTTGCTACGTGCAGCAGCTGCTGCCGAGGCGTGCGGCTGTGCACAGCTCGGCTGGCTGTAGCACATGGCCCAAGCTAGCCTGGTGGGCTGGCTGGCCCTAGATTTTCAAATTAGAAACTGCAAAAAATGCAAAATAATTCAAACAACCTAAAAAATAGTCTAAAAATTGTGGAAAAATTTCAGTAAATCAATTTGAACACGAAAAATCCAAATAAAATATTTTCAGAGAGAGATTTCAAAAGAATTTATGAAATAAATTTCATTATTAATTCAAGGCTTTGAATTAATTTGAAATAAAAACCAAATAAAATATATATATGGTTAAAATATGGCATGTAACATCCTTTGTTTTTTTTAAAAATTAGATCCATAGAATCCAAGATGTTACAATGGCCCTATGTTGTGGTCGTGGTTGTCGGGGCAGTGGATCGGGCGGCGTGGGCTCGGATCTAACTGCTCAGACGAGCGGCAAATACTGAGGCGGCGGCTCTGGAAAGTGGCGTAGTGGTGCTGCGGGGGTGTCGATCCTGGACCACGGGTGTGGTGGGACCGTCGATCCAACAAGTATGCTATTCTCTTTCATGAGACGGGCGCGTCGAATCCAGCCGATAGAGAGGGTTTTTGTGCGTCTTGACGGTGTGGCAGGAGGCCCAGTGTGTTTGGCGGCTATAAAGACCTCTTTTGTGTAAATATTTGTAAGTGGGACCAGTGAAGATCATCATCCAATAAAAAGTTGTGCTTCATCTCATTCCAGCACGTAGAGCATTCAAAATTAATTCAAATCAAAAACTTGCAAATTTTGACCTAAAATAACTAAAATCAAAATTGTGAAGTCAAATTTACCAAAAATTTATTCCAATAATTTTTATAACTCTTAAACATCTCGAAGAGACTCTACAGGAGTAGACGTACCTAAACTTGAATTGGAGGTTGTCTTCTGGTTTTCTAAGATAACCTATTAGTCCACTTTAGATGGTGTTGTAAGACATTCTAGCAATGCAAACATTGAAATGCTTTCTTCTTTTTTTCCATTATACACAACACATATCTAAAGAATTTTTACAAGTGAATATGTCTTAGTAAACTTGCAAAGAACTTGTTAATATGTGAAGTTACAAGCAAATTAAGGAGACATGTGTATACCTTATCTTTCTCTATTATCTAGCTTTGTCTTCTACCCACAATCTGGTCATAACATCCACAAAACTTGTTAATGTATTCTTGAATGGTAGACCAATGGTGCACGAGGGAATTTTGAGTGCGATCTGAATTGAAGTTCTTGTTCTCCTGAAAGTAACAATGAATTATCTTGCAATAAGTAGAACGAGTCTGTTTATTTCCTTGTGTTGCATACATACTGATATTTAGCCATGTCGGCACCAACATATTGACTTTCTTGTCGCTGTATTTTTTTGACCTCTTGCAGTTTGGTCTCACGGACGCAGTAGCTTGTTCAATTGGCGATTGTTGCTCCTCAGGTGGGCTACAAAATTGTCTGTCATCCCAGAAAAGTCACAATCTCCCTCGTTCAACAAGTTCACATAACCATCATTGGTGTATCTTTTCTCCATATCAAAATACAATTTAATTAGAGTAGTGCACGGAGAAACTAAAAAAACTAACATCTAATCATAATTTAATCATCAACTATTTCTCTATTTTATAATCAGAATCTAATCATTACCAATTTCTCTATTTAATCATTGCCAATAGAATTCCATAGTGAACGTTCTCAACTCCATTCCATATTAAACATTTCTCAACTCCAACCCAACTTGGATTAATTTTCTGCTCAAATCCAACCGATCCCCTTCTTTGCCACAACTTGCCCCAACCTCCCACCCCACCCGCACTCAGCATGTGCTCCTCCTCCTCGGCCCACGTGCGCCTCCTCCTAATTGGCCCCACAGTCGGCCCGCGTCCCTTTTGCTTTCACTTCCTTCTCCTCAACCCGCGCCCCTCCGCCTCCGTCTCCTCACCCCGCGGCCGGCTCCAACCAGATGGGCAGTGCGCACGATGACAACAGCCAGCGGCGTGCACCATGGCCGCCCCCAGTGCCCCCTCGCACCAGGCCAGCTACTGCATTTGACGGAGGGACGGCGGGGTGATGAGGAGGAGGGGGACGAGGAGGAGGAGGTAGAGCGGGTTTGGCTAGGAGGGAGGGGAGCTGGGACCACGCCATGGAGGCCATAGCCACGTGACGCACTCCTCCTCCTCCTCCGCCAACACCGACAACACCTCCTCAGCGGACGGAGCCAAGCGAGAGCAAGCATATGAGGCCTCTATATCCACCGGATTTGGTTGAAAAATCATTGGATCCGGGAGGGAGGGAGGGATGCTGTGGAGGGGATGAACTTGTGGAGGCGGTGTCATCAATCATGTGGCGGGAAGGAAGGCTTCGGGAGGAGTTCATTGCGGGATGGAGAGCCGAGTAGCCTCGTCACAAATGGCGAGCGGCGATGAGCGGATGGGAAGCTTGTCAGGATAGAGAGGAGAATAACGAGCTGACTAAAGGGAGAATTTTTTTATTAAAATATAGCTATAAAGAGCGAGATAAAGAGCCAGTGAAGACGCTCTTGCTTCGGTCTCGCTCCTTCCTTCCCCTGTAAGCTTCGTTAGGTCTCTCTCCCACTCCCGCAGCAACCGCTTCCTGGCCCCACCGCTCAGCGTTCGCGGCAATTGATATGGTCTCGTGGTCCCCATCCGCGTGTCCTTCCGACCGGCCACGAGTAAATTCTCCAACTTCGCGACCAAAATCAAACCACTCCCATTTCAGCTTCGCCGCTTCCCCCTCCCTCCCAAAACCCCAGAGTTTCGCCGTCGCGGCGTCGCCGGCTTTGATTCCGCGGCGGGTTCCACGAGAGACGATGCTCCGGGCGCGGCAGGGCGGCTCCGACGCCGACCACCTCGCGGCCGCGACCCACTCGGTACGGATACCCACCCCCGCTCAAACCCTCGCTTCGTCGCTACAGCTCCGTCGCTCGCACGCATGGCGCGGCACAGGTGGCTGCGGAAATGCGCCACTGAGTGATCGCTCGTGGTCCCGTTCTCCCTTTCCGTGTGTGCGATGCGATTTTTTTTGTACAAATGGGAGAGGGGACTGATCATTCGTCATTGTCTTGCTTTTGCAGGATTGTGGTGGTGCGGAGGAGCAGCAGGTGGTCGGGGTGGTGGTGGGGAAGAGGTTCTTGAATCGGCCAGTGGGTGGTGCGAGCGGTGGGGGTTCCGGTGCGGCCAAGGTGAATGTGTGGAGCCCCAGGTGCGGGTCATGTTGTCACCGGTTGCTGTCAAGACAAGGGGGAAGCGAGAGGCCAGGGAGACTCTTCCTGGTGCACAAGTAAGCGGAGGGGAGCGCCGTCATCGGAGGCGTGTCCAAGTGGTGGTGATTCTGCTGGAGAGGCAGGTGCAGATGCTCCGGTTTCACGGTCCAGGAGGAATGCGGTGAATTTGGGTGTTGAGGTTGAACAGGTTGTTGCAGCTGTGAGTAACTCTACCAAGGCTGAGGAAGAAGAGGAGGTAGGAGAAGCTGTTGACAGAATGCGAAAGCGGAAGAGGAAGAGCAGGGAGGATTCTGAGCATATAGTTGTCAGTACACAAGTTGGAGCTCCTCGTAGAAGCACGAGGTCGAGTGGTCTCCTATCGGCGGCCCCTTTTGTGGGGTCTCCTATTGTTGAGGAGAAGAGAGGGAGGATGAAGGCAGGGGACGTGAAGGAACGAACATGTGTTGAGGAGCAACTCGCTGAAGTACAAGATTTGGGTAGAACGGTAAAATCTGGATTAGTGACAGTTGGTAGGGTGTTGCCTAGTGTTGTTGAGAGTAAGAGAAGTAGGAGGAAGGTGCAGGAAGAGGAACCTGCTGAGCACAAGGCTGCTAAGGTGGAAATATCTGGTAGGACCACGAGATCAAGATCAGTAGCAGCTGATGTGATGTCACCCATTGTCATTGAGAACAAAAGGAGGGGGGAGACAGAAGATGCACGCTCTGATGGAGAGCTGCCTACAGTTCCGAGGGTGCCTATAAATGATGCTCCTGTTCTCATCAGGGGCTTAAGGAATAGAGTTGTTCAGGTTAACAGCAGTGTGGTGGAGAAAACTCACTTGGTAAGAATCTGGAAAATGGGAGGCAACCCAGTAAACTAGCTACTCGCTGTTGCATGCATCAACAGCTTGCAGCCTATGTGGAGGAAGAACCTCAAGAACAACTTGCTGCTCCCTGTAAGGGCCCCCTTCTGAGGCGATCGAAGAGAAACCATTCTGAGGCCAACAAACTATTATTAAATAACAACACAACTTCAGAAAGTAACAACTGGAGTAGAGTGCCAGAGGAGGGAAAAGACTTGAAGATAGCTCGTCCGTCCACGCGTAATGCTGCCAAGGATGGCGTAGAAGATGGTGTGGCAAAGGCAGATGAACATTTGGAGTTAAGAAGGAGGAATCCACAGAACGGCAGAGCTAAGGTAAGGCAACTACAAACGGTGGTGAGATTTCGTTTACTCATAGCAGTGGTAAGGCTTCAGCTATAGAAATGTAACTAGAGGCAATCGAGCCTGTGAGATGATTGAGGCAGAAATCTGTTGTTCCTACTTAATTTGCTTGAGCAAGGAACCAAATGGCAGAGGGGACTGATCCTTGTGTTGTTTTGGGTTTGCTTGCTTTTCAGGGTTGTGGTGGTTGGGAGGAGCAGGTGATCGGGGTGGTCGTGAGGAAGGGATGTTTGAAGCGGTCAGGTGGTGGTGCTAGCAGCGGGAGTTCTGGTGCTGCCAAGAAGGTAACTTTTGTGTTGGAGGAACATGCAGAGGCGGAGGTGGAGGCAGATGTCAGGGGGAGGCCCTGGGTGACATGGTCACCGGTTGTTGCCAAGACAAGGGGGAGGAGTAATGCTGGGGACACTCTTCCTAGTGCCGAAGTAAGTGGAGGGGAGTGTCATCGGACGTGTACCCAAGTTGGTGGTGATTCTGTTGGCGAAGGTGATGCTGGAGAGGCAAGTGCAGATGCTCCTATGAGGTGGTCCAGGAGGAATGCGGTGAATCCAGGTGCTAGTGATGGAGTTGAGAAGGTTGCTGGAGCTGCAAGCCGGAATGACTCTACCAAGGCTGAGGACGAAGAAGATGGCATTGGAGAAGCAGTTGATAGGAAATGGAAGACCAGGGAGAATGTTGAGGATATATATATTAGTACTCAAGTTGGGGTTTCTAGTAGAAGCATGAGGTCAAGTGTTCTCCTGTCGAAGGCCGCTTTCTTGTGGTCGCTGTTGTTGAGAAGAAGAGAAGGCGAAGGAAGGCAGGAGACGTGAAGGAATAAACATATATTGAGAAGCAACCTGCTGAAGTTCAAGATTTGGGTAGAACTCTAAGATCAGTTGGGGTTGGTCAGTACAGTGTCACATTTTTGTTGAGAGTAAGAGAAATCGAACCCACTAATATGTTTATGATCTCTGAACTCGTGTGGACCTTGGTGATCTCAGTGCATGTTTTGTGGCCTCTCGAAGCAAATATATATTGTATTGCATAAACCAATGAGGAAAATGCGTCGAACTTGTATTTATTTCACTAGTTTTTGCAGCTGCAACGCAGTTTAAAAAAATTGCACTTCTATGGATGATTCTTATTTAGCATCCCTTGACATGGAAATAGCATACTAGCCTTATGGAACTCTACAGAGCAATTTGATTACGATGAAAATAATCATGATGTCTTAGGTTATATTTGGGTAGAACTCTAAGATCTGGACTGGTGGTGGTCGGTACGGTGTCACTTATTTTTGCTGAGAGTAAGAGAACTAGGAGGAAGGTACTAGAAGAGGAATCGACAATTTTTATTTTATTTTGACGAAAAGGAATCAACAAACATGTTGTTGTTTCTGTTATTTTCCGCATCGTTCATTTCTGATCACTTCTTTTATTGGGTGATAACCTCCATAATTCAACTTCGGTCTTGTTGATCTGTGCTGATGAAGAGTGCTGCTGTTATTACTTGAAATGTCCTTCCCAGACAGTATCTGTTGTTACTATTCCTCGGATCCAGAATAGTACTTCTGCTACTGCTTGTTGACAATACTGACCCTGCATATATACATATGTACATATATGCCTGAACTGTACGCATTCTTACATGCTTTGACTGCTAATTCACTTTTATGATAGTATGCCATTATTGTTCTGGTTTGGTCCACTCTATGTCATATGCAAGTTCGAAGTATGTGTGTTGGTTCTCTCTTGCGTATTTATTTTTATGGAGGTAATGTACTGAAGGCTAGCTCACTTGGGAGTTCAAGTCTCATAGCTTGAATTTGGGTGCCTATTTTTTCATCCTACATGTTCCTTCATTTGTTTTTTGAAGATGCTGTTGGTTTAACAAAGATGGCTGATCAAAAATGTGCTAAGAATGCATCTCTGCAAACAACAAATAAAGGTTATACAAGTTACTCGGCAGTTCAGTGCAAAACTTTTGTTTCATCCTATGTGTATGCAGAGAGCACCTTTTTTTTAAAGAGGGAAAAACAGAGCTAATAGATCGTTTAGCCTTCAACCGAACTCCGCTGGACCCGCGTAGGCTTTCACGTGTCTGCATAGCAAAACCCTTCGAATATGGGTACAGCAGATTATCTAGCCGGTAACTTCTGCCCTCCTCGATTCCCGTCCACTTGCCTTCCATCAATCGCCGATGCCGCCCGCTGCAACGAAATATTGCTCGCTGCTGCGGGGGTGCTCCGATTTCCTCGCACCCGCGGACTGCCGCGCCTGCAGATTCTCCTGATCCCAGCAGATGCGTTTTCCTGCCAAAACCAGATCGGTTCCTCGCGACACTTAGGGTGTGTTTGGTAACCTATTCCACCACCTGAGAATATTCCACCTTATACAATTTTAGGTGTATTTGGTAGACTGTATTTCAATCTGAGTCATGTCCACCTCATATAACTTACCCCTCCTAGCCATGCCCACCAGAGAACCTCCTCCTCGAGCTTCTCTCCTCAGCACTACTGGCCCGAGCCTCCTCCCCTTTTCCCCCGCACCGTCCCTCCCCGAGCTCCTCCCCTTCTCCCCCGCGCCGCCCCTCCTCCGGCCTCCTCCCCTTCTCCCCCCGCGCCACCTCCTCCAGCCTCCTTCCCTTCTCCCCCGCGCCGCCTCCTCCGGCCTCCTCCCCTTCTCCCCGCGCCGCCCGTGCCTCGGATCTGTTCGCCGCCCCTGACCGTCCTCTCCCCCAAGCTCCTCCGCCGAGCTCGTCCTCTCCCCGAGCCCCGCCGGAGCTTCGCCGCCTCCATCCGCGCCATCTCCTCCCTTCGCGTCATCTCCTCCACGTCGGCCTCCCTCCGCGCCACCTCCTCCCTTCGGCTCGTCTCCTCCGCGTCGGCCCCCGTCCGTCGACCACCCCTCCGGCCGCCGCCGGTCGTCCCGAACCTCCCCTTGCTCCACCGCCCGTCCCCGAGCTCCGCCACGCGTCCCCGAGCCTCCACTGCCCATCTCCTTGCTCCGCCGCTCGTCCCTTTGCTCGGCCGCGTGTCCCCGAGCCTCCACCGCCCGTTCTTGAGCTCCGCCGCGCGTCGCTGCTGCTCTCCGCGAGCACCGATCCACCGGGCAAAGCTTGTTCATTCTTCATGTGCAAGTTAAATCTTGTTTTATCAAAAGAATTTACAGATTTCTCGATATCAATTAGCCTTAAGAACTGAAATCCAAGGGTATGAATTTTGTTGAACTTGAGAATACTACAGGACTTCTAGATTTTTTTATGTGGCTATATGGAGCTTAGCATGTTTTAACTGATACAGGCAGCCAAACAATATTTCAGCTCAGCATGTCTCAACACATACAGGTTACCAAACACAGCACAGCGGTATCTGTTCAGCATGTCCAGGCTCAGCCTGTATCAGAAGAGATAGCCATGCTAGAAAGATACAGGGTACCAAACACACCCTTACACTCGTGGCATCGCACCTCTTTTCCGCTGCAGACTCCCGATCGCTCCTCGCCGGCTCCTGCCGCTCTCGGCGACTTGCCTTCGCGCGGCGACGCCAATGGAACTCGACGACTTTCTTTTTCTCCCCAGATCTACTCGAAATGTTTAAACAACCTGGCTCTGATATCCGTATTGCCATCGAAGGTACGTGAAAATCTATCAAGAAATAAGCAATCACATAAGACGACACGAGAATTTGTTAAAAGAGTTTCAGCAAACACGCCTACATTCTCGAAAACGTTTCTGCGGGTGCTTTGTTCCTACATATTATTGTAATATATTGATCATCAATATTTTTGAATACTCACCATCTAACTGTCTCCCTCATCGACTAGTCACTTTACTCTCCCTCACTTACAATTACATTGTGTGATGTCTTTATTTATAAGAGATCCAGATACAAGACTCTGACTCCTACTCTATTCGTACTCTATATAAACTACTTGTAATACCTTATTAGAAATTATAATAAATCCTTACATATATTTAATTCAAACTCAACATCATCACGTGTTCTCTATATTGCTTTATTGGTCCACTGATCTGCGATACGTGCATGTTGCATCAGTGATGACTGGAGCCCTTCGAGGCGCTCAAACTGCAATTGTCCAAAATGGTTTACTAGTTACCTTTTTGCCAACAGTTAATCATCATGGAATATTCTGATTACCCATTCTTTGCTACTACACATTTTCTTTCCCTGTACTAAGTGTATGCTTCTTTGATGGTATGGAGGCATCGTCCTGTATGCAAGGGTTAGATCCACTCGTGTACTAAGCCTCTAATTAACTATTTAAAATATTATTGAATAAAATTGACATCATCTATCTAACATACACCTAGCGTGCCATAAAATTTAAGATCAAAATTTGATCAACACATCAAAAAACAAAAATAATAGATAAAATCATCTGTGAATAGTACTACTTAGCACCAGAGTACTGTTCATTCAGATTTGGTACTATTCAAAGATGAATTTATCTTTTTTATTACTTGATGTGTCAATCAAATTTTAAACTGAAATTTTATAACATGTTCATCATGTTGTGTGAACATTATCAAAAAAGGAATTTTTTCATGACTAGTTAGATGGTGAACTAAGAGTCGAATGCTCGAGTACACCTAAGACACTTAGGGTGCGTTTGGTTTGGATTCTCAAAACCAACTTCTGCTGTGAAAAAGCAGAACCCCAACCAAAGGAGGTTCTCAACGCATTAAATTTTCTGAACACACCTACTTCTGTCTGTGCAATTTGCACAGCTACTGGACCCCTGCTTCCATCGCGGTGAGAAGTAACTTTTGGTGGAAATTACCCACTGCCACTGGTAAGTTATACCGGTTTGGGCTTCTTTTCTCTCCTTTTCTCCCTCACCCGAGTGAACTCTCCTCCTTGCGCATCGACTAGAGAACGAAAGACACGCACAGGGCTAGGGTTCCCGCCACCCCGTCCCTCCGACCGGCCCTCCGATGGCGCGACGCCCCTCCGGCCATCGTCCGCCGTCGCTCCGCCTCCCGTCCTCGTCCCCGTCCCCGCGTCGCTTCTCCGCTCCCGTCCCCGCACTGACAGCCGCCCTCACGGCCCCACGCAGTGCCTCCCCCGACCCGCAACGGAGCGGCGCCTCCCTAGCCACTTCCTCCCCGGCGCGTCTCTGACCGGGTGCTCCCCGAGCCGCCGACGCACCTGAGTAGCCAGCCTTCGCAAGCTCCCCTCCAAGATCCGCCGGAGCGCCGCCTCGCCGCCTCCTCCATGAGCTCACCTCCTCCCCGGCGCCTCCCGACCGCCTTCTCCTCGGCGCGTCCCCGACCACCTCCTCCCCGGCGCGTCCCTGACCGGGTCCTCCCCGAACCGCCGACGCACCTGAGTAGCCGGCCTCTGCGAGCTCCCCTCCAAGATCCGCCGGAGCGCCGCCTCCCCGCCTCCTCTGCGAGCTGGCCTCCCACAATCCCCCGGAGCGGCGCCTCCCCGCCTCCTCCGTGAGCTCGCCTCCCAGATCTGCCAGAGTAGTAGCTGCGCCGGCCCCGATAGCTTTAGCTCCATGTCCTTGAGCTGCACCATTGAACAATATATTATGGAAAATTATGAATCAATTAGTAGCAGTAGTCAGTACCAATTGACAAAGAACATGTTCCTCCCTCTTACAATTGGTGTATGCAATTGGTGTATGCAGTGAGTATATATGTTGTTTTTGTGAATTATGATGATTGCTTGCTATGGAGTTATGATGAATATATATATATATATATATGCATGCAGTGAGTATATATGTTGTGTTTGTGTTTGTGAATTATGATGAATTATGAATTGGTCTATGCCATGATTGATTGTTAGTTCAAAGGATTCAGATTGTACAGTCTCTCACTCATGGGCATTACAGACAATTCCTACCAAATCCACAGTTTCACAGTTGCTCCAACCAAACAACTTCCAGCTTTCCCACAGTTCTCAGCTCACAGCTGCTTTCCCACAGCTCACAGCTCACAGCTGCTTTTTCAGAATCCACAGCTGAACCAAACACACCTTTAGTGTAGCCAGGTTGGCCCTTGGTATAGAGCATTTTCCAGCGTCATGTAGGGATGCCCTTTTCTGATACTAAATTGAAATTTTATGATACAATTGTCCTCTAATATGCTATCCTCGTTTTATTTTGTTTCTCTGACTCTATAGTAGCAAATAGATGAATGCCTGGATGGTCTTGTCAAGATTAGCTGTTGATTCACATAACCATCTTATTAGTTTTAAGGTAGTATCAAAGATAACGTAGTGCTAGTTGTGAATACGGTCATGTAATATTTCTGTCACATGATGCAATCGTCATTGAAGTATATATTATTTCACACTTTAATGTTTTTTTTAAGACCTTAATTCGAGCAAATGCAAAAACTGTGTCTCGATGTATTAATAGAAAGAATGTTTTAGAATAAAAGCTTAAGACTTAGGCCACTCCCATTACAACTCCACGACCAGGCTAACTATGCAGGGTTGCACGCCGCCGGCAGAATTGCCCTAATCTCCACTGCGTCGGCTATCGCCCAGGTGTTGGCTTTCTCTTGGATCGTGGCGCCTAGTCGCTGGATTTCTGGGCTCTCAGCATTAAAGATTTGGGCGTTGTGGTGTTTGCAAAGCCACCATGCAGTCAGTTCTTATTGTACTTAAGCTCTCGTATTGTTACTGGTACATATTTTGACCGATTTGCCATCTCTAATTGCACATAAGCCCCTTTATTAGTATGTTTTTGTTTTTTTCTTGGTAGTCATCTCATAGCAGTCCAAGGTTGCGTTTGATATTGAGATTACGATAATCTCGTTTAGTTGAATTACTGTTTATATTTTACCGTTTGGCTAACAGTTTTTTGGTATAATCTGTAGAAAAAAAGTTTAAAATCTTATTTAATTAATAAAAAAATAGAAAAGATATATCCAACTATGTGGTAAGAGCAGTACCGTTTGGCCATGTTTGTTTCAACTTCCACCCCAGCTAGCCATGAAAAAAAGTTAAAAAGTCGAAACAAACGGGTAGCTTCTACCATCTGTGTGCAACCAGCCGTAGCCGAAAACAAGTATATGCTCAAATCTGGGGGAGGGTGCTTCCGCAGCTTTGAGAACCTAATTGCCCCTGGACTTTGGGGAAAATTACCCACTTTTGCCACTAGTTATGAACTCGTTCCACCCCTCTCTCACCCTTTTGCTCCTCTCATTTTCTCCCGACCTAACCCGACCCGAGCGACAGGAGAGCCGCTGCATGCAGCTAGGGTTCGGCCGTGCTCGGCAGCGGTCGCAACTTTGTCGCCGGCCACCGGTGACCAGCGCGGCGACCCTGTTCCTCTCCCTCGCCGTACCTTCCATTGTCTCCTCTCCATTCCCCTAGTCGCTCGACCTCGTAGATCCACCCGCCTACCGCCATCACTCAGATCCAACCGCCGGCCGCCGTCGCTGAGATCCAACAGCCGACAACCTGCAACCACCAGTGTCCTGTACTCCTCCTCCCCACGCCCCAACCCTGCGACCTACAACCGCCGGACACCGTCGACCACTTGCAGCCGCCAGATGCCGTCGACCACCTCTAGCCGCTAGTCACCGGCCGCCATTCCCAACGCCCTCCACCATCTTCCTCTGATTTTCCCCGACGCTGCCATCCAAACTGCAGGGTGGGGTTTTTTGTCCCCGCTATGTGTTTTCTCATATTTCTGTGTGCTATAGTACATTAGCAATGCAATGTTGACATTTGTATGTCTAGATTTACCAGATGTTTGATGTAATGATCCATGTCCAACAATTTTGAGCTTTGTGTCTAGATTAGCAATGCAATGCATGCTTGATTAGAGTCATATATTTGTTCTCTACTTGTGTATAACCTGTCCAGATCTACACTGTACTTGTGTATACTTGTGTGTATGTGATGTAAGTAAAGTGTAAATTTTCCATTATGACGATTACAATGAACATGCATATGTTCTCCTTTATTGTTCATATGTTGATCAGAGAGTTATTGAAATGAAATAGATGAAGAAAGTTGTTTGGGATGTGTATCACAATAGGATTTTCTATGAATTATGTGCCAAAGAATGTGGACTTGGCAATAGGCAGGGGGGTTCTTGTCACTCAAAGGTTACAAGAACCTTGAGGAGAAATCTAGAAAGAAACTGAGAACACATATGTGAAGAAACAATTTAGAAATAGATGGGACTCAATGAAGGAGTATACTCAGTGGATGGATTGAAGATGACTGCAACTGGGCTTGGGTGGAATAGTAGGTTTGGAAAGATTGATGCTAACGATTGGTGGAAGAATCACCTTCAGGTAATTACATGTTTGATTTGTAACAAATTTAAATCCTACATTACTTTTATTAGTTTGCGTTAACATATGTCTATGTGATATAGTTTCCAAAAACATCCAGAACATGCAAGTACAAGAAAAGGGGACCAAAGAACTTGAAGGAGATGAATGTCATGTTTGATGATTGTTATGTCACTAGAGCAACATCCGTCGTCCCTGGAGAGATCGTTGTGGGCATCGATAATGAAACTAATCCGGTCAATGTTGAGGGTGATGAGACCGACGATGAAGGAAAGAGTAAGAAATGAAAAGCCAAACCCATAGATGATATTGAAGCAAAGGAGGTGAATAAACCGTTTCTCTGAGATAGCAAGAAGGCAGTGAATGTGGTTACTTCAAGTGCTAAGGCAACTTCTTCCAACAAAACCCCTCCTATCACTGCCCCTACTATGAAGGAGGTCTTTGTCATGGTTCATGAATGTGGAATCGAGGAAGGGGCTGCTCTTTTTTTCACGACCACCAAGCTTGTTTTGAAGGCTGAGTATAGAGAGTTGTTTGCATTGATTGAAACCAAGCAGGGAAGATTTGATTGGCTACAGAGGATGCACGATGAGGGGCTCAAGTAGATGAACTATTTCCTT
This sequence comes from Stipa capillata, assembly GCA_019208055.1. NCBI lineage: Eukaryota > Viridiplantae > Streptophyta > Magnoliopsida > Poales > Poaceae > Stipa > Stipa capillata. The sequence continues at coordinate 24,279 of JAGXJF010001959.1, read as the reverse complement.
TAGGTTCATAATTATTTATTGCCATGTGAACTATTGTCATGTCTGTATTATTATTTCTACTCATGTAAGAACTATTTGCTTGCTTGGATAATGGTTATATGAACTCATTTGCTTGCTTCCATAATGGTTATGTGGACCCATTTGCTTGCTTGAATAATGTCATGTTTGAACTATTTGACTAATATAATGTTGTCATATATTATTTTTAGATGAATGGAGATGATAATGAAGGTGATGATGATGCTACGAAAAAGAGGCTAGCACTTCTACATTTGCTACAATTGAGTCGTGATGTTGCCATGTTGGGGTCACCTAGGTAATCAATACTATGAGACTTATTTGAACAAATAACCTAGGATGCACTAAATCTTGCTACATGATGTTTAGAATGGGTGATGGAGCACTAGGAATACAAACAATTTATGAATGGGTGATGGAGCAACTAGGACGCACTAAATCTTACTACAAGATGTTTATAATGAACCCGAGTGTATTATGAACTTGCATAATCTCCTAGTTCATAATTATGAGTTGAAGTCAATTAGAGACATGACCTCAATAGAAAGTCTAGATATGTTCTTGTGGATGGTTGGAGGCCCCCAATCAGTTGCCAAAGCTGAAACTCACTTTGTGCGATCAACTAAAATAGTTCATAGAAAGTTCAAGCATGTGTTGCAATGTGTAGTGCGTAGATTTCATAGGAGGTGACAACATAAAACCTATGGATCCTACATTCACAACTGTGCATCTAAGAATTCAAGATCAACATTTCTGGCCTCATTTCAAAGGTTGCACTAGTGCAATTGATGTCTCACATATCCCTGTTACAGTTCCTGCAAATCAGATTGTTAACCACACAGGTCGACATGGTTTTCGAAGTTAAAATGTATTGGCAATTTGTGATTTCGACATGAGATTTAACCTTTGTCATTGTTGGTTGGGTGGGGCCGTCACATGACCCGCGGATTTTCAATGAAAGTTTGGAGAAATATGTGGATATTTACCCCTCTCCTCCTCAAGGTACTACTCATGAATTTTTCAATGCACTCACAAGTTATTTAGTAAATGTGTTAAATCTCTTGTTCTGTACTAGTAACCAAGCACGTGCAATGCACGCCTTGACTGATGCAAATTGCAACCATAAAAAATTATAAACTATATTAGTCATAGTATAATTTCACCAAAATAAAAAAACAATAGTAATCAAGCACACAGAATGCAATCGTATTGCCCAATATATACCACACCAAATATGAACTCCTTTCTAAATTCTGAAGTTATATCTACTCTAATATAATCCTAACAAATTTTGAAATTATCTTCTGAGATGAATATATTTGTTTGAAAAGAATACTCAGACAAATATTCCCAACCACTTTGTTGAGATAAAGCTCACATAATGCAACATTTTCTTAATCGTCCCCAATAATTTTGAGTCCGGCCAGAGTAGGCAGTAGCATTTTTCAAACTTGCTTGAGTCCTTTCCACATAACATCGAAAAAACCTATAATGTTCCCTAGTTTCTATAAACCCCACAAAGAAGCACCACATGTTAAATCTCAACTACACATTATCTCCTGCTTAGCTATCACCGGCCTTTTGATTTAACGTCACAACCTATATGTTTCCCAAACTTATCAGGACCTCATGCATGTTCCTAGGCACTATGCACTAAAAAATACTAAATGATAAACAACTTCTTTACCACACGTGTAGAATGAATCAAATGCTTAAATAGATCATGAGAGATTTTAATACATACATCAACCTTGAAGAAGAGCAAGATACTGAACAGAAGAGGAGGAAGAATAATCTAAATAGGAGAGAAGGAATAATAATTAGTTCAAAACCTCTTTGATTTGTTAGAAAATCAGGAACTCGTACATAAGTTTATCAAGAGCGCATACTCTACCAAACTTGAAAATTGTTGAATTTGCTAGATTTGTACTCAGTCCAAACTAAAAGGAAACTTGTATTTTCAAAAATTAGACCACAGGTGTAAGGAAAGTCAAATCAATATCCATTATGAAAAGGGATAACTGACAAGTAAGCAGTTCAGAAAAATAAAGGCATGCTTACTTTACCAAAATCCTTTACAAGATTGGCTGCTATAGAAGAATTGTTTTCATATTCTTCCCACAGCTCCTTAATCTCATTAGCTTACAAAACAACATATTATTCAGTGAACCAATTTTTATCAAACATTCCTTCATGAACTGAAAATTCACGTGCCAAATGGAGACATACATGTTGGTCCACTGCCAAGAACTTCACACATTTCATCTAAAGCTTTATGTTCACGCTGGCGCTTTTCTGCTTTAGGTATGCCATCAGATGGAGTGTAAAGGCTAAAGACTAAAGATATCGGTATGCAATTATATTCTCAAGCAACGACAACCAAATATTGTTAATAATACTGCATTGTGCTTGACTCCGATATGAAGCCAAGCAACTCACTATCAGAGATATCAATTCCTTGATTCTGCAATAGACAAATATTGTTAATAATACTGCATGGGTTTAATAATGCGAGTGGGTTATTTAGACTTTAAAGCATAATATTATAAATTTCACAAATGACTTACGTCCAGCAGGTCTAACGAACGGTCCGCAACAGAGGCGACAGCTGCATAGCATTCCTCTAAAGTTGAACCATGGAGAAATTTGTCAAATACCTCAGCCTACAAGCAAAAATAGAAATCTAAAAAATTAAACTGGCCGTACTAACTGATGCAGTAGTCCCTCTATTCTTATTTAGAGCATAGACATTAGTAACTGATGCAGAAATGGAGCATATACCTGAAAAACTTTGATGAGCTTCAGCTCACCTCGACGCTTAATCTCAAAACCTTTAAGTTCTGCCAGGGTGCCATCTTCATTAAAGACAGCATACCTCTTCTTTATCAGAATCCCTTCCTCTTTACAGGCAGGTAGAATCATGGCCTGTTATTTTGGCATGCATTGTGACATATGCAAAATTAAGTAAGATCAGTTTTTGGGACCAGCCGAAGCAACTTGGATCAGAGAATGGAAATATTACACAAAGAGTAGAAGGAAAACAATGATCCCAATAAAGCACTTCACCTTGTAAGGTCCATCTACCTCAAATTCGATGGAACATTCACTATTTGTTGTATATAGCTTATTTACTGGGTCTTTCAGTGTCTAGTAGGACAACAAAGGAAACAAGCAATTAATAACATTCCAATTGCTAGTAAGCAGAATATAGAACTTGAGTGAACCTAATAATTTGAAGTATAACTTGCAGAACAACTCTTACTTGATATTGATCATTAGTGTTGTTTCTTGCGACATCAACATTAAGCATCACACAGGGATAAGATATTGTGAGCTTCTTCCCAGCTCTGAAATATCAGCAGCAAGTGTTAGCATACAAAACTGAGTATAAAAACTTAACATGAGTGTTCATTTTTAATAAACAACGTAAACACTTCGGATAGATAGTTATTTCGTACTACCTCCAATCCAAAATAGATGTCGCTATGATTAACATGAAGTCAACATTCTTCGATTTTAGCCACTAACCAAAGCACTATACTCAACAGAAACAATTACTTCAACCGAAATAGTTATCTCACAACGAATAGGTTTTAATGAATTGATGATAACAGCAATATTAAAGTTTCATATATATCACATCTAAAGAACTTGTATGGAAAACCAATTTAGTTGTCCTAGTGTACTCACTTTGTCTTGAAAGTAAAGTTCTCCGGAAAAGAACCAGGCAAAACACACCAAATGCCATCCGTGTCCAGTTCAAGTGGTCTTCCAATTTTGTCTACAAGTAATCGAGCATTTTGGATAATCTTGGCACCAGTATATGTTACAACACCAGCCATTTCCATAGAGTACCATCTTGCACACCTAAATCAGAAAAGACATAGTTATTACATACCTTATCATAACTACATGAAGACAAAGGAAAATTATTCTATCTATATAAATTACACTTACTTGCGCATAACATATCCATAAAAGGAATTCAATATGCACTTGTGAGCAAGTTGCAACAAATCATAGAGCACAACCAAGTCCTGCAAAGGCAAGTGGAGAAGCACCAAAAGAAATCTCAAAATGAATGAAATTCTGAAACACGTAATAGGCATCACTGAACCTGTGCTTCCTGAATTTTGATAGAATTTCCACTGCCTTTTGCTTCTGCCAATTTTCCTTTCCATGTTTTGTTCAGGCCTTTGTATTCACTTGCTACAGCAGAACAAGGAAAAATCCACCTTCAGAATTATTTTAGCCATTGTTCCATTAGTAACATTGATCTCAACTGAATTTGAAATATGGAACTGCAAACACTCGTCTTTCTGTGTTCAACACTGTAATGTGCAATACAGGTTGGGATAAATAGCCAGACAGAGGCATGTAGATATAAAGAAATGAATCCATGGAGAATTTAGGTCATACAAAATTGGTAGCTTCGTGTTGAAGGACTTCATAAATTAGCTAGAATAACAAATTTCTAACTTAGGTCACTTAAGTTTAAAAAACTCAAGGGGGTCTTGGCAGCAACTACGAACAAACTATGAGTGTGTCCTGTCCCATCCTACAAAAATGAAAGCAAGTAAAGAGTTCAAACTGTCTCAATAAAATGGGTGCCTCTAATTGATCTTGAGATGCTGATTTCAAATCTTGCTATTTGAATGGCAAGTCCACCAAGCAATTAATCAAGCTCACCACTTCGATTTTGCAAATACCATATACAGGAGCACAACCAAGTCCTGCAAAGGCAAGTGGAGAAGCACCAAAAGAAATCTCAAAATGACTGAAATTCTGAAACACGTAATAGGCATCTAAATAGGCATCACTGAACCTGTGCTTCCTGAATTTTGATAGGCATCTAAATAGGCGCCACCTCCACATGCTCTGGGACGTCAAGCCAACGGCACCTCCAATGGCGCGTGTAGTAATCCTCCTCAGTGGACATGGAGAGGTAGAGATAGATGGGAGAGAGAAAGGATGGATTAGTATTGATCTGACCATTGGAGAAGATGACTGAATCTTTCCTCCTCAGCACCGGCCTCCTGTCGATGGTTGATGTGTGTCGTGCTCGGAGCTTTCTTCCCCGAGTCTGGACGTTGAGCGGTTCAGGCAGCGGCTTTCTGCGAGCGCAGCGCGGAAGAGGTCGGTGGGGCAGCCGTATTGCTCGAGGCCGGCAGAGGTTGAAGAGCACTCGGTGAGGAGAAGTCAGCAAGCCTCGCGAGGTCGCCATCTTCAACACTGTGCCGGCGGCGTGGTCGATAGCGAGCCTGGTGACAAGGAGCTCAAGTCCGTGGATAGTGTCGACCTCCTTGCTCACAGCAACAAGAAAAAATTGGGGGCAGGCAGAGCCTAGAGAGCGAGGAATCCGAGGAAAATCCAAGAAAATAGCGGATTTTGGGGCCGAGAACGAACCGGTTGACGACGCAGACGCCGAGGAGGAAGCAGGCAGTGCAGAGTGCGGCGGCCCACCTCGTGGGCACGTGCCCCGGCGACGCCCTGTGCAGCCTGGCCGCCGCCGACGCTGCCGACGCGGCCATCGTCGTGCTCGCCCTCGCCGTCGCAGAAGAGCTGGATGGCGATGAGGCCGGAATGGGGAATGGCGGTCGTCGGTTACCAGGGAGAGTGAGAGGAACGGGGAAAGGGGTGCGGCGGAGCTGCGGGGGGGGAGGGGGGGGCACACGGAGGCGGAGCTGGGGGGTGGCGCCAGAAGGCGGAGCACGAGGGCGGGCCGAGCGGGGAACAGGGGCGCGTGGCGGCTGAGCCCAATGTGTGCGGGCGAGGACGGTGTGGAGGAGGAGGGGGCCGAGAAGACGGTTGTGCGCGGGGGGGGAGGGGGGGGAGAGGGCGGAGGCGGAGCTAGGGGGCGGCGCGAGAAGGCGGAACACGGGAGCTGGGGGACTCCGGCGAGGATGTGTTTTGGAGGCTGCGACTCGTGGAGATAAAGAGATAAGACGGGAGGAGCCGAGCAGGGCCGGGGAGGGGCACACCATCAAAATATTATTAGCCATTGGATTAGTAGACCATCAAGGTAATCTTAGCTGTTGAATGATTACAATCGGACGGTGCAGACTGATCTGGGGTACACTTTGTAGGGTGGAGTTAGAAAAGAAAAACTCTCCTTTTTATAAGGTAGTATAGAAGTATATATATAGATATGTAGGTCAATACTATCTTGTTGATTTCGGTTATCCAAACCGAGTGGGATCTCTAGCTCCACACAAAGGCCACACCTACCACCTTCAAGAATTTCGCACTCAGAGGCTACCAAGTGGGAAGTTTGAGGTGTTCAATCATGCTCACTCCTGTCTTCGCTGTGTAATTGAGCGCTCATTTGGGGTCCTCAAGCAGAAGTGGCGCATCCTAAGGAACGTGTCAAGTTACAAGATGCGTACCCAAATGAAGATTATTAATGCTTTTATGGCGCTTCACAATCACACTAGAGACAACAAGCTACGTGACAAAGAGTTTGACAAATGTGATAGAGACGAAAATTATATTTCCGGAGGCAAATGGACAATACAATTGATGTGTGAAGGCGTTTCGGTTTCATTGGACGAGCGCAACATGAACACCACCCATGATAGGATTGCAAGCTCTTCGATTAGCACAAGGCGATGATAACTACAATGATATGTGTGTTGTCTTTTTATTGTATGAACAACTTATTATATGAACTATTAATAAATGGCAGTAGTGTATTTTGTGTTTTGTGAATTGCTACACAATGAGATAGCTAGAGCTAGCTACGTTGCTATGATTATATAAGCTATTAATCAATGGCAACAATGTATCTTTTGATCTACTTCATACACCTCAATTCCGCTTATATACGATTAATATATACTAATTTAGCTCATAAACTAGTGATTTATAGATAAATTAGCATAAAAAAGAGTGATTAACTTGCAATCAATAAATTAACAGGCCCTGAGAGCCCTGAGTATTTTAGACATTTTTTATTAACTCCAAAGTTTACAGCCACCCCAACAATCATACTACCAAACGACCATCTTTTAGCACAACCGCTTCCCCACCACAGCCAGCTCGCAACCGCTTATGACATAGCTACAGCTCAAACAAACATGACCTAATACATAAATAAATGTAGGACAGGCAACTCGTTAACTTTTCAGGTTGTGCAAGCACAAATAATGCCTAGGATGGTATCACCTCAAATGGTATGTCCTAAGACTAGGTTTTCAGCCCATTGCTTTTGTGTGATTTGCTAATGCATTATGTATAAAATGAACGCATCGATCATCATCAATGCAACGCTATCAGGCAGCTGAGCTGCTGCTGCTACAATTTTGCTACTATAATCGAAAAAGTAGACCTTTCATCGACATTACAATCATCCATGTAAAGATAAAAAATAGAAGGCGTCACATGCCAATCCTAAATGATGCACGCCCCAGACCTCCTACTAATATATATTAAGCTAATTTATGAGCAACTTTGTTACTTTCTCTCTTAACTTTCTGTACTGGTGAGTCGTGAGAATTGCGTTCGCTTGAGAAATTGCTGATCTTTTCGTTATCCAAACAGGACAACTCGTTCTTAAAAAAAAACAGGACAGCTCTAATTGCACGAGCGACCCGGCCGTTATCCGCTCTCTCTCATGGAGCGTGTATGCCGTACCCAACCCGGGTGCCCCGTACACGCAACCCACAGCAATACACACTCGCTCCAAATCACTGACATGCGGACCTACGTACCCGTTCCGCTTTCCTGACCCCACATACCAGTCGGATAAGCTATACTACGGCCGCGTATCACCGCGCGCGACCGGTTTTTTTCCGTGCGTCTTTTACTGGGCGGGAAACCCCAAATTTCGAAGCCCACGCCTCCTTCCCCGACAAGCCTCCGCCCCTCTCACACTGCCACCCCGGCCCCACCGCCACCGCCCTGCGCGTCCCCACCTGCAAGTCTCTGGCCCACGGAGGTGGGCCCTACCGGGGCGTGCGCGCGCGCACGCGCCGGGCCATTACGAACTGGAAATTCCCCGAGCTCTGGGTAAAGCTAATCCGATTGAAAACGCAAAGCAAAATCGAAAGGGTTAATCAGTTAATCTGCTTTCGCTCCGCTCCCCAAAAAATTCGAAAGGAGGAGAGCAAAATCGGGGCTTGGAAGCTCCGGGATGGGCAGGGATTTCGCCGGATCGTGGTGACCTGCGGGGCGGATTTGGAAAGGGGATGGATTTCGCAGCGATGAAGCGGCGGGAGCTGCAGGCGCTCTGCAAGCGCCACGGGCTCGCCGGTGGCGGCTCCAACGCCGACCTCGCCGCCCGCCTCGCCGCCACTCTCTCGGTACGGATACTCCTCTCAAACCCTCGTTCATCTCGCTTCCTTGCTACAGCGAGTGGCTGTAGTGGGATTGCTCCACTGGATAATTGCTCCTCTGCTTGTGATTTTGTGTGGATGTGGCGGAGGGGGCTGATCCTTGTGTTGTTTTGGGGCTTGGATGCTTTGCAGGGCTGTGGCAGTGCGGAGGAGCAGGCGGTCGGCGTGGTGGTGGGGAAGGGGCGCTTGAAGCGGTCGGCGGGCGGTGCGAGCGGCGGTGGTTCGGATGCGGCCAAGAAGGTGAAGTTCGTGTTGGAGGAAGAGGCAGAGGCGGAGGCGGGGGTTAGGGGGAGGCGTCGCGGGAGGCCCCAGGTGATGTGGTCGCCGGTTGCTGCCAAGACAAGGGGGAGGCGGAAGGCCGGGGAGACTCTTGCTGGTGTAGATGTAGGCCGAGGGGAGCGTCGGCGAATGCGTTCCCAAGTTGGTGGTGATTCTGCCGGCGAAGGTGATGCTGGAGAGGCAGGTGCAGATGCTCCGGTGAGGCGGTCCAGGAGGAATTCGGTGAATTTGGGTGCTGGTGATGGAGTTGAGAAGGTTGTTGGAGCTCTACATCAGAATAACTTTGCCAAGGTTGAGGAAAAGGAGGAGGACATGGGAGAGGCAGTTGATAGGAAACGGAAGCGGAACACCAGGGAGAACCTTGTTGAGGATGTACGTGTCAGTGAGCAAGTTGGAGTTTCTCGTAGAAGCACGTGGTCGAGTGGTCTTCTGTTGGGGCCTGCTGCTGTTTCGTCTCCTATTGTTGAGAAGAAGAGAGGGAGGAGGAAGGCAGGAGATGTGAAGGAACAAACATGTGTTGAGGAGCAACCTGCTGAAGTTCAACATTTGGGTAGAACTCTAAGATCTGGATTGGTGGTGGTCGGTCCGGTGTCCCCTATGGTTGCTGCGAGTAAGAGAAGTAGGAGGAAGGTACAGGAAGAGGAACCTGCTCTGGAGAAGGTTGCTAAGGTGGAAATATCTGGTAGGGCCACAAGATCAAGTTTAGTAGCAGCTGATGCAACATCACCCAGTGTCGTTGAGAAGAGGAGGAGGAGGAAGACAGAAGATGTGCGCTCGGACAGAAAGCCGCCTACAGTTCTGGAGGTGCCTATAAATGATGCACCTGTTACCAGGGTCTTGAGGAATAGAGCTGTTCAAGTTAACGGTGGTGTGGTGGAGGGAACTCACATTGGGAAGAAAATGGAAAATAAGAGGCAACCCAGCAAGGCTTCAGCTATAGAAATGCAAATAAAGGTACTCGAGCCTGTGGGAAGATCGAGGCGGAAATCTGTTGTTCCTTCGTTTCTTGAGCATGGAACCAAAGGTGTGCATGAAGATGTGAAGCAGCAAACAGTGAAGGAACCTGTTAGGCGATCAACCCGGAAATATGTTGTCCCGGCTATACTTGAGAAAGAGAGGAAGGGTCTCACTACAGAAATGATTCCTGAAGCACATGTTAGGAGATCAATGCGGAAATCTGCTCTTCCTATGTTTAATAATGAGAACAATAATCACGATGAAATAGTCAGAAGTGAGATTTTTCCAAGTGCTAAGGGTGAAGAGGTGGAGAAGCAACCAAGAGTCAAGCAACCTGTTAGACGAATAACACGGAATTCTGCTGTCCCAGCTATGCTTGAGAAAGAGAGGAAGGGTATACCTGCAGAAATGAATCCTGATGCACATGTTACTGTTAGGAGATCAATGCGGAAATCTATTGTTCCTAATTTGCTCAATAATGAGAATAATGATCACCCTGAAATGCAAAGTGCTAAGGATGGAGATGTGGAGAAACAACTAGGAGTGGAGGAACCTGTTAGGCGATTAACACGTAAATCTGTTGTTCCAGCTGTGTTTGAGAAAGAGAATAAGGGTTTACATGAAGAAATGAAATCAGAAGTTTCTGTGAGGAAATCAGTGTGTAAATCCGTTGTTCCTATTGCGGTTGATAAGGAGAATAAGGATCACAGCGAGATGGTCAGAAGGGAAGAGTCAAGAGTTCAAACAAGGAATTCACGAACAAGACTCCAATACGCTGTGCAGAATGATGAAAGTCTGCAGCGAACATGCAATTCTTCAAAGCTAGTGATATCACCGCTACAATCAAAGCCCACAGCTTCAAAGGGAAGGCCCGCAAAGAGGAGAAGAACAGTGGCTTTGCAAGAAGTTATGCCTGTTGAAGAGCACAAGGAAGACCAAACTGCTTATGGAGCCCACACAAGTGATGTGATTGAAGTTGCCATTGGTAAAGGCTTGGAAAGTGCGGTGCTGCCATTCCCAGCTGAAGACAAATCAAATTTGCAAGATGCACAGCTTAACTCCAAGCTGGAGGGCACATCAGTTGTGGAATCTGGCCTTAGCTGTGATAAAGACGTTAGTAACATTTTGGAGTTCGGATCTGCTGTCAATAGTGTTGGTAAAAGAACTCCATCCAATTCCAGTTTACCAGATTCTTCTTCTATGGCTCATTACCAGCAAGAGGAGCTTTCAAATGACCTTTTGGTAGACGAATATCCTGAAGAGTCTGCTACCTGTTTGAAGAACAGTGATTTAGGAGCAGGAGGTCAGTAACTCAGTGTTATTCTAACTCTGAAGTTGCCTTTCTTTTCATGATGTTTCGTACAATTGCTTTTAAAGTAATGCATATTTGTTCGAATATTCCAGGTACCACTGAGGAGTCTCCATACGATTTAGCAATTCTGGACTGTGAACATGTAGGTGCTTTATCCGAGGAAGCAGTGCACTCGATGGACAATGATGCTGGAAGGTGCTCACCAAATCTCGAACAATCACCCACTGGGCTACATTTCTTATTCTCAGAGGGAATCACAGAAGGATCCGATACACATAATGCTATTCCAAGTTGCGAAAACAGAGTAGAAGAATCAGACGTCCACAAGGTTGAGTGTCTAGTTGAAACAATTGCTTCTTCAGAACCTGATTCATATCAAGGCTCTCATGAAGATTTAATCAGAGTCCAAGCAAATGGGGGTTGCATGTTTTCATCTCAGCAAAATAATGAACAAGAAGGTATAGCTTTATCTTTTATTTCACAGGTTCTTTTTTATAAAATATGATTCTTATTGTTACTCTGTTTAATCTTTCCACATTTTTCTGTGCAATACAAAAACTGAAAAATATTGTATTTCTTAGGATTCTCAAAGTCCAGCCACGCAGAAGATTGGGTTGCACCTGCCCAATTAGATTTGTCAAATGATGTGAACCATATAGTAAGGTAATTCTATTTTGGATGACTAAAAGTACAATACGGTGAATGATATGTGGTCACTCTTTTAAAAAATGGAATACAATTTATAGGGAGATTATTACTGAGGACATGATCTACAAGGAGAAAGAGGAAAATGAGTTTGTTCCTTCTTCAGACATTGTTGCCCCCCATGAAAAATCACATGCCAATGAACCTGGTAAGCCTCAACTTGATTGCTCTTGATTTTACTGACTGTTACATTCATAAGAAACCTTCATTCGCATCCATGCAGTTTAAATTCAGAAATAGCATAGTTCTTCTATCTGTCCTTAGGCTAATTTGTGCATCTCCGATTGCAGCTGGGCCTGTTTCCGGTGTTAGTGAAGCTTTATTTTGCAATTCACAGAGCAGCCCTACTTTTGATGAAGTAAATTTGAATTCTGATTCTTCGCAATTAGAATCACTGGATGCTTTGGATAATCAGATAGCGTTTTCCAATACTGAAGTGCTCCATCAGGATAATAAAAAGGAATGCAATATACAGAATGAAGGTCGAGTCACTCAAGGCATCGATGCAAATGGCATATCTGAAGCTGCACCACGTGAGGGATCAAAAATTGGAAAAAGGCTGCTGCCAGCTGTTGAAACACCAGCATTGCCAGATGAGCAGCTTAACTCCAAGCTGGAGGGTGATGAATTTGAGGAACACACCTGTAGCTGTGGTAAAGATAGTTTAGACACTTCTGGCGCTGGATCTGTGAAGAACAATATATCCCATTTAGCCAAAGAATGTATTACAGATTCTTGTCAGGAACAGGAGCTCAAGCTCCCAAATGACCTATCTGCACCTAAATCTCAGGAAGAATCTTCAATTTGTCAGTATGAGAGTGTTATAGGATCAGGTCAGTACTTCTGTTGATCTGTTTAGATTATTCTGATACATGAACTTGTTTAATTCCTTTGTAAAAGGATTTGCTTTGCATATTATCTCATGACTCGATATTTTCCATCAGGTATGTATGAAACTATTGGGCGAAGGTGTGCAGATGAAATTAGCACCATGGATCATGAGGGATGCAATGAGCACCATGAAGATCAAGTCACTCCAGACACCCTTGCAAGTCGCATGTCTGAACCTGCACTGATCGAAGGATCAGAAAGTGGAATGACACTGCTCGCAGCTGCAGAAACATCGGTATTGCCAGATGAGCAGCTTAGCACTAAGCTGGAGGACAATGAAGAACACAGCCTTAGCTGCGATAAAGACACTAGCTACATTTCTGATACTGGACCTGTGGGGAATAACATTCTGTCTAGCTTGAAGGACTCTTATATGGATCCTTGCCATGACCAGGAGCTCTTGAATGACATGCCTGCACCTAAATCTCCTGAAGAATCTGCAGTTTGTATGGAGGATAGTGTATCGGGTTCAGTAGGTGAGCATTGTTCATGACATGTTCATGTTTCTTTTGCCATATAAACTTGTCTAGTTCATTTGCCTGCTGTGCCTCCTGACTCCACTCTTTACATCAGGAATATGTCAAACTAGTGGGCGAAGGCGTGTAGACGAGATATGCACCAAGCTGCTGAGTTTCAAAATTTCGAGCACAGTCAAAGGAAGCAACATTGCTATGGATGCCCCCTGTAGCACGAAGCAAGGGGATAACCTGGGCCAATGTGCGATTGCCTTGCTCAGGAACATGGATAACACACCTACTGCTAAAACAGATCTTCTTAAGCTGAGCACTGATAGCTCGGTTTCGAAGGATTCATCAACACAGGTGTTGCAGAGCATCAGTGGGAAACCGAGGGATGTGGGACTTGCTGTGGACAATCCTGATAATAAACTAGATATGGAGCAGGTCCAGCAGTATGATGTACAAGTACAAGAAGGTACGGATCTGTTATATATTCTTTTAAGGGAGGAGTGTTCTGTCGCACCATTGAGTTATATGTTATTTGAGAGGAATGCATAAATATGTGTCAGGTACCGTAGAGAAGACAGCACTTGATTCAGCTACACCAGAGTGTAAACATGAATGTGGATTACTTGATGAAGCAGAACTGCACTCAATGAAGAATGAGGGATGTGCATCAAGTGTTGAGCAATCACCATTTGGACTGCAGTCTCTATTCTCGCAGGAAAGCATAGAAGAACCCATAGAATATGGTGCTTTTTCTTTGGCAGGAGTTCAGGCTGAAAATGGAATTGGCGAGTCGAAAGACTACCATGTGGAATACAGAGTTGAAAAAACTCCCTTGACAGAACCTGTTTCATACCATGAGACCCGTGTAGATTTTAGGGTGGTTTCTAAAAATGGAGATTGTGTGTACACCTCCCCGCAAGATAATGAAAAAGAAGGTATAGAATATCATATTCGTTTGTTCTTCACTGAATTTTCTATAATTTCCTTGATGCATATATGTTTTGAGGTATTCTGTTGTTTGAATGCTTCCTACATGAACTGAATGATACCCTTTTTTTAGGATTAACAAAGGCTAGCCATGAACAAGGACAGGTTGCATCTGGCCAGTTAGATTTTCTGGAGGTTGCGAATTGTATGAAGGAGTAAGTGTATTTTTTCTTGGAATCACTAAAAGCACATATACTATATTATGAAGATGGTTTTTGTTTGATTGTTTAAGGATGCAAATTCCGAATTTCCAACCCACAGGGACACTAATTCTGAGAAAGTGGCCTATGAGGATGAAGAAAGCAAGATGCCCGCACATTCTACATTCATTAATTCTTGCTGTGAAAAATTAGATGCCAATGGACCTGGTAAGCACTTAATTGATTTTATCGATTCACGTACTCGTAAATTTGGAAAGGAAGTACTATTCATATCTTTATTGTTCCATCAGGAGATTAGTAGTCTCTTGTCAGTCAGACTGATAGCATGCAGCATGCTCCTATATGTGAGGACAAACTAATTTTTTTTATATCACCTACTGCAGTTGAGCATGCTTCTGGTATCAGTGATGCTCTATTTAGCAGCTCGCTGATTGCTGCTACCGACGACAATGATAAAGTACATCTGAATTCTAATATGTACCAGTTAGAATCAACTGATTTCCTGGATGAACCGATAGGGTGTTCCAATACTGAAGTACTGCAGCAGGGTCTCAAAGAGCAATTCAACGAGCACAAGGAAGACCAAGTTGCTTATGGAGCTTGCACAGGAGATATGATTGAAACTGACACTGCTAAAGACTTAGAAAGTGGAGTGTCCCCACTCCCAGCTGAAGAAAGATCAAATTTGCGAGATGAGCAGCTTAGCTCCAAGCTGGAAGCCACAGAAGTTGTGGAATCTGGTCTTAGCTGTGACAAAGACGTTAGTAACATTTTGGAGTTTGGATCTGCTGTGAACAGTAATGGCGAAAGAACTCCATCTGATACCAGCTTACTAAAAGGTTTCTCTATGGATCATTACCTGCAACAGGAGCTTTTAAATGACTTTTCTGTACGAACATCTCCTAAAGAGTCTGATATGTGTTGGGAGAACAGTGCCCCAGGAGCAGTGTCAGCTACCATTGAGAAGCCTTCATTCGATTTAGCAATTCCGGACTGTAAACATGATGCTGAAAGGTGTTCACCAGATCTCAAACAATCGCCCATTGGTCTACAGTTCTTGTTCTCGCAGGAAACCATCTATGGATCTGATACTCATGATGCTCTTGTGCTTCCAAGTGCTGAAAATCTAGATGATTCAAACACTTGTCATGTTGATATGGTTGTTGAAAAAGTTGTTTCTTCAGAACGTTATTTACATCAAGGCTCTCATGAAGATTTAACCAGAGTTGAAGAAAATGGTGGCTGTATGTTTTCATCTCAGCTAGACGATGAACAAGAAGGTATCGATTTACTCCCTCTGTTTCCATTTAACTGGCACTTTTGACCAGTTCGCACATATTTAGGCAGCAATGTTAGTTGCAGAGTATGACGAAAATACCCCTAGCAGCTAGCTGTCCTGTCTTCTTGTGATTGGTTGCTTCAGCGCTCAGAGAAACAGCCTAAGAATCAAGTAGGTTCTGAACTTCCCATAGGTTTCGTATTAGTAGCATCAAGCCACGTCTTTTGCTTCAAGTGAGAAGAGTGGGCCCACTTGACTTAGATGTGTGGACCAACAATACGAGTACAAGAATTGCACAAATAAGGTTGTACAGTACATAGGGGTAGTATGGAAAAATTTGCATTGGGAATGGCACAGTGCCAAGTATTTGTGGAAGAAAATTTTGGTCAAAAGTGCCAATTATATGAAAACGGAGATCTTGTTTTTGATAGGCTTCTTTTGTAGAATATCATATTCTTATTGTTCCTCTGTTTAATCCTTCAATATATTTTCTATGCAATACAAGAACTGAAATATATTGTATTTCTTAGGGTTCTCAAAGTGCAGCCACAAAAAAGATTGGGTTGCATCTGCCCAGTTAGATACATCAGAGGATGTGAATCCTATAGAAAGGTAATTCTACTTTGGATTAAGAAAAGCGCATATACGATGAACAATATGTGGCCATCCTTTTAAAAATTGCAATCCATTTTACAGGGTGACTATTACTGAGGAGGTGATCTGCAGGGCGGAAGAGAACAGGAAGTTTATTTCTTTTTCAGACATTGGCACCGACCATGAAAAATCTCATGAAAAATCTGGTAAGCCTTAACTTTATTGCTCATGATTTTTCAAACTTAGACGCTTAGAAGTTAGACATTTTTTTCACATATAGTTGTTTCATTCAGAAATAAGTGGTGTCTTTTACTTGTCAGACCTCAAGTCGTATCATTCTGTCTGCATTTAGGCTAATATGCGCATCTCCTTTGCAGCTGAGCATGCTTCTGGTGTGAGTGAACCATCGTTCTATCATAAAGAGGAATGCAACGAACACAGGGATGATCAAGTCACTCCAGGCGTCGATGCAAGTGGCATGTCAGAAGCTGCACCAGTTGAGGGGTCAGAAAGTGGAAAAATGCTGCTGTCAGCTGCAGAAACATCAGCATTGCCAAATGAGCAGCTATTAATGCTGCTGCCAGCTGCAGCAATGTCAGCATTGCCAGATGAGCAGCTAATAACGCTGCTGCCAGCTGTAGAAATGTCAGCCTTGCCAGATGACCAGCCTAACCCCGAGCTTGAGGGTGATGAATTTGAGGAAACCAACCTTGCCTGTGACAAAGCCGCTAGTGACATCTGTGGTGCTGGATCTGGGAAGAACAATACATCCCATTTGCTCAAAGACTGTCATATGGATTCTATCCAGGAACAGGAGCTCCCAGATGTCCTATGTGCACCTAATTCGCCGAAAGAATCTGCAATTTGTCAGGGCGAGGGTGTTTTAGGATCAGGTCAGTATTCCTGATGTCTTATTTAGATTATTTTGACACACGGACCTGTTTAATTCTTTGTAAAAGATTTGGTTTGCATATTGCCTCATGACTCTTTTGGATCAGGCATTTGTCATACTATTGGGTGGCAGTTTACATATGAAATTAGCACCAAGCTCAAGCAGGATCATAATAAGGAATGCAATGAACACAATGAAGATCAAGTCCCTCCAGGCATCCTTGCAAGTGGCATGTCTGGACCTGCACCGATCGAAGGAACAGAAAGTGAAATGGCACTGTTCCCAATTGCAGAAACATCTGCATTGCCAGGTGGGCAGCTTCACCCTGCGCTCGAGGGTGATGAATTTGAGGAATACAACCGTAGCTGTGACAAGGAAACTAGTTACATTTGTGGTGCTGGATCTGTGAACAACAATATGTCCTCTCAGTATCATGAAGAGGAATACACTGGGCACAATCAAGATCAAGTCACTCCAGGCATACTTGCCAATGGCAAGTCCGGACCTGAACTGATCGATGGATCAGAAAGTGTAATGACACTGCTGCCAGCTGCAGGAGCATCAGCATTGCCAGATGAGCAGTTTAACCCTAAGCTGGAGGGCAATGAAGAACACAGCCTTGGCTTCGATAAAGACACTAGCAACATTTCTGATACTCGCTTAGTGGAGAACAACAATCCATCTAGCTTGCCCAAAGACGCCTGTTCGGAAATACACCATGAACAGAAGCATTCAGTTGACATGCCTGCACCTAACTCTCCCGAAGAATCTGCAATTTGTCCAGGTGACAGTATTCCTGGGTCAGTAGGTCAGCATAGTTCATGAACTGTTCCTTTATATTTTTTATTACATAAACTTGTTTAGTTCCTTAGCCTGATATTTCCTTTGCCTATTGTGTCTCCTGACTCCATTTTGTACATCAGGAATCTGCCAAAATAGCGAGCGAAGATGTACAGATGAAATCAGCACCAACCTGCTGACTTTCAAAATTTCGAGCACAGTAAAAGAAAGCTACATTACCACGGACGCCCCTAGCTCGAAACAAGGCGACAATCAGAGCGAATCTGCAATCGCCTTGCTCAGGAACCGGGAGAATGCACCTGCTGCTAAAACAGGCCATCCTCCAAAGCCGAAGACTGATCGCTCATCTGCGAAGAACTCATCAAGGCGAGCGCTGCAGACCATCAGCGGGGTACTGAGGGACCTCTGATGATGGATGGCAGATTGGCGGGCTACCTCTTGTTTAACGTTTTGGGTTTGCTCTTCAACCTTTGGTTGCAGGACATGATTATGTCTAATAGAAAAGAAAACCGGTATATTATGTTCCGACTGTGTGCTGCTGTGCTGTGTAGTGACGAAGTGGCTATGTGCGTTTGTGAACTTCAGTATTTGGTGTAGTTTATGCATGATAGTATTAAGAGAGTGATGCAGTTGTCCAGAAGTTTCCTGTTAGGTTTGTTTTGTAATTTCAGGTAGCATGAGCAAAATCAATTGCTCGGCTTTGCGCTGTTAATATCCCCGTGTTTGTCAGTAACCAAAACAACAGATGGCTTATACCCCTTCGAGCAATCCACACGACGGAGCAAGCACATCAATTCATAGCGCTCTGGAATCTATTACGACAATCTCAGCTTCAACTCCACGACCAAACTCTAGACTCGATCACCTGGCGATGGATGGGCAACTCACATTATTCAGCCAAGTCGGCATACAGTGCCCAATTCACAGGATCGTACGCCAAATTCGACACCTCATCTATTTGGATAGCAGATGCAGAGCACAAATGCAAGATCCACGCTTGGCTCCTTATCCAGCAGAAGATTCTCACAACAGACAAGCTTGAAGAATGGGGATGGGAAAACGGAGCAACTTGTACTCTATGCGGGAGTCATGCGGAAACCGCGCTTCACATATCCACTGGTTGTGCGTTCGCCAGACAAGTCCTGTGCAAGGTCGCGTCCATGAATGGTCTCGCTCAATATACTTTCCTCCAAGGCAACCGAGATGATTTGTCCTTGTGGTGGCACTCATGTGGTGAAGCGAAGAGGAAGAAAGATAGAGCCAGGCTATATGGCATCATCATCTATGCGCTGTGGAACATCTGGAAGGAAAGAAACGCCCGCATCTTCACCAATTCATTCCGAGATGTTCATAAAGTAGCTCTCAAAGTGCAGGAAGACATAGTTGCCCGTAGAATGGCATTCGGTGCAACCTCTAGTGACACAGGATATCCCGATTTCGCTTTCTTTTAGAGCCCCTAAGAGCCCCTTAGGGCTGCGATAGATGTTTCCATCTCAAGCAATGTAAATAACGACTCTTATTTTTCATTAACTTCTATCTATGAGAAAGACAGTGCTCCTTCAAAAAAAGTAACCAAATCTCCACATGCTGCTATCTGCTCTCTTGTTTCAAGTGAATGCATTCTGGAACGATGTTTCCTCGCAGATAGCTTCATTGATTCTCTTACACCATCGATAAGGCTGAAGTGAATAAAAAAGAGAGGCTGCACTGGAACCAAAATGCAGCCCCCAAGTCCAATTTTGTTGTCAAGCATCAACGGATGTTGCATCATTGATGCGCGCTTTGGATCTACAGCTTTTCCATGCTTTACATAAAGGAGGTCATTCCGTGATTGATAGCTTAATTAGTAGAATATTGGACAAGCCAACCCTCGTTTTCAAGACATTAATTCACTGCGTAGAGGCTCCCTTATGAGAATGTCATCCTTGTTTTGTTGATTTATTAGCGGGGGATTTCTGCCACGCACATATTGTCAAATTGGTGTGTTCCTTTGTGCAAAGGAAGATTTTCTCTATGTTGTTGGTTACTACCGATGGATATTAGCTGCCTTTTGCATGACGAGTCTTTTTAAGATGCTCTAACTTATCACCTAAAAGTTACGTATAATAAATCAATCTAGACCGTTGATTAGTAGAAGTGATGGGTGTAATAATTATTACATGGAAATTAACTTAGCTACAGTCGGCTGCTCCAATTTCTCTCTCCAGCTCCTGCTCCATCCTCAAATCTCTCTCCAAATCCCAGATTAATGAGCATTAAGGCCGTCCTTTCGAATTGCCCTTTAAATTGTCCGATCAAAGACATTCCAGTTTATGATGTAATGTTATTGTTTGACTAAATCATGGTAGAAAACACGTTGTCCGATCCAAAAGTATTGTCAAGTTACAGGCAAAATGTATAGCAAATACATGTTTTTTCTTCACTTCTACTTGCACTGTTACGTTTACTTATCATGTTACATAAAAATAAAATGTGTAACAAACGTTGCCACGTACGGAATAATTGTACCCGGCGAGATTTTTTTTTCTTCGTCTTCCAAATCCACTTGTAACTGGCCACGTTATAGGGATTCTTCTCTTGCTCACGTACTACAATATTGTATCAGTGTAGAACAAATATACTTTCCATACTAGTACTTGGACAGTCCAAAATAGTTTAGAAACGTCTTACAATTCCTCTTGCATGACATGTATGAAAAGAATAGCTAATTAACGCTGCAAAGTATGCAGATTAAAAATAACATCCAACGCTAGGATGATGAATTTATGGAACCTAGAGAAACACCAACCAAGGTTATTTTCCACCTTTAGCACAGAAGAATGGTATCTTTTTCATATATTCTTTGTCACCACTAACATGCTAATGGGCTACATGCTTTGCATTTGGTTTTTGGGAGGGAACAACGAATTCATGACAAAATGTCAGCGACTCAGCATACTGCACCATGAAAGCACTAGAGATATCATAGCAAGGAGTTCTGTAGTTAAGTTGCTAGCTTATTCTATTAAATAAAAACACGAATCCATTTCGTGGAGAATTTAGATAATTCTCCTTCACGGAGAATCATTCTCTTAACTTTACACGAACAAAGTTATAATTTCTTTCATAAATTTTATGAATTCAATTAGAAAAATATCTGAAAATTCGAAGAAGAAATTAATGTCCTGGTTTGGGGTCGCCTTCATGGTGAATAAGATTTATCTTTTTGTTTCAAGCGGCCGACACCTTCTCCCTCGTGATCTAATTGCATCGCATCAAGATCACCCCTTTGGCCAAAGTTATAAAGGAGAAAAGGATCGCAAGTGATTGCTTAAGCCGCAGACAACAACATATATATGGGTAATTCACATCTTGATCATGATCCATGCCTAGCTATTAAGTAAAAGTTTGTGGAGGAGAATTCTCAGCTAGCTAGTTGAGTAGTTTGGTACAAATATCTTGCGCATTAGTGCACGTCGTGTCGGAGTATGCATAAATAAATAAAAGTATAATAAATTTCTCACCATGGATTGTAATTACAAATTTATTTTTTTATCACATGCATGCCTGCATCAGTTGCTGCAACAAGTTAACCACTTTCGATGCAAATCAACAATGAAGAATGAAACTTACCCCTTTAGTTAAAAGAGCAGTTTAGTCTATTTTACATGATGAAAATACTTAACCCTTACAGAACCCACGTTACATGGGCAGTCCGTCTTCTAGGCCTAACCCCTTACAAACCAGTTCTATCCGCAGTCTATTTCACCTAGCACAACCCACACAGGCCGGCAACCCGCCTCGAGCCCAACCCTACTTCTACTCTCTGTTTCTTCAAATTCTTCCCGTCTGGCTACATCAAATCAAAACAGATCGATTCAAGAATCGAATTAGATTGAAGTGAGATTTGCGAAGCGGTGGCAGTGATCGCGTGATGAAGATAGGTTAGGGCCTAATTACCATGTAGTCTCGATTAGCGTTTTAAAATCAACAAAGTATAAAAGTACCCTTTTAAATTTTCTAAGAGCGTAGCAAAACACGATGGTATATCTACTTATGTATGCAAGTGTGTTTTTTCTTTTCTTTTGTGACTGGACATACTAGCTAGATCGCTCATGATGGCTGCTAAACAAGTAAACATGTTATTATCTTGCACACACTTGTGCTCTCTCTGATGGTCCACGAAGGCGCCACGTCGTACTCACTAATCCACGAAAGCAACACACTAATCAATTATCACCACGCGACGTGGGCAGGACTATTAACCATCATTATCTTAAAAAAAGGACTATTAACCATGATGAATGCCTTGCCCTAGCTAGCCAGCTGCCGTATATATATAATTCTCATCAGTCAATGAGGCAGGCTTCCAACTTCTCTTCGAGAACATGAAAGCTACATGCCTTACAAGCTACATGCCTTACCGTTTAAGAACTAACAAAAACTACCATTAAAGACAGGTTTTAACTGCTGTATTTTAAGTAACATAGAGATGATTTAGCCACCTGTTTAAAGACATTACCGTTGGCGCCTTCTCTAAGTGTATGAGACGGTTATAACCATCTCAACTTACAAAGAGAAAAATGACGCCAAAACATTATGGTTTGCACTTATGGATAGATGTATTGAAACAAAGTTTTTTTTAGGCTAGCTAGAGACACGTATAGTAAGATGGACGGATTAACTAATATCCAGACTGATTCTTAAAAGGAAAAATATTTTATAGGCTTACAGGAAGTAACGTGATTATCTTGGAATATCCTAAGCACCGTCCATCTGCCATTCTGCCGACAGTAGCACAGACCCTGGTGACTCCATCCAAGCCGACCCAACGTGCCAACGTCTACTTCGAAGGTTGGTGGGCCGCGCCGTCCATTACCGTCGTGGGTCCCGCTGCTCCCTGCCCTTGGGCACCCAGCTGGTAGGCAACTAGACCTCAGGTGCGCTACGAATAATATTTCTTCTTTCATTAACATCGGGACTTTGCATATAAGTTCAAAAAAAAATCAGGGCTTTGCATATGCTTCCCCTAAAATAAATCTCAGGGCATATGCAATTTAGGTGCTTGGAGACATAGATGTCTCGATTTTTTTTCCTTGCCACCTAAGAATAATAAGTTAGGGTTCATATTTTTCTAAATAAATACACTGCATCTCCTTTGGACTTCAAGGGAGAGGGTGGCTTGAGGGTGGATGGCGGTGGCACGGGCAGGCACGGGCATGAGATAGTGGTGGGTGGTGGTGTGTTGGAGTTGATGTTAAGGATGACAGGTATGCTGGGATGGGCGAAACAGCGTCGACAGGGGAAAGGAGTGTAGGCAGGTTAGCGAGTCCCTAGTGACCATGGGAGGTGTCGGAGTATTATTCCGAAAATACTAAATATGGGGCGGTGTGAGTACAGCAAATCCAGATGGGTGCACACGGGAGACAGATTTAGACAGGTCAGGCCCTCGCGGAGAGGTAATACCCTACGTCCTGTGTTTGGTGGCTAGTATAGCTTGAATCCCGAGCGCTGCAAGCCCTTGAGGATTGATCTCGAGGTTGCTTGAGCTATGAAACAATGGAGATAGCCTATGACTAAAAGCTTACCGATCGGAGGTCCCCTACCAGGCCTTATATAGGCGACCGGGATAGAGTTACAAGAGTCCAGATCGGTTAACAGATTGGTTACAACTGAATCTGGGATTGCCGGATGTATGTTTATCCCTATCTTGCACTCCACGTTGATGCGACGCCCCCGTGTAGAAGTCGGACTCTAAGTAGTCGGCCCGGCCCACCCTATGGCCAGAGGGCCAGATTCGTCTTCCTTGATGATACCTGGGTGCCATGTCATCATCAGTAGCCCCAGAGTCCTTCACGATCTTACTGCTGTCGGCCTCCTCTTCTGGGCAAGCTTCCCGAGTGACCTCTGATTGCTTGCAGGGAGATTGCGAAGGACTGATTGAACTCCTGTGGAAAAGACAATAACAAGCCGAGTGATATTCACCTGTAAGGTAGGAATATCATGGCGGGTGAGCTAATAGCGGGTAAATTCTAGTGGTACCCAGTCTATCCTGATGGACAGAGACCGGCTGATAACCTAGCGTGGGACATACCATGAATCCCGACTGAATTCCCGAGTAGCACCTGGGCTTCCCGAGTGGGTTAAGTCCAGCTAGTGTCCCCTGAAGGAATGCCTCCGAAATTCGCGTCAGAACCAGAGAAACAAGCCATGGCGTATAGGTTCCCGAGTGACGAAGCCTTACACCGAGTCATTCCATTGAATCCGGAAATTCCGGATCCTAAAGCCTTCGGAACGGCGTTCTCGGAAGGTCCAGGTAGAGAATCCGGTAGCTCTGAGTTGCTCGGCATCCAACTTGCGGCCTACGGAAGGCACGCCTTTACTGCCCTTCATTCGGGTGTATTCAAGTGATTGTGTTCCTGCTTGAGGCCAATCATTGAAACCCTTCAAAACTGTAATGCCCGATCCCGAATCTGCCAGCAACCGGCTAGTGGTTTGCGGGAAACACATTGCAGTTGCTGTTTGCGGGGGTATATTCCGAACGGCTATTAACCCCAAAAGGCCAAGCGTTGGATCCTGTCGGCGGTACGGGAACTAGTGTTCCCTGGGCCGTCGGCAAAGGGC
>JAGXJF010001958.1:0-217462 GCA_019208055.1 Stipa capillata | reverse complement strand
GGCGATGTTACGGTGGCCATCTCACCGCCGGCGGCGAGGCTCGAAATCCTAGAAAGAGGAGCTCTCGGGCGGTGACGATGCGGCGGAGGATTCCGCGTCGTGGTTGGGTCCAGCGGGGTGGACCGACGAGAGGCCGTGCCACTCGAGGGGCTTGATATGAAGGATAACCCATTCGTGCTTGGGCTGGCTGACCCGGCCAGAAGGCCCGTAAAGAAAATATTGAAGCCCATGAAGCCCAGGCTGTATTTATCACTTTTTACCCCTTCTACTGATTTTTGAAACAGATGCAACTGCTCTCAGACAGGCTGTTCAGGGAGATGAGCTCGATAATTCAGTTTTCGGAGCCCTGTTTAGAGAAGCAAGATTCAAGCTGGCGTTTTATTTCCAAGCTGTTTCAGTTGTTTGGTGTCCAAGGAGTTGTAATGTTGTTGCTCATAAGCTGGCGTCTTATGGCGCAGGTTTGGTAGATGAAAATGCTCATGTGTGGGGTTTCTGATGTACCAAACTTTGTGTTAAATGCTGTTGCCAGGGAGTTGCTGGCCAGTATAAGTAATGGAAGCTGATGCTTTCTTGTCAGTTCTGTGCAATCTGTGGTGCATCTGAAAAGACTCATGGAAACACTCCCTGTTAGAGTGACAATGTCTCGCTGCGTCTGAGCTTTAATCGACGAGGAACTTGTTGAACATCTGCTGGTGCATAACGTTGATGATGCAAAGCAATGGTTGTTCCATCTACTAGACGGTGAAACATGAGGAATTTGTGAAAGTTCTAGTTACTCTGTGGGCAATATGATCTGCTATAAGGGAAGCTATCCATGAAGGTATTTACCAAGTCCGCTTTCTATATACGGCTTCATATCTAGCTTTTTGGGAGACATTTGAAATGGTGCGAGAGCAAAAGGCTTCATGAAGATACATCCATATGGATGGAGGTGTCTTAAGTCTGGTAACGTTAGCTCTTTTTCTGCTGTTTGTCGTACTTCTGATGGCAGCTACAACGGATAGTCGGCAGTAATTGTCGAAGGGCTCATTGATCCTGGCACACTTGAGGCAATAGCATGCAGTGAGGCTTTCGCCCTGGCTCAGGACATTCATGCACGCAAGTTAGCCATTGTCTGTGACTGCTTGCCGGTGGTGCGAAACATCAAGCAGGGCAGGCATTGTATCTAAATCTCGTACTACTGGAAAATCAACGCGACGACGAAGGCCTTTGGAGAGGTGCAGATCGTCCATGCAAATAGGAAGGCCAACGTTGATGCTCACAATCTAGCAAATAGGAAGTTTCTTTATCGCTTTCTAGGGGTCGCCATGTTTGCCTTCTCGAGCCACCGGACACCAGCATTGCACCCTTGAACATTATAGGTAGATCAATAAAGTTAGCGTGGTTCCCTAGAAAAGAAAACTTATCATCTTTTAAAAACAACTTAAACTATATTGAGCATGAATTTGCCACACCCAAGGCTTCATCCAGCCTCTAATTGTTTAGGTAGATGCAGCGACAAATGATTCTTCCCTCGAAAAAAAAAGCAACAAATGATTAAGGCTTCAGGGAAAACATTTGCAGGGCAGAACAAACACTCGATCAATGGAACTAACTAGACCTGAATGAAAATGGTACAGCATCAAGACTCGCGCGAGGAAACATCCAAGGTCATTATTGGCAGGAAGAAACCCGCCATCCTTTATTGTCATAGCATGAGTCAACTCAGCACTCAGCAGATTACATCAAGCTACAGCCTTACAGGTACTTACAGCGAATGCATGAACATCCAACAAGCAGGACTCAGTCATCATCTTGTTGGCCATTTCAGATGCATCTGGGGACAGGGGCTGCACCATTTTCTGTTCTTTCGGTAGCTTCTTACAGAGAATGGGAATGGCATGTATCTCCTATCGTCTTCTTCGAGCCTGCACCTGCAGACAGCCGTACGGGCAATGCACACGGTCAAATGGTTTCACGACAGTTCCTGCCAGCAAAAGATTGTCAACAAGCACAACTTTCAGGGAATAATTCGGATCTATATACAAAAAATTAAAACAAATTCACTCTCACTGTCTCAATCATCAGTAGGTCAACAATATATCAATATGGAAAGAAGTGAAAACTGAATACTTGGAACTTACCATTTGAATCTTGAACTCCAAATTCTACAGTCTTGTCTTTGGAGCCCTATTTGCTGGAATCTGTAGAGAATCATAATGGCCGAAACCGTGATATAGAACTCGTATCGGATCTTCTTTACCATACTCTTGGCCATATTCAGCAATTGCTATTAAACCACCCGCATCTTCATCATGCATGTACACAGTTATTGGCATCCTGTGTGAGCAAAGTAATGGTGTTCTTACTTCTTACTTCATGGACAATACTGCTTGAGTACACGATAACTGAACATAGATCAAAGTAAGAAGGAATGTTTTTCTTCGCATTAACATGAGTACATCTTAGCTATCTAATTTTAACTATGGCTAGAAATTTATTCATGTTAAGTGGGCATTGTCCAATGAACCTATTTGAACAACAATTCTATTGGCATTCATGGTTCGCAAATAATTTGACATAAGCATAGTAATACAAACTCAGAGAGAAAACAAAGGGTCCGCACTAATTCGCATCATATGTTCTTCTATCATAAAGCTATTCGGCTTATGAGGATACCACACTAATACAGAATTTTAGCTAACAAAAAGAGTACAGCCTATTCTTTTATGGTACCCACATAATTAGAATCCATAACAGATCCAGTTACTTACTGAAGAACATGTGAAGCCATGAACAATTCTGGCTCACCTCCCCATACATGTGGCTGTCTAATCTGGGAAACATATGAATCGAAATCACCCTCAACAAACCTGCCCATTGGTGCGACAAGGAAACACAACAGTTCAAAATGTATCAATAATAACCTTTGACGGCCCAGTTTCATTTTTGACTCATAAAAACAAACATCACAATACGAATGTGTATCAACTAACCACTCACTCTCTTCCCGCCTGGTGACAAATTCATCGGCAACCTATACAATGATGAATTTATATAGCAGCTTTAGAGAGTGAAAGGCTATAGCACTAATAACCAAAATGCCTAGAAAAATTCCTGTCATACCATTGACCTCAATTCATCAGCTAGCTTTCTCTGAAGATCTTCATTAGGTATGGCTTTCCCCGACCTGATGCATGCCCCATGAACCACGGAGCGGAATAAACATCTTCCATCTCCAGGAATGCCTGGCAAATCCAGGTAAAACAGTCACAAGTAGTCAGATTAACGCCATGCTAACCCATCTGCAAATATAAATATGATAAAGAAGGCATTGTATTTTTTTTAACAAAACCAAATACTCCAAAGCAATGCATTTCTCACCGGTGACAGAATAATCCGTGTAGACTTTCTTCCCATGAGTAGATGATGCTGATGTTTCTGCACAGTTGATCTTTCTGTCCACAGGCACCTCAGCTTTTGCTATCCCAGAAACTGAAAAACCTAAGCAAAGTCCACCGGCTGTACCTCCAATTTTTTGATGCATGCCTCTCCAATTCCAGCTAATACTTGAAAGTTTTTCGCGTGAAGGCATGTCAAGCTTTATACTTAGACTACCCTCCCTGGCTGATAGTCCGCAATGGAATTGTCGGCCCACTAAGCAGACAAAGTACTTCAGACTGTGCGGTTCAGAAGATTTTACATTCTTATTAAGAGAAAAATCAACTAATCCGGACTTCACATGAGAACAGCTTGACTGCGGCCGCGAACACTTCCATAAGGCCATAGTCTGCGTGAATCCTCCTTGAAACTGATTGGAATGGGAATACATGCTACTGGAGGCAGATCGCCGCAAACAGATTGCAGGTGAATAGAGCCGCATCCAGTTCAAGAAGTATCAGCTGCACGTATACGGATAAACGACATGTAAGAACTAGTGGGACAGAACACCGTTGTTCTAGTCTTGGAATAAGAACATGATCAGGACTAAAGTAGATCAGTCCTAGTCCAGTTTACCTTTAGACTAGTAATTAACATGCACCGAAGGACACCAGAGCCTGGCCATGTATTAGCCAAAACATTATCAACAGATACTATTTGAGATCAAAGAACATAAATATAAGTAACTGAATAACAAAGTTGTGCATTACATATGACTTCACAGTAAAGAGTTACGAGTTCGCGTCTTATAGAGAGGTTGCCTGCTAAGTAACGCAACACGCATATTCTTTGCTTTCTCTAGGGAAGATAATTCATGCTATCTTGGAGAAACATGGCTTTTTTTTTCTTGAAAAAAAGCAAGAAAAACGAAATTACCATTTCAGAGCACGGAGAAGCATTCAGACGTTTCACATTCTGAGATTAACCTCAGCAATGAGATAAGCACAGCCAGAAAAACTGTAATTTGCAACAACTGGGCCAAGTCCGCCCATTGCTCTACCCACAAATGCAGCCAACTATTGTACCAAAAGTACAGTTAAAAATCGCCTCTAGAGTAAAATTGCACCATGAAACAAATCCAATACATGACGGACACAAATCAGTAGAAGCAGCAAGTAGATGGGGTAAAGTGTACAGTACCACCAAATCGAGCAAATTCCAGGGAGAGAAATTCCGAATGCCGCGAGTGAAGGTGAAGGAACGGAGACGCCCCGGCCTATAAGATTTGATTTCCCTCTTTCTTGGGTGGTGGGGAGAAGTGACGGAGAGGTGAAAGGAGAAGTGATAAGGCGAGGTAACGAACCAAGAGGAATTTACTTGAGCCGGAACAATGGCAGCAGGAGGCGGGGAGGGAAGGAAGCTGAAAGCTCGGGTTTCCCGGAATCGAGAGGATTCGAGAAGCAACCAAGACGACGAAGGGAGCCATGGGCTTTGGTAGTATGACGGGCCTATGAAGCCTCAAGGCCCGCAGAATATGGGCCTACATCTGCTGGCTTATAAATGCAGATGGGCCAATGGGCCTCCGGATTTGGACTTAGATGGCCCGATGCATATACAGTATTATCAGACATGGCCCATCTAAGTACAAATCCATGGCCAGTGATGGGCCTCTTCATTTTTCAGATTATACGCACTTACATGTTACCATATAGCCCTGAAAAAACAATGTTAACATATTGGTAGACATGGCCAGTGATTGGATTGAATGAACTTGCACTCCCACCCATGTTTTTTTAAGAACTTGCTTGCATGCCTATGTTATTCAAGCACTGTCATGGAAATGCCTAGCGATCAACATGTGGAACGATGGATGTTTTTGGGGGCCCAGACCCAGATTCATGCATGATGTACTCTGGATCTCTGATGGTACCTGTCTAAACCTCTAGCCCATTGGAACTTCAGATGGTACCTGCCCAAATTCATGCATGAAAATTCAGGTCGAACCTCGGAGGCCGGTCGAAGCATCTAGATTTCTGTTTACATAAATGTGCATTGCACAAACCGCAACGTACACTTGATCTGAGGTCTAACA
The DNA here is from genome assembly GCA_019208055.1 of Stipa capillata. Lineage (NCBI taxonomy): Eukaryota > Viridiplantae > Streptophyta > Magnoliopsida > Poales > Poaceae > Stipa > Stipa capillata. Next base: position 212,010 of record JAGXJF010001958.1, on the reverse strand, counting down.
CGTATGCATCATCAGAATCTTGGTGCTGAAAAAAGTACTGTGCAAAGTTCGAATAGGATTCCATACATACACTTTCATGTGGCTACATCATTAAAGAAAATGCGTTTCAAGCTAGCTAGCTCTTTTGCCATCAGCTTTGCCAAAGTGTATAGTCCTATTATCTTTGACAGATCAGCAATATGCATGAGACAGATGCTACAACTCAAAAAAGGTGCATTCATGTACAGACCAAGGCCGTGGCGCACGAAGCAAATGCATGCTTGATGCATGTGGTACACCACTAGTGCAATACCGCCAGAATACGGATGAATGCACCATTCAGGACAGGGACGCCTGCGGATCAGTCGCCTCCCGCCACCGCTGTCCTCCCCTCCTCCCCCTAGTCCGCTACGATAGCGCCGCCAATCGTCTCCCTCAACGACGCCCTCTACGCTGCCATAACCTCATGTGCACGGCTGCGAGCGAGCCATGATGGCCGCTGTGAGTGCCAGATTGAAGTCGTTGGTCACCAGCCACCGCACCCACCCCATGGAGGAACCGACCAAGCCATGGAGGAGCACAATTTAGGAGAGAGAGAGAGGGAGCTCGATTTGGGGAGAAGCAACAATTTTCCTTGCTGGATCTTGATTTTGGGAGAGGAGCACAATTTTGGAAGAGAAGAGCAAGATTCGGGGAGAGGTCACGTACGTCGAGGGTTTAGATGATAGAGGAGAAGGATATGCATGCGTGCTTATTTTTTATTTCTTAAATCATAGGTCCTAGTTTTATATTTACTCCCTCTGTCCAAAAATATAAGGCGCGCACGTATCTCAAGATTCACAATTAGATCTATAATATGGTGGTTATGTGACACAAAAATGATATCATTGAAAGCTCTAATGATACCACTTTTGTATCACATAATCAAAATATTATAGGTCTAATTGTACATCTTGAAATGCGTGGGCGCCTTATATTTTTAGATGAAGGAAGTAATTAAACAATAATTTGTTAAGAAGTATAATGGTTTTGTTAAGTTTATATGTGCTACTCTTACCCTTTCTTACTTATTTCTTCATAAAAGCTTCTCCAAGCATGAATGGATTAGTGCAATGCCACAAATAGACCATAATGAAATGCTATTGTTGATCATAAATCATATTCAATAAAATCTCTTTAAATACAACAGGATGATAAAAAAATTAGATAGATGTATCTATATATATCTATTAATGCAGTTAGATATAGAATCCTAGACAGTTTAGTTCAGGTGCCGATCCTTAACTCCGGGCCCACTGATCACATGAGCACCCGGGCCCGCATGTCCGGCTATGCCCCAGTCACCCCCGTGACCCGGTCCACCGCCGCATTGACGTCGCTGACTCGTGGTCAATCACAATCGCTGGCGAGTTATCAGTTTATCACCGGTCCTTTTTCACCTGCGCCCTTCCCATTTTTTAGTATCAGCATATGCTACTACTCCCTGTACGTATACACGAACCATACCAGTATTGATACCACCATGTATTTTCTTGCAATAATGTGTGTTTCCGCTACACCCGTGATTAATCCAAGTCTTAATTATCATGCATGTCGCTGCCACTGCATCTGCACATATGTTAGCCGCCGAGACAGCAGACCCATCCATGTGTGCTTGCCCTTCTTGTCGCAAGCCATGGGGAACGCACATGAAGCGAACCCATGGTCCATCCATGTGCCGGTCATCTCCTATGCACTGCAACCATCCATGCACAGCGACGAGGAATTAAGGCAGCACATGCCGATGCCGATATATATCACGATCTCATCATCTGTCTGCTAATCTCTCGCAAGCGGCACTCAGCTCGATCGCTTGCATGAGATCGGCGAAAGAGACGCTACCTTCTCTGCTGGTCCCGGACTGATCGTGCATGCAAACATGCAGCAACGGATGATCATGGAGATCCACCGGCGGGGAGGAGAGATCGCGAGCCGTGTTGGGGGCGTCGTGGTGGCGTGGCACTGAATGGGATTTGGTCCAGAGCAGATCACGCCATTGTTTGCCCTCTCGAGCCGAGAGATCTCTGCGTCGCGAACTCGCACAGCAGCAGTGGCACGCACACGCTGATACTCCCCTCACCCGGCACTGCACGTGCCCCGCGCAGAGACTCGTGTCCCCACGTCAAGGCATCTCCAATAAGATGATGTCAGTAAATGTGTCACATAGGATTTTTGTTGAGTTGGAGGGGAGAGAGAAAGAGAGGAAAGAGAGTGTTACCTTCTCTTAGTGAATGGATGATCTCTTCACACCTAAGAGATCACTAGTTTCTCCATTGTACAATATGTCTTTCCTTAGACCTATGTTTTCTAGTTTAATTTTAATCCTATATTCATGCATGCATTAATTGCTAGAGATGGCATTAAGGGATAAACTATTGTATAACATGTTTTTGTTGTTATTTCTAGATGACGTGGAAGGCATAAAAGAAGATTACCTTCTCTACTATTGGAAATGCCCTTCCTCTTGTTTTCATAACAAATGTGCTTCATTTTAGATCAAATAGTTCTTGTGGACCTGACTTCACACCCAAATGGTAGGATCTAATTCCAGCACGTAGGGACATATATAAGTTGGTTTGTCTAAATCCAACGTGGGCATTTTTGTGATAAGTTACTCGTCTAGGTTGGAATTCAGGATACATCACTCACGTGTCTATGAAAAATGTATACTCAAGAATCGAGTCATATATCGGTGAGACATGAGGTGCTGCATTTTCTATGAAATAGAGCCGGGGAGGTACGTTTACTCCCTGAGAATCTAAATAAAATAAACTGAAGTGATGCATTTTGAAACTCGATCGAGGAAATGACACATCCTGAAAATCCACTTTCTTGATTTTTTATACATTGGAGTTCAAGATATAGCCTACACATTCGCCATGTGGTCACTTTCTTGAATCTATAGTATAATATGTCATGGTCTCCTTGCTAGATAACTAAAGAGAAGCACATCAGACCTTTCGTATGGTGCTAAATCTCAGTAACCGGGTTAAGCGTAAGAATAATAAGACATGTTTTTGTCACTGTGATCCCTACTCCATCCGCCTAGGTATCTATATTGATACTATCGTAACAACTCAAATCTATGTGCAGCTCATAAGAGTGACATACATGAGCACGCGTAGGAAACTAGAATGTCACCGATATATAGACCCAAAAAGCCTAATAGTAGTAATTCCATCTAGCCTTTTGCAAAGTGAGGATGGAAATGCAAGAGGGTTGCTATGCATGCGTGGACGACTTAGTATAGGACTAGGTCTAAATCAGTTTGGAACCTAAAACGTTACAACAACTATAAAATGTACGGGTTGAGTGAAATCCAAACGATCTTAGCCATCCATACGATGAGGTCACTGGCTCATGAATGCACATACCTAGGATGCATAAAAATCAAGTATTTGGAATTGAGCCATATTTGCCCCTAAAGATAGATACACTTCTAATTTATCTAAAGGAACTAAGTATGGCTTATATTCATAAAAAGTATTTTAATTTTGTGCCTCTTAGATATGTGCGCGAGACAGACATCGTAAAATGGAGATATTATCTCATAACTACATATTTAAGAGAGTTAAGATGAGTTAATAGTCGCATAATCATATGTTCTGATTTTCCTCTCTATAAATATCTCATCCCAAAGACCAATAGAGACGGTGTTGAATTATATAATCCGTGTAATATATATTTATAAAACGTACATTTCACGTACTAAATTAATATACCGAATTACTAGCTACACTAGATGCTACAAGGACAGTACTGACAGTAAGCTTGGAGTAACTTGTAACCGAAGAATGCATCATAGTGAACGCGCTTACTGAAGGGCAAAACGGACATTTTAACACTCTTCCAGTCTCTACTAAAAGCTTAGCTCTGCAAGCTCACCACTCAACTCAGCACTGTCCACTCGATCGAGCCAAAGCAATGGCATCTCCCGCTCCAAGCCCGGCCACGCCGCTCCTCGCGCTCTCCACGCTCGCCGTGCTGATCATCTCCGCCGCCGCGGCGTGCTCGGCGGAAGACCGGGACGCGCTGCTCTCGATCCGCGCGGCGCTGTCGGAGGCGCACCTCGGCGTGTTCTCGTCGTGGAAGGGCGCCGACTGCTGCACCAACTGGTACGGCGTTAGCTGCGACCCCACCACCGGCCGCGTCGCGGACCTCTCCCTCCGCGGCGAGGCTGAGGACGCCGTCATGGCCCCCGCCGGCAGCCCCGCCTCCGGCGTCATGTCCGGCTACATCTCCGACCACGTCTGTCGGCTCGACCGCCTCTCCTCCCTCATCCTCGCTGACTGGAAGCAGATCTCCGGGCCCATCCCCTCCTGCATCGCCACCTCCCTCCCCAGCCTCCGCATCCTCGAGCTCCCCGCCAACCGCCTCACCGGCGAGATCCCGCCGTCCATCGGCAGCCTCTCCCGCCTCACCGTGCTCAACCTCGCTGACAATCTCATCTCCGGCAGCATCCCCAGCTCCATCACCTCCCTCGCCTCTCTGAAGCACCTCGACCTCGCCAACAACAAGATCACCGGCCGGATCCCTGCCGACCTCGGCAACCTCACCGTGCTCAGCCGCGCTCTGCTCAGCCGAAACCGGCTCTCGGGGCCCATCCCTTCGTCCGTCGGGTCCCTAACCCGGCTCTCCGACCTCGACCTTGCCGAGAACCAGCTGACCGGTGCAATCCCGGACAGCCTCGGCGCCTCGGGAGGCACCGTGCTCACCTCGCTGTACCTCGGCAGCAACCGCATCTCTGGCAGGATCCCGGGGGCGCTGCTCAGGACCAAGGGGCTCGGTATTCTGAACCTGAGCCGGAATGCCGTGGAGGGCCCCATCCCGGACGTGTTCACAGGGCAGTCCTACTTCATGGTGCTCGACCTGTCGCGGAACAGGCTCACCGGCGGCGTGCCCCGGTCGCTGGCTTCGGCGGCGTACGTCGGGCACCTCGACCTCAGCCACAACCGGCTGTGCGGCGCCATCCCCGCCGGCCCGCCGTTCGACCACCTCGACGCCGCGTCGTTCGCCAGCAACAGCTGCCTGTGCGGCGGCCCGCTCGGCAAGTGCACGTAAACGTACGTGACGAGCGATCACGACAGCCGTCCGATCGCGACCCGACGTTGCATGATTTTTACCACGGTGTTGTGTGACGTATCGTGTACGATGTACCACTACCAACTCTGTGTTTCGTATATGAGCGTACGTGTGTACGGGCACTGTATGCGGGTTTAACTTGGTCTATAGTTTGGGTATAGAAGCAGATAAATATTGTACTGGCGAGGAGAAGAAGAATGCTTGCTCTTCCCTCCCTTTCTCTTTTTAAATCTTTTTTTCTTTTTTTACCATTGATTTACTTGACTATTAAGCTGCTTGTTACTTTAAAGTTTGGATTCTGCAAGCACTGACAAAAGCAAAAGAATCTGATAGCTCGTGAGAAGTTATGGATATTGTACAGTACCGTTGCCTTCGAGTGTATTAGATTTGCTATTTTTAAACCATTTTGAGATATTATTATTTCTAAATTGATCAGATCATATTAAAACTGTGTGCTGTATAATCACTGGATTGTGATTTTGTCCCCTGTGTCATTACTTCCACCAGTTATCTAGCCCAGTTTCCTGGCCACCATCCTCGTTCCCCTGCCTCGTTGTCTTGTTCCTTAAATAACACTGCATTGTCTTGTTCCTTAAATAACACTGCATAGTATTCCGTTGTAAGTGCTGCTCCATTCGTGCTCCACCAACGCATGGACAGGACTGTTCTACTCTACTAGCCACCAGCGGCAGACATAGCAGAAACAGCGGCAACAAGGATTTCGGATGTAAGGTATCGAGTGTGCTACTCTACTAGCCACAGCCCACAAACACGGTCAAAGAAGCTTGACCAAATTTATTCTACTTGACGAGATTGTCGACTCACGCATATGATTTTGGATGAATGTACCGAGCGTGCTTGCTATTCACAATTGGACTCTTTTCTTTTCTTTCATGAACTTTGATAGGACTGCATTTTTTCCTTTCGTAATAGGATATTTACATATTATTTATGTCGTTTAAAATTCTCTAAGATTTGTGCAGAACATCTTAACGGTTATTTTACATTTATATCTTTCTATTTTCATGATTTTAATAATCTTTTCTTGATTATGTATAACGGTCATTTTATGTTTACACCGTTCTATTTTCATAATTTTAATTATCTGTTCTTGATTATTTTAGAGAGAGAAGAGAGTATACTTTGTACATCATTTATTCATGATCTTCGTTCATGAACAAAAGAAATCATGAAGATCTATTGTTGGTACTCGTGCTCTAGATATAGCTGAAGATATAAGCAATGGCCCGTGCCTGTAGCCTTGCAATGGACCACTCTTACTTGCAGTTACTATGCATTTTTTGTAGATCAAAAAGCATGGCATGGGTACGAGGAGACCAAACCTCTCGACCTCCTGTGTCGCTCGAGAAACACCGAGGGCGTCCCAACCCTAGACCTCAAGCCCCAACTCTTCGCCTTCCGTTGCCGCTGCGGCCAGTGGTGGCAGTGGCATTCCCACTTCCAAAGGAGGCCGTGAGCTCCTGCGTGCTCATGGTCTGCTCCATGGAGGTTGCTCGTCCGCATCGTGGTGGCGTGTGGCGTACCTGGTTTTAAGGCTGGATAAACCCCTGTGTTTACCGTACTAGTCCCATGATCAGTGGCTAGTACACACAAGCACTTGATAGCATAGTCTCACGATACATCATTCGTTACACAAATAGCCATATTTGGTCTTTATTAGTACAAACCAGGCTTATTGGCCGAATTTAAACTGCAGCAGAATAAACACGTGGAAGATGACCCATCGGTATGCCATACCACAGGCAACTGACTGGGGGTTGAAACCCTACGCTTCGAAGTCGCTGTTGCTATCTCCGGTTTGATATTCCTCCTCCTTGTCTGGCCACATCAATAAGCCAGGTGAGTACATTGAATGTACTCGTAAACTTTCCACTGGGGAGTTTGACACGGATATAAATGCATGCAGGGGTATTTTAAGAAGCGGCTCTAACCTATGTTTCATATTGTGCGAGAAAGTAAGTTTGCATGTGAAATACGTAATTAGATATTCAAAGCAGTTTTTCGTAAATTGTCACGGTATTGCGAGACAAGCATCTGTTTACATCCTTCTTCCCGCTACAACGGGATTCATATCTGTGCTTTCCGCTACAACGGAAAGTCTGGTATTCACCCGCTCTAACGGGGAGTCTTAAGCTCACCCGCTACGACGGGGATATTAGGGTTTGTCCGCTCAACGGGGAATCCCTTATTCACTCCTCCCGCCATGACGGGAAATTTTCATGCCCCTCTGAGAACACGGCGAATCGCGTCCTTAAGCCCATAACCCATTTTTGATGTTGAAATCCCAATCTACTATAGTGTGGTCCAACCAAGTTCGTCCATGACCGTGGACACGGCTATTCGAATAGTTTTAACCCTCTACAGAGGTGGTACGGCTTTACCCACAAGATGTAGGTCACCTTGGGTATACTGTGCACCGCATACTAACAGGGCTAGTACAACGAGATTCTTCACCGGGGTAAACCTAGCAATGAACCCGCCGGAAGGAATAATCCAAATCTAGCTTGAATCAGTATCATCGCTACAAGCAGATCGGCATTCCAACTTTGTGGTGAGTTAAACCTCGCTACAACGGGCAACTCTTTATAGAGGCAGCCACCTCATCTGCACGCTACCCACTGCCTACGGGTTCATGCTAGTCTCAGACCGAGTAGCAGGTCAAGTCCTTCCCATAAAGGACATGTGGACTGTGGCGTGCCCGATTTTAAGGTCGGACACGTCATTTGTGATTACTGTACTGGTCCCTGGATCAGTAGCCAATACGCACAAATACTTGATAGCATACACATACAGTACCGGATTCATTATTACACGGTTAGACCATTACGGTCGAGATTCGATACATGGCCTATTGGCCGAATAAAATAGCAGCGGAAAACATAACGAAGTGGATAGCCCATCGGCTTGCCGAACCAACAGGCAGCTGACTGGGGAAAACGTCCTAAGCCTCGGCTTCGCTGTCGCCCTCCTCGTAATTGAAGTCTTCTTCCTCCTCTGGCCAATACAACAAGCCAGGTGAGCACATTGAATGTACTCGCAAGCAATCCCCATTGGGGAATTATACAGCTATATTTCATGCGGGGATATTTCAAAGGATAGCTCTAACCTATGTTGGCAGTTGTGCGGAATGTAAGTTTTGAATTTAGAATTACTGCATAGTAGATTATAAAGCAGTTTGGGAAAAACTGGTAGCAAAACAACAGCATCTCATCACATCCTTTTCTTCCTCATCTTGCGCGGTAAACACCGCTAAACATCTCATGACCTATTACCTGATAGCTCCACTTGCCGCCATGGCTCCACCATCGAAACGGTAGCTTCACTCATCCGATAACTAGGTTTTCCAGCACTAGGCCGTATTCCGTTCCCTCCCGGCAATACGGTGGGTTACTTCGGCAATTTCCTTACCACCGACTCATGGCCTAAAATTGCCCATCTGTGGGCACATCATGCCCACGTCCTTAATCCCTTTGCCCAACTTTGGCAAACAAAACTTAGTCTAGCCTGGGTGTGGCTGTGCCAGTTCATGTCCATAACCGAGGACGCGGCTATTCGAATAGATTTTAACCCTCTGCAGAGGTGGTACGGCTTTACCCACAAGATGTAAGTCCCCCTGGGCACACTGCGCGCCGTGTACTTACAGGGCTATTACAACGAGACTTTTCGCCTGCTTTCATCCTAGGGTCGGACCCGCTAGATGTTTTACCCAATCTTTACATTTTGACTCGCAAATCCTAAAGTGGGACTATTCTCATCTTTGTGTCGAATCCTCACCCACGCCTTGGCCTCACCATCCAGGACTTTTGACACAAATAGCGCCGTGAGAATTCTCTAGGGGCCCAACGTCCTACCTAGCACATACTTCTTACTTCCCACGGGTCCGAACCCTAGTATTAGGCGGGTTACCGAGTCAAGTCCTTCCCATAAAGGACATGTGGACGTACGGTGGGGGAACTGGTTTAGCGGCACGATGGCTCGGTACTTAACTGATTCGAGTAGAACTCCAGTTTGTCAGCGAACACTGAATAGCCTTCAGCTACTTCGTCTCCCTTCAAACCACCTTATTCCTACCCGAATCCAAATCATCTCCAACTCCAATTTGGGTTTTGGCAACATTTCATTTAAAGGCACCACGGATAACATATGCTATCCGCGGGTTTTGATTTTCCCATCCCCGGTTCTAAACAAAACTTTAGTTTAACTATAGCAGGGCTAAGCATTGGCTACTGCCTATAACCTTAATATGTCGTTGGTCGAAAACGACCGACGGAGCACTAGGTTTACAAGAAATCAGATATTCGGCCCTAGTCCATATGCATCTATCGGAAATAACTACTTCTACATAAAATATAGTTTATAACATAGCATGCATGTTTCGAAGTCAACATAAATATTCTTTACAAATATAGGATTCAAAATGGTCAAGGCGGGAGATTGCTTGCCTGGCAGTTCCTGCTCCTGTTCCTGAGGTGGGGGTGTTGCCGGTTCGTCCTGACGCACGTACTTCACTCCGTGGACTACGCGTCGGAAGAAAACATCGAATAAAGAGCAATCCAAATACTTCGAGAGAATCAAACAATATGCATGCCAGAAGAAATGGTGAATGATACGATGAATTGAGGAGAGCGGTTGCCCTAGAACGATCGAGTTCGGATTTAGGGTCTCGGGTGGCGATTAAAAATGGGATGCATATACTTGGGGCTAGGTTCGAAGTTCGAACCTAAGATTTCAGGGCTTGGGTTTATGAGGTCAAAGAACGGATTTGGCGACAGGTATATGCAAGATTTTCACATAAAATGACGGTGCATTTAAATGGAAAACACTCCGGCGTAGCTTCTAAATTTAAAACCTTTCGTTCAAACGAATCGCGAACGGTCAGGAATATAATATAGCTACTGGAGGGTTGGGAAATTATTTTTGATTGTTCGTGGGTGCATAACTATATTGCATGCGTGGATTAAACTTCAGGAATTAACTTAACCCTATTCTGCTAATTGCAATCTAAAAGCTTTAAATTTAGAAGATGCATTTGGATTGGAATATGGAAATTACTATGGGATTCCAGAACCAAAACTAAGTGAGAAAACTTTGGCTAAAAGGGGTATTATTTAGGTGGTTAGGGCTGCTGCTTAGCAAGAATTAGATTAGTGCATTAAGGAGCTAACTGATGACTAGAGCTGTGCGCGCTGGAAAAAGAACTAAAAAGACCAAACATGCAACAGTGTGCGTGTGGACCAGCAGCTGATTCCATGAGCTGAAGGGAAAAAGAAATAAAATAGCTAAACATGCAACAGTGTAGCCCACAGCTGATGTAACGAGCTAAAGGGAAAAAAAAGCAAAATGGCCACACATGCTACAGCGTGGACCAGCAGCTCACTCAATGTGCTGAGAATAAAAGAAGAAAATGGCCACACATGCAACAGGACCAGCAGCTACTCACCGAGCTAAACAAACAAAGAATAGAGAGCGGCGGCGCACTGAACCGGGGCTTACCCTGCGGCGGCGCTGCTCGGGAGGTGGAGGGAGAAAGGAGCTGGGGCGAGCTCGAGTGCGAACCCGACCGGCGGAGCTTCGGCGCAGCTGGGCGGAGCTCTGGCAATGGCGGCGGCAGTTGGATCGGTTGAAGCTGGGACTTGGGCGGTTGGAAACAACGGCGTGGAACAGAGGAGCGGCCGAGAGAGCTGAGCTCGGGCGGGGCTAGCTCAGGTGAGGCGTGAGCTTGAGGTGGGGATTGGGGTGGTGCTGAAGCTAAGAGAAGATGGGGCTTGGTGAGCTTGAGAAGAAGATGAGCTCGGGTGGTTCTCAGGTGTTCATGGCGAAGGAGCTTCAGGAGCTCAAGCTACTGGAGCTAAAGGAGAAAGGGATGGTGCTGGAGCTAAGGGAAGGGCCGCTGGTTGCTCTGGTTGAAGGAGGGGCTCGCAGCTCCTTTTATAGCCGGCGGCACTGAGCTCCGGTGATGCGACGGTTCGGCGGCGAGTTAATGGCAGCTGAGCTTGGGGTACGGCGAGGGCAGGCTACAGAGGAGCTGAGGGACGTCTCAGGCATGGGGGTGGCGCTCGGACAAGGCTCAACGGCGGCCTGGCAGTGAGGAGAGTCAGCGGCGCATGCTGTGGCTGGACTGGACGCGTCCAGAGCGGCATGCCCATGCCAACGCGTGTCCAACAAAGCTTTCCACGTGCACAGCCATGTCAACTGGGATTGTGATTGATCAACTGGGGCTCTGCAAAGTTGCGCATTGAATGGGGTAACATGCATGGCAGTCCAAGCATGCCAAGGTGACAAGTCCTTAATCTACATGGTGGAGAGGGGACGTGAGCTGCCAGGTGATTAAATGGGATTGAGACAGGTGAGTGCAGTGCTGAATGACCGATCACTGAGAGCTGGGTACTTTGACCGAGAAGATTAATTGCGGTTTCATGCGTGGCTCTAATACGGGGAAAGTGTTCGGTGCTTGCCTTGCTAGATTTTTGCATAGGACTTGCCCATGTTTTTATATATCTGGACTCCTGGAAATGTGGGGAGTGCTGTGTGATTTTATCTGAATTTTCTGAGAATTAAATATAAGGGTTGCAGAGCAATGCCCGAAGTTGACTTAAGTTTTAATATTTTTATAACTCAGGATTTTTATATTGGCCATTTATATTTTAGGTTATATTTAGGTCAAGGGTACTGCTAGGGTTCTTCGGGAATTTATTTGGAATTTCCGGGCAGGCCGAGGAGAGATGGATTTTGCGGTTAGGGTTTTAGAGATGAAGGAATTAAATAAAGAGAAAAGGGAATCGGGGGTCGAAACTTAGGGTTTCGAAGCGCGGCAAGGAAGGGAGTGGATGGGAATGTCTCTGGAGTTCCGGGACGGTGCTTGGGGACAGATGGTGGAAAGGTGCCGCGAGGGTATCAACGGATATTGTTCGAGAAGGAGATGGGGCGAATTACCGGATTAGGGTTTTACTCGGTGGTTTACGAGAGGGAAGAGATTAGGGTTTAGATGCATAAGATGATGAGGTCATGCCTAACATGCGGATGACATGATGCAATGCGGGTTTAGAAAATCAGGGCGTGACAAACCTACCCCCCTTAAATCGAATCTCGTCCTCCAGATTCTACAGATTGGAATAGGTACGGAAACTTGCCCATCAGAAAATCTTCTCGCTCCCAGGTGGCTTCTTCCTCTGAGTGATGGTTCCACTGGACTTTGTGAAACTGGATGTTCTTATTCCTTGTCCTTCATTCTGCACTTTCCAGAATCTTAAGAGGTCGCTCCACATAGGTGAGGTCCTTGTCGAGGTCTAACTCTTGGTACTGGACTTGTTTCACTGGCGGCTCCAGACATTTCCTTAACTGGGACACGTGGAACACATTATGAACATCTGATAACTCTGGTGGTAGTTCCAACTGATAAGCGACTTGACCTCTTCTTTCTTCTACCTTAAACGGTCCAACATATCTGGGTGCCAATTTGCCTTTCACGCTGAACCTCTGGGTTCCCTTAAGGGGTGTCACTCGTAAGTAGACATAGTCTCCAGGTGCAAAGGTAATGTCTCGCCGCTTGGAGTCGGCGTAGCTCTTCTATCTCGACTGTGCTACTTTGAGTCTGTCCTGGATGAATCTTACTTTCTCTTCGGCATCTTGGAGGATATCGGGACCGAAAACTTTTCCATCGCCGGTTTCTGACCAATTCAAAGGTGTTCGGCATCGGCGTCCGTATAGGGCTTCAAATGGTGACATTTGCAGACTGGCCTGGTAACTATTATTGTATGAAAACTCCGCGTAAGGCAAACTATCCTCCCAACTATCTCCATAAGTTAGGGCGCATGCTCTGAGCATATCTTCTAAAATCTGGTTTACCCTTTCTGTTTGCCCATCCGTCTGCGGATGATAAGCGGTGCTGAAATGGAGGCGGGTTCCTATAGCTTCATGTAAGCTTTCCCAAAATCCGGATGTGAATTGGGTGCCTCGATCCGATATGATCCTCTTTGGTACTCCGTGTAAACTAACTATCCGAGAGAGATATAACTTGGCTAACTGATCTCCTCGATAGGTGGTTTTGACAGGCAGAAAATGTGCCACTTTGGTTAGTCGGTCAACTATGACCCATATGGAATCACTACCCTTCTTTGTTCTTGGGAGTCCAACGATAAAGTCCATGCCAACTTCATCCCATTTCCATTCAGGTACCTTGATGGGCTGCAACAATCCGGCGGGTTTCTGATGTTCCGCCTTGACTCACTGGCAGATATCACAATGGGCGATGAAACTTGCTATCTCTCGTTTCGTCCCGTGCCACCAGAATTTTTCCTTTAGATCCTGATACATTTTGGTTCCTCCAGGGTGAATGGAGTATCGAGACTCGTGGGCTTCTTTTAGGATCATTTCCTTAAGCTTCTCGCAAGCAGGCACGCACAATCGGTTTTCAAACCATAGGACACCTTCTTCATCTTCTTTAAAATCATTTGCCTTGCCCCTTTTCATCTTCTCCTTGATACTCTCTATACTCTCGTGTCCTTTCTGGGCTTCCTTGATCTGTGCGGTGAGGGACGGTGTCATCTCCAGGTTGGCTATATATCCTTCTTCGACTAGACCCAAGTTGAGCTTCTCAAGCTCCTCATACAGCTCGGGTTGATTTTCTTGGATTAGGGTATTCAACGCGGCTGGCTTCCTACTGAGGGCGTCGGCCACTACATTTGCTTTTCCGGGATGGTAGTGAACTCCCAGATCGTAGTCCTTGATTAACTCTAACCATCTTCTTTGCCTCATGTTCAGGTCTGACTGGGTGAAGATGTACTTCAAACTCTTATGATCCGTGTATATCTCGCAACGGTTTCCGATGAGGTAATGCCGCCATATCTTTAATGCGTGTACCACAGCGGCTAATTCCAAATCATGGGTTGGATAGTTCACTTCGTGAGGTCGTAGTTGGCGAGAGGCATACGCAACTACTTTTCCTTCCTGCATGAGTACACATCCGAGTCCATGTCGGGATGCGTCGCAGTAGACATCAAAATTCTTCTGCAGGTCGGGCAATGTCAATACCGGAGCTGAAGTTAACCTTTTCTTCATTTCTTGAAAACTATCCTCGCACTTCTGAGTCCATTCAAACCTCTAGTCTTTCTTGAGCAACTGCGTCATCGGTCTGGCCAGCTTCGAAAATCCTTCGATGAAGCGGCGGTAGTATCCCGCCAGACCTAGAAAGCTTCGAATCTCGGTTACTGACTTGGGCGGCTTCCAATCTAGCACAGCATTAACCTTTTCTGGGTCCACAGCTATTCCTCCTGCGGATACTATGTGTCCGAGGAACCCGACTTCTCTTAACCAAAAATCGCACTTGCTGAACTTGGCATATAGCTGGTGCTCTCTTAGCTTGTCCAAAATGGTTCGCAGGTGGTGCCGGTGTTCTTCGTCAGATTTGGAATAGACCAAAATATCATCGATGAATACCACCACGAATTTGTCCAAGTATTCCATGAATACCTTGTTCATTAAATTCATGAAGTATGCCGGGGCATTGGTTAGGCCGAAGGGCATAACGGTATACACATATAATCCATAGCGGGTGGTGAAGGCAGTCTTTGGTATGTCCTGCTCTCGAATCTTTAGCTGATGGTAACCTGATCTCAGGTCTATCTTAGAGAACACTTGGGCTCCATTCATCTGGTCGAATAGGTCATCTATTCGGGGAAGAGGGTATTTGTTCTTGATGGTTACCTCGTTCAATGCTCTATAATCCACACACATGCGAAGGGACTTGTCCTTCTTCTCGACAAATAGCACTGGTGACCCCCATGGTGACGCACTAGGTCTGATGAATCCTTTACCTTGAAGTTCTTCCAATTGCTCTTTTAGCTCATCCAAAAGGTCCTTCGACATACGGTAAGGTCTCTTTGCAATTGGTGCTGTTCCAGGAACTAACTCAATGACAAACTCCACATCTCGGTCAGGTGGCATTCCGGGCAGTTCTTCTGGAAATACATCAGAGTATTCCTGCACTGTAGGGACTTGGTCGACTCCCGGTGTAGTCAACTGGTTGAGGATGCTACGATGGACATTTGGAGACTCGGGGCGAAACTGAACTGTCTCCCCTGAGGCATTGGTGAAGGTCACCGTCTTGGTTTCAAAATTGATGTTGCCTTTAAACTTGGGTAGCCAATCCATTCCTAGGATCATATCTATGTCTTCCGATCTTAGCATAATCAGGTTGGCTAGGAATTCTACCCCCCTTATGAGGATGCTTACACCCTTGCAATAAAACTTGGTTCTTATTTCCGATCCTGGGGTTCGAACGCGCATGGGGGTTTCCATAAGGTGTACTTCTAAGTGGTTTTCATCCACGAATCTTTTCGATATGAAAGAATGCGAGGCTCCCGAATCAAATAAAATTGTTGCAATTACGGCATTAACAGGAAACGTACCAATTACGACGTCCTGGGCGTCCTGCGCTTCCTCTGCATCCACATGGTTGACTCGTCCCTTACTATAGCTTTGACGTCCCCTGGACTCCTGGCTCCTGGTCTGCATAGTGTGGCCTTGCGAATGCTGGTCAGCTGGTTCCTTCTGCTTCTTGGGGCACTGGACAGCGAAGTGTCCTGGCTCTCCGCAGTTGTAACAGTTGCGGTTCCGGGGCTTCTGGCTTGAGTCTCCAGTAGAATGGTTAGGGGTGCCACTTTTCTGGTTTCCCTGAGGGTTATAGGATCTAAACTGAGGGGCAGGAGGGTTGGTCCTGTGGTATTGTGGTGCAGCAGACCTTGGAACATATTTCTTATCTTGGCGAGGTCGCTGGTGTGGCTCTCCCGGAGTGAATGATCTCTCATTCTTTCTTTTACGTGTGTCAAGTAGACCATGGCGCTTTGTCTCCACGTTCAGAGCGGTGTTGACCAGATCCTGTAGCTCTGTAAACTTCTGTGAGGCCAATTGATACTGGAGGATTGGTTGAAGGCCGTTTAGAAATTGCTCCACTTGCGCCTGCTCGGACTTCATGTCTTCCTCCGCGTAGCGAGCCAGTCGAGTGAACTTGTGCAGGTATTCTGTGACGGTCATATTCTCTTGCTTCAGATCATAGAATTCCTTTTTCTTGATTCCAACCAAACTGGCTGGAATATGATGTTTACGGAAGAGCTCCTTGAACATATCCCAAGTGATTTCAGTCTGCTTGGGCTGGGTGTTTTTGACTCTCTTCCACCAGGCTGCGGCGGGTCCTTGTAGATATTGGGTAGCAAAGGGTACCTTGTCCCGCTCGTCGCACCTAGCTACTTCCAGTTTTTCTGCTATCACCAATAGCCAGTCATCTGCATCCAAGGGCTCGGTGGAATAGGTGAAGATGGGTGGGGAAGTCCGTTGGAATTCTGAGAGCTTGTTTCCCCTTCCCGCTGGGCTATTGCTTTGTAACATTTGCTGCACAGCATTGCTGGTTGCTAAACAGGTCTGTCCTAAAATCTTGATCATCTCCTGGTTTGATGGCTCTACCGTCGGTGGTTTTCGTACCGGATGCGCGGACTCGGCGCAATGCGGGTCTTGCTCCTTGTTTTGATTCGACACAGCTCGAGGTCTCGCTGGTCCCTTGGTAGTGGACTTTGAGCATCGATTTGCTTGAGGCTCCCTGAGGTGTGACACGGCCCCTTGGGATTCGGCAGGGATTTCGGGAGGTGCGGGGTTATTGGCCCACTCAAGGTATGCTGGTGCACTCATTTCCGGCTTCCAGGCGCGATGGTTCCTGATAGGGAAACTCATGCTGTACTTAACCTGCATGGGTACCAGTTTGCCTTTGATCAGATTTATGCTTTCAGCAAGAAGGTAAGAGGGAAAATGGGGGCGGTATGACACAAGACCAAAGATCAGCCATAACACAGAGCTTTACAAGGGTTGGGGCAACCAGCCAAGATCCAACTAAGACAACGAGAAAAACATACATTGGCAGTACAAGAGTGGTGTCTAATGACACCTTTCATACACAAACATTGTGCCTAAGGGCACGGGCTAAGCCCTAATACAATAACATGAAGATAGGTCCTAAGTTTATTATTATGCGGGAGCAGCTATTCCGCTCCTCACTCTTCTAGTCTACCTAGTCTACATCCAGGTTGGAGGGTTGGGTTGGGGGTATCTCCCTGTAGGTATCTCCGTTCTCGGAGGGCATGGGTGTGTTCCGGGGTGTGGAGGGGTTCCTGTGGCGATGGGCGGCTCGGGTGGAGGCCGCGTATGCCAAGAACAACCTGAGATACTCGGTGGAGAGGGCAGGGAAAGGGTTGCCGTCTACCACTACGGGTATCCCTAGCAGAGGTGGTTCTTCAGACACGGAGGCATGAGCAGATGTTGAGGCGGCATCTCTGGTACGGGGTCTTGGCCGTGGAGGTGGTGTGGCTGGGGCAAGGATATTGACGAGCTGGGTAAAGACTTGGGTCATGGCGACCAGATACCGGGTGAGATGCACCACGGCTACATCTTGCTCCATCTCGGTGCTGGTGAAGGATACATCCTCTCCCAGGGCGCGGCTGGGGTAGTACCGGAAGGCTCTGCAGTTCATGCTGGGAACGGACTGATGAAGGCGGGAGACAGCCTCCCATGCAGCCATTTGCATGGCTAGGTCGGGGTCAGGTACTAGGTGACCAATGAAGTGGAAAGTCGCCGTGTCTTCGACGCCATCCTGGTAGATGTGTACTTCGGCCCAGTACACGCTTGCATCGGTGGCTTCTTCTCTGTAGACATCATACTCTGGTCGCTGGGAGGCTCGAAGAGCTCTCTGGGCGACCGTCCACAGGATGTCTACGAATCATGCGAGCTCAGAAGCGGTGGTCTCGTTGTAGAGTGTCCCGCGCGGCATGACTTCCTCTTGGTGTTGCTTGAAAGGGGGAAGAGAGGAAAGTTGTGGTGCTAGCTTCAAAGGCAGCTAAGAGTGGTGAGATGAGGGAAGAGGCTCGGGGTACTTATAGGGCAGGTGGGAGTGGCTTGGGTCCTACAAGGGAAATAGCCTTTACTTGGGATAAGACATTTATCTACCCTCATTACTGAGGGACGACCCAAATGTCTTGTCCTTGCTCGGGCTTCGCGTTTTGAAAGACAGGTGAGAGGGATTTGCGGGTACGGACAGATCTTGATTAAAACAACACGAGGACGGGTGGGCCATTCCATTTAATAAGGGGACACGACACACACCTAGGGTGTGTCATGCATTACATAGCATACAAAGTTCCTAGTACATTACATAAGATCCAACATACTGCTAGCGCCTACTTATTCATCTTACACGACACTAGCTCATGGTAGACTACTACAAACCCTAAAATCTACGACGTGATCTGGATCTCCTCGTCCTCTGAGGCTGGCACTATCTCCTCTGGATCCTCCTCTTCCTCCGAGTCCTGAACATCAACGGCTCCAAAGAGTGGCATAGGGCTCGGTATCTCAGGGATGACACGTGAAGTCCCGGCTCCTGACGTGAACCGGCGGATGTACTCACGGCTGTTTCCGCAGCGTCTCTTCGGCGGAGGCGGCTGCTCGCTTACCACTGGAATATCCCTGGGCTCTGGAGGTACTTCAGCTGCGGCAGTGGTCCCTCCCTAGTGACTAGTGGCCTGCTCCAGTAATGCTCTAACACGTAGTAGCTCCTTGCGTACATCCTCCAGCTCTACCAGAGCGTTGTGCAGCAGTGAGTCCTGAGCTTGTACGTAGTGCGCCAAGTTCGTCACGGCGGCGTCGTTCTCTGTCAGAGGTGGGGTGTACCAGCGGACATTCTCCAGGATGGGGTACTGTGGAATGTACCTCGTGGCTCTGAATTCTCCCATCTCTGGCAGCTCGTGGCGGAGGTGCACAAGTGCCTTGTATGCCACCAGGTGTACCGCTTGCTCGTATGACCAGCTGCAGGGTCCCACAAAGCTGTATGTCTGGTAGTTGGTGTTCCTTATCCCAATGAGGAGTACCCTGGCCCAGTACTCTGTCACTGTGTCTGACATCTTCTCCAGGAAGACGTGGTACTCAGGGTGGACAGTGTATCCACAGCGCTCCAATGCCTCTCGAAGTAGTCGTGGGCATCCATCGGTGGCGATAGCGCAGGTCTCTCCGTACAACTCCATCGTTCAATCTACAAAATTTTCAAAACCAAAAACAAAATGAGCTTTAGTTAGTTAGAGTGTTGCTTGAAAGGAATGGATTTTTCAGATGAGGGAAGAGTACTAGAACATATACCTAGTTACTTTTGTTTTTCAAAAAGTTTTGGAAAATACATATATCCTAGGTCTATCTAACGGCCATGCTCCTAGGGTTTTCCTACAGTCAGTATGCTCTGATACCAAGCTTGTGGCGTGCCCGATTTTAAGGTCGGACACGTCATTTGTGATTACTGTACTGGTCCCTGGATCAGTAGCCAGTACGCACAAATACTTGATAGCATACACATACAGTACCGGATTCATTATTACACGGTGATGGTGATATGCCACCCGGGTATCACTAAGGAGGACGAATCCGGCCTCCCGGCCACGGGATGGGCCGGGCCGACTACTCGGAGTCCGACTACAACACGGGGGCGACTCACTGACGTGGAGTACAAGACAAGGACTAGTACCAGTCCGGCTACCCGGAATTGGTTGTAACCGAATAGGAAACATATCTGTTAACCCGATCCGGACTCTGTAACCCTACTCCGGCCGGTTATATAAGGCTCGGTAGGGGACCTCCGATCGGCATCGCCTTTACATCCAGCATCATCTCCACTGTTTCATAGCTCAGGCCCCTTCGAGATCGATTCTCTAGGGCCTGCGGCACTCGGGATACAGCAATACCAGCCACCAAACACAGGACGTAGGGTATTACCTCTCCGAGAGGGCCCGAACCTGTCTAAATCTTGTCTCCCGTGTGCAGCCATCCTGATTTGCTGTGCTCACACCGCCCCATAATTAGTATTGCCGGAATAATACTCCGACAGTTGGCGCGCCAGGTAGGGGCTCCGTGCGCATAGATCCATCTGCACGAGTCGGGATGGCTTTCGCCAACAACAACAACGTTTTCGTCTCGGGAAGCAGCCTGAAGTTCGCCTTCATCAGCGCTGCCCCGGACCCTGGCCAACTCTTCCGATTTGGGAGGTTGGACTTCATCGCCGACAAGATCGGCCAGCTTCACCTCTGCTACTCGGCGACGTCCCGATCGGCAGAGGCTTCACCAGCTCTTCAGCACGGGACTCCCACGAAGCCCGCACGCTCGGCCCCTCTCCCCAGGGAAGAGGCTTCGCCGAAATCGGATCCGTTTATTG
This sequence comes from Stipa capillata, assembly GCA_019208055.1. Classification (NCBI taxonomy): domain Eukaryota; kingdom Viridiplantae; phylum Streptophyta; class Magnoliopsida; order Poales; family Poaceae; genus Stipa; species Stipa capillata. Next base: position 191,654 of record JAGXJF010001958.1, on the reverse strand, counting down.
CACACGAGTTCGCACTCGGATCCCGACTGGTCGGCGCCATCGACTCTCTCCTCCCTGTCCTCGAGTATTACTCGGACGAGGATGAAAGCTCTGGCAGCCACCATCCGTCCCGGGAAGTCTTCATGGCCAATGCCGGCACGCTAGACGGCAATGACGGCCAAGAAGTCCCCATTGAGCAACAAACGCCGGACGAGCTCGAGGCCACCCGACTCCGACTCCTTGCTAAGGAGGAAGAGTTGATCGAGCAGCAGACTCGGCTCGCTCGCCAGCGAGACGACCAACAACGCAACGACGACATGAGGATTCGAGGACGCCAAGTCCACAACGAGCTCCGCATGCGTGAGAAGGATGGGGTTACAATTTTTCCCCTCCCGAGTCACAACATCGTTGCAGCCACCATGGCGGCACACGCCATCGAGATCCCCGAGGGCAACCCGGGATACGAAGAACTTCGACGGCTCCGCATCCTGCTAGAGCAAACCGCCCTCCAGCACGCAGAAGCCTCCGAAGATCGCCCCAGCTCCTCCGCAGGTGTCAGGAGCCGGCGCTCTACGCCCCAGAAGAGTCCATCACGCGCGGATGGGCGACGAGCAAGTCCCGACCGGCGTCAGCCGGCAGGCAACGTCCATGGGCGACTCGGCGCCGATCGAGACGCTCGTGGCACCATAGACGCCAGGACCCGTGCTCGGCGAAATGCCGAAAGGAACGCCCGACAAGCTACACCGGTCCACAATCGGCTCGGACCTAGGAACCCCGCGGACGCAGAGAGAAGCGCTCATCATGGTTCCAGGGGAGAAAATCATGGCAACCACCGCAATGATAGCGGCGCCACCAGCCGGGAACGTTCCCCTCCGACTTCCTCCGGCTTGGGGTACTCGGGCCCGAAAGCATTCGGCCCACGTATCCGCAGCGTCATCTTCCCGCCGCGATTCCGGGTCACCGGCGTCGACAAGTACACGGGCGAGACGCGACCGGACATCTGGTTGTCCGACTATCACACAGCGTGCAGAACCAACGGTGAGAACGACTACGTAGCGATCCACTACCTGCCGCTCTTCCTGGCCGACTCAGCGCGAGCTTGGTTGACCAGCCTACCTCCGGGGTGCATCCATACGTGGAAAGACCTCGAGACCCTCTTCGTGAACAACTTCCAAGGCACCTACAATCGGCCCGGGAACGCGTGGGATCTCCACAGCTGTACACAAGGGGCGGATGAGACTCTCCGTGAGTACATCCAACGCTTCTCTAAGAAGAAGAATTCTCTGCCCGAGATCCGGGAGGGCGACGTCATTACCGCTTTCTCCAAAGGAGTTCGGAGCACCGATCTGATCCACAAGATTACGCGGAAGAATCCACAGACTACTCGTGAGCTTTTCGACATAGCCAACAGCTTCGCTACCGGCGAAGAGGCTGTCCGCAGTGTTACTCGGGATGACAAGGGCAGAGGCAAGGGCAAGGTGCCCGAGTCCTCCAGTCGGGATGACCAGCCCGAGTCATCTAGAAAGAAGCACCGCAAGCGCAAGGGCGGTGACCTCGTCGCTGCAGCCGAGCGCGCTCCGGCGCGCCGCCCACCACGCACCAACACAACCTTCGAAGAGATGATGAGTCAGCCGTGTCACTTCCATGGACCCAAGTCCAATCATCTGACACGCGATTGCAACCTCTTGAAGAACCTGAACAAGCCCTACGCCTCTAACAAAGGCAAGAAGGAACCCCCTCAAGACGAGGGAGACGAGTTCCCGAAAGAGACCGCTTGCTTGATGATCTTTGGCGGTCCCAACGGCTACGAGACCAAACGTCGCCAGAAGATCATTGAACGAGAGGTCAACGCAGCGGAACCGGCCGTGCCCAAGTACCTGCGATGGTCCGAGTCCGTAATCTCATTCGGACGCACGGATCACCCCGACTACATACCCCAGCCGGGACGCTTCCCCCTGGTGGTGGACCCGATTGTCTTCGGCGTCCGCCTCACCAAGGTCCTCATGGACGGCGGGAGTGGTCTCAACATCCTCTACGTCAAGACTCTCGACGACATGAAGATCCCTCGATCCGAGATCAGGCCGACTGGTGCTCCCTTCCATGGGGTAGTACCCGGCAAGATGGCGAGTCCACTCGGGCAGGTCAGCCTGCCCGTTACATTTGGCACTCCCGACAACTTCCGGACCGAGACCCTCACCTTTGAGGTCGTCGACTTCTCGGGATCATATCATGCCATCCTGGGTCGTCCCTGCTACGCCAAGTTCATGGCTGTCCCCAGCTACGTCTACCTGAAGCTCAAGATGCCGGGCCCCCATGGGGTTATCACAGTGCAGAGCAGTTTCCAGCATGCTTACACGTGTGATCTCGAGAACTGCAACCTCGCCGCGACCCAGATCTCCGAGGCCATACTCTCCAACCTCAAGTTAGCCGTGGTCGAGGAAGCACCGCCATCCAAGAAAGTTTCGACGTCGGCATCTTTTCAGTCGGCGCGGGACACCAAGTCGATCCGACTCGACCCCGAAGACTCCTCCAAGACGACGCAGATCGGGACTGCACTCAGCGACAAATAGGAAAGCGCGCTCGTCAGCTTCCTTCAGGACAACCGGGACATCTTTGCTTGGACATCCTCCGACATGCCCGGGGTTCCAAGGGAGGCTGCCGAGCACTCTCTCAACGTTCGGCCGGACGCCAAGCCGGTCAAACAGCGCTTACGCCGATTCGCTGAAGATAGACGTCAGGCCATAGGAGAAGAAATAGCCAAGCTCTTAGCAGCTGGTTTTATTAAAGAAGTGTATCATCCCAACTGGTTAGCGAACCCAGTTCTTGTTCGCAAAAAGAATGGAAAGTGGAGGATGTGTGTTGATTATACTAGCCTTAACAAGGCGTGTCCCAAAGATCCCTTCACTCTTCCTCGCATCGACCAAGTGGTTGATTCCACGGCCGGGTGCGAAATTCTATGCTTTCTCGACGCCTACTCGGGCTATCACCAGATCAAGATGAAGGAGGACGACGAGATCAAGACATCTTTCATCACTCCATTCGGCGCTTTCTGCTACGTTTCCATGCCTTTCGGACTCAAGAATGCCGGTGCTACGTACCAACGGTGCATACAGCGCTGCCTTCAGTCCCAGATCGGCCGGAACGTGCAAGCCTATGTCGACGATGTGGTGATCAAGTCCCAAAAGAAAGAAGACCTCCTGAGTGACTTGGGAGAGACCTTCGCCAACCTTCGAAGATTCAGCATGAAGCTTAACCCCGAGAAGTGTGTTTTCGGGGTCCCTTCGGGCAAGCTACTCGGCTTCCTTGTTTCCGAGCGAGGGATCGAGGTCAACCCGGAGAAAATCGATGCCATCCTCAAGATGGCCCCACCAAAGAACCTCAAAGACGTCCAAAGGCTTACCGGGTGCATGGCCGCTCTCAGTCGATTTATCTCCCGACTCGGCGAGAAGGCCATGCCCCTCTACAAACTCATGAAGAAGTCGGATACCTTCACCTGGACTCCCGAGGCCCAGGACGCCTTGGACGGCCTGAAGAAGTTCTTGGCTACCCCCCCGGTGCTGGCGTCTCCCATGCCCAATGAACCGCTGCTTCTTTATGTCGCAGCGACTACTCAGGTAGTCAGCACGGTCTTGGTCGTGGAACGTTCCGAGCCCGATCATATTCAGAAGGTACAGCGCCCGGTTTACTTCATCAGTGAAGTACTCTCCGAGTCCAAGGCGCGGTACCCGTAGATCCAGAAGATAGCCTATGCGGTCTTCATAACGTCACGGAAGCTCGTCCACTACTTCCAGGGCCACCCCATCACGGTGGTCAGCTCCTTCCCGATCTCCGACGTCATCAACAACCGCGACGCCACAGGTCGGATCGCAAAGTGGGCCATGGAGCTTATGGCGTTCAGCATCGTCTACGCTCCCCGCACGGCTATCAAGTCCCAGGCTCTCGCCGACTTCCTGGCCGAGTGGACAGAAGTTCAGTCCCCACCCTCTGTTGTCGACCTCGAGCACTGGGTACTCTACTTCGACGGCTCTCTGATGCTTCAGGGCACGGGGGCTGGCGTTGTGCTCATCTCTCCTAAGGGTGAGCGCTTCAAATACGTACTGCAGATCCACTTCCCGGCATCCAACAACGTCGCCGAGTATGAGGCTTTGCTCCACGGTCTTCGTCTTGCGGTTTCACTCGGAATTCGCCGCCTCCTCGCGCGCGGCGACTCGGAATTAGTAGTCCGGCAGGTCATGAAGGACTGGTCGTGCCGAGACCCTTCCATGGAAGCCTACTGCCAAGAAGTCCGCAAGCTTGAAGCCAAGTTCGACGGTCTGGAGATTACCCATGTTCTGCGCCGAGACAACGAGGATGCCGACGCACTCGCCAAACTGGGATCCAGTCGGGACGTCGTCCCGACGGGAGTTTTCCTCCAGGAGTTGCATACTCCCTCCATCAAGGCGGAAAAACCACCCGAGACCGAAGAACAACAAGTTCCGGAGAATGACGCCACTTAGCGACCTCCTGCGGAGGTCCTTGTGGTCACCCCCGACTGGACGACACCTTTTCTCGACTACATCTTGCGGGACACCCTCCCGCCGGATAAGACCGAGGCACGCCGCATCGCGCGACGCGCCAAGTCCTTCGTCATCATAGACGACGAGCTCTACAAGAAGAGCACCTCCGGGATCCTCCAACGGTGCATACCTGAGGACCAGGGAAAACAACTGCTACGTGACGTCCACTCGGGAGTATGCGGACACCACGCGGCGCCCGCGTCCTTAGTCGGGAAGGCATTCCGACAGGGTTTCTACTGGCCGACTGCCGTGTCCGACGCGGAACACATCGTCCGCACTTGCGAAGGGTGCCAGTACTTCGCCCGGCAGACACACTTGCCGGCCTAGGCCCTCCAGACCATACCGCTTACCTGGCCCTTCGCCGTCTGGGGGCTGGATATGGTCGGCCCGTTCAAGAAAGCGCCCGGGGGCTACACGCACCTCTTCGTCGCAGTCGACAAGTTCACCAAGTGGATTGAAGCTAAGCCGGTCGCCACGATAACTGCTGAGAAGGCCGTCGAGTTCGTCCGGGACATCGTTTTCCGGTTCGGCGTGCCTAATAGCATCATCACCGACAACGGCACTCAGTTCACCGGTCGCGCATTCCTCCAGTTCTGCGACGACTTCAACATCAGCCTCGATTTCGCCGCCGTGGCACACCCACGCGCCAACGGGCAAGTCGAGCGGTCCAACGGGCTAATACTTCAAGGCCTCAAGCCTCGAATTTTTCAGCGACTGAACAAATTCGCAGGCAAGTGGGCAGCCGAGCTACCATCTGTACTTTGGAGCCTCCGGACAACGCCAAACTGGTCCACCGGTTACACACCCTTCTTCATGGTCTTCGGTGCTGAGGCCGTCCTCCCGACTGACCTGGAGTACGGGTCCCCATGTGTCCGCACCTTCAACGATGCCGAGTCAGAAGAAGCTCGGCACGACGCCCTCGACCGGCTCGAAGAAGCCCGCGAAGTCGCCCTCCTTCGGTCGGCTAAGTACCAGCAGGCCCTACGGCGCTACCACAGTCGGCACGTACGCGGCCGCTCCTTCAATGTCGGCGACCTGGTTCTACGACGAGTCCAATCGAACAAGGAGCAGCATAAGCTCTCGCCGCCATGGGAAGGCCCGTACATAATTGCTGAGGTGCTACGCCCGGGGGGCTTACCGACTGAAGGACAGCGACGGCAACGTCTTCACCAACGCGTGGAACATCGAACAGCTACGTCGCTTCTACGCTTAAAACCTTTTTCTCAGTGTATCAGACATAATAAAGAGTTCGCCTTTGTTCAAAAGTATCACTCTACCCGACTGCCTCGCTGCGCCCGTTCGTGGCAGGCACTCGACGGATTACCATCCGGGTCACCATCAGCGCAAAATGCTTAAGTACTGTGTATACAAGTCTAACGTTCACTCCTTGACTCCGATCGCCGGTCTACGCCACACCCTTACGCTACTCGGGACACACGCCCACGGCTAATCCCTACGCAAAGGAGGCTACGACGGATCGGCAAAGAGTACAAACGCACAACCTTGCATACACAGGAACACAAGTTTTTCCGATGGGGCCACAACTTTACTTGTTAAAACTTGCAAAGTTGACACAAGTCACTCGGGCATCCCGAGTGCACAACAAAGCAACTCGGCACCCCCGAGTCCTTTACAAAATCTACTCGGCTATTCCGAGCAGTTCACATCTACTCCTATTATCTACAGGCCGGAGCGACTTAGCAGCGACTCGACGGTGGGCTTGACGGACTCCACCATCCCCGGGATGTCTTCGTCGGGCAGGTCCGCCGCGTACCCCTCCCCGATGGCCTCCAGGTCCAGCGTCGGGTAGTGGGACCGCGCCACTGCCAAGACCAGGCCGCCCCCCGTCCTCGCGCTCTCCTCCTCGATGAAGGCCACTCGGGTCGGTACTTCGTTCAGCCGCTCGGCGACCACCGCGACAGAGTCCGGCGCCGCCTCGTCCGGCCAGAGGGCGCTGCACGCCGCCTGCCCGGCCTTCATCAGCGACCCGAGGATCCCACGGGACTTTTCAAGGGCCGCCTTCGACTCTGCACCACAAAAGGCAATTGAGCAAAAAGGAGACAACCGGACGGGCCAAGGCCAAGAAACCGCACTTACTGGACTCCGCTGCCGCAAGGGCCATCTTCGCGGCTTCGGCGGCTGCCTCCGCGTCCGCGGCTCTCTTGGCCGCCGACTCGGCGTCGCGTCCGAGTTGTTTCTCCATCCTCTCCGCCAAGTCGGCGCGAGCCTTCTCCGACGCAAGCGCCGTCTCTAAGTCCACGGCCTTCTTGGCCGCAGACTCGGCTTCGCGCCAAAGCTCCTCCGTGCGGGTTTTTTCCGCCGCCAGCTCCTCCTCGAGCTTCCGAGCCTGCTCCCTGGCGGCGTCCAGATCACGGGCTCGGGCCGTCATCGCCTCGAGCTCCGACCTCAGCCGAGCGACCTCCTCTTCGGCTGCTGCAGATGACACCCTGTCAGCACAACGACAAACAGACGAGGGAAAGGCACCAAGGTCACTCGCTGGACTTACCTTGGGACTTCGCCATTTCCTGCGAAAGGCCGGCCTTCAGGCCGGTGATCTCCACCCCGCGCTTGCGGGCCACGTCCTCCGCCGACTGCCGCTCTGCGGTGATCTTGTCCCATTCGGACTTCCGCAGATCCAGACGATCAAGGACCGGCAGTCGGTCTTGAAGAAAGGCGGTCTTCTCCTCCGACCGTCGATACAGCTTCTGCGCCAAACGAAAAGTCAGAACATGAAGTCACCCAGGAAGATCAATTAAACCCTCCACTTGGTCCCAAGGACCAAGCGGAGGCTCGGGGGCTACACCCTCTGGGTGCACTGTTCGTGCACCCCGAGTCCGACTGACAAAGGACAAAAGAGGACAACTATACCCTCCGCCCGACTATTCTAGTCAACCGCAGGCTCGGGGGCTACACCCTCTGGGTGCACTGTTCGTGCACCCCGAGTGAAGACTACAAAGGAAAAGCAAAAGACCCTCCGCCCGACTAACTCAGTCGGGCAGAGGCCCGGGGGCTACTCCCCAAGGGATCTACTCAACGGGAGAAAACAACTCACCTCCATCAGGGGCAGCAGCCTGCCGTTCAGAAGATTGGCGCCCTCCTTCGCCGCCTTCATCAGTGCAGGGAGGATCTCCCCGATCTCCTCAGCGGCGGCCGCCGCGTCCCGCCACTCCTTCTCCTCCTCGACGTCGTCAACCGTCGAAGCCGGATCCCCACCGTCCGCACCCCGGACTCGGAGCGGTCGGCGTACCAGCTCGGAGCATGGCTTGGGAGGCGGAGCCGCGCTGATCTCTCGCATCGGCGAGGGCGCGCGGGGACTCGGACCTTCAGCCGTCGCCGCATCCTTGCCCAGCGCCGCATCTTCACCGGCACCCGCGGGCGCCACCGGCGTCGAAGCTCCGGGCGAGGCCCTCCCTTGAGGAGCAACCGGCGCGGCTGGCTGCGCGCCGGGCCGCTCGGCGGAAGGCTGGGGAGCACCCGCGGGCGGAGGCGACTGCGGCCGGGGCAATGAGGAATCCGCCGCAGCCGGAGGCGAGGACGCCCGGGCATCCGAGGTGGCAGGGCCTTCACCCTGGCTGGACCCTGTGGCGTCCGGGACCACCTTCGAGATGTCCCCCACCCTTCGCGTCCTGCGGAGGCCACACCGACCACGTCAGCGCATGAAGAAAGGCAAGAAACTGCAAAAGTGCTCGGCAAAGGGACTTACTTTGAAGACCGAGGGGCGACGAGGCGCTTCTTGGACCCCGTGGCCCGCGGCCCGGCTGTAGCGGCAGCCGGGGTCGGCGCGGTTCCCGACCCGCCGGCGGCCCCGAAGGCAGCATCGGCGTCTCTCTTCTCCCCCCGACTGGGGGGAGCGTCATCACCAGCCGCCGCCGGACCGCCGCCGGCGGCAGAGACCTCTGGTCCCGGTGGCGCGGCATCAGCGCCAGCCGGCGCCGCCGGGCTCGCGCCCCCGGCAAAGCGATCGCCCGACCTTGTCGGCGCGACCCCCGCGGCGGGCGGAGCCGCCGGGCGGGCGCGGGAGGCCGGGGCGCCCCGTCTAGCCGGAGCGGCGCCCCGCGCGGCGTCAGAGCCGCCTCGTGTCTTCGGACCGGTGCCCGCTGGCTTCCTCCTCGCCTTCACCCGGAAGGCGCTGCCATCATCCGACGACTCCTCCTCCTCGTCCTGGGCGGCCGTGCTCGGCGGAGGGGGCTTTACAATCGCCGGGCCCTTCCCCTTGGAGGGCCCGGTGCTCTTAGAAGACCCGGCCCCCGTCGAGGGGCCGGTACCAGAAGGGGGCGTCCCCGCCGGCGGGGCTCCGCCCGCCGGGACGTCTGCGTACCGTGGCTGGTTCCAGATCTCGTCCTCCGGGAGGGGAGCGCTGGAACAGAAGCCGAACAGATCCTGCGAAGAAATGAAGACAGTGCCCGAGTCAGGCTCGGCCAGCGGTTTAACCAAAAAGGCACGACTTCGGATACTTACGTCGTTCGGCGCGTTCGCCCGGCAGAAAGGGGGCCGGTCGGTCGGAGAAGTCCAGGCTCGCTCCCTGGGCCAGAAGCTTCTCCAGCCGGCTCTGCACTTCGCCCTCCGACAGCTCGTCGGCGGCCTCCCGAGTCGAGTCCTCCGGGCCGGTGTACTCATACATGGGGTGCGCCCGGAGCTTGGCCGGCTGCACCCGCCACCGGACGAAGGTCGCGACGACGACCGTCCCGGTGAGCTCTGCGTTCATCGCCTGGCTGAGCTTCCCCATCAGCACGGCGGCGCTGCCTTCCTCTCGCTCCGGAGGCAGGTCCGACCAGCTTGGCTTGACTACTGGTGCTTGGCCTGAGAAAGCCGGCAGCGCCGGGTCGGGGTTGGCGCAGTAGAACCATTGGGCGTGCCACCCCTTGAGGGACGTCGGCATCGGCGGAGCCGGGTAACCCTTCGCCGTACCGGATCTCAGCTGGAACCCGGCACCCCCGACTACGGTCGGGTGATCCCTGCTCGGCTGCGGCTTCACCATGAAAAGGTGCTTCCACAGCGCGAAGTGTGGACGAATGCCGAGGAAGCATTCGCAGAGCGTGATGAAGCTGGAGACGTGCAGAATGCTGTTGGGGTTGAGGTTGTGCAGCTCCAGCCTGTAGTAGTAGAGGAGTCCGCGCAGGAATGGGTGGACTGGCACCGAGAGCCCCCGCTCGAAGAACAGGCTGTGGACCACCAGCTCGCCGGTGTTTGGGGTGGGAATGTCCTCTCCCAAGGCGGCGCGCCACTCGATTAGTTCTTTGGGCGGCAGGACCCCCATCCGGACGAGGGTCTCCAGTCTCGCCTCCGTCGTCGTCGATTTCTGCCAAGAGGCCATCGGTTCGGCGGATGCTCCTTCTCCTTCTTCTCCGGACAGCAGCTTCCAGACCAAGGCGTCCTCCTCGGCTTCGTTAGGATCGGCTTCCCAGTCCGGGGCTTGCATCCGACGGAGCCGGGACGGGGATTAGGGTTTTTGGAGCGCGCGGAGCGATTGGGGGCGAGGGGAAGACGAAGCGGCAAGTGCAGGGTGAATGCGGAAGTGTTTGAGAGCGTGGGACCCTCCCGCAGCTGCTGCCGAATATAAAGGGGAGCGACCGGGCGGTTTCGGATTCCCCACGATCGCACGTTCCGGATTCACCGCGGCCACGTCCGCGCCGTTCCGGATTCCGCCGCGCGTTTCGGGCAGGCCACGTTGCGGGTATCCCGCACCCACGACTTGATGGCGCCATGATTCGTGTGGCTTAATAAAGGAGATCCGACGGTTAGCCCTCCAGGCTATTCAACCCGTCGGAATGCGTCTCCGCTACAGATGGCGAAAGCGTATTTCTCCGAGAATCACTAGCTGGCTGCCGGGTAAGACTCGGCGCCGGGCGCTTTGGCTACAGAGGGTATCAGAGGCTGGCCTCCAGCGAGGAACGCAGTCGGCTGATTACACCCGAGTGAGGGACAGAAATGGTGTGCCTTCCGAGGGCCTCAAGTCAGACGCTGAGCAGCTCGGAGCTGCCGGATTCTTCACCCAGGCTCATTGGGCGCTCCAGCCTCGAAGCCTTGGTATCTGGGATCCCCAGATTCAGTGGAATGACCTGGCATAAGACTTCGAAACTCAGGAACCTATGCGCCGTGACTGTTTTCTCTGGTTCGGACTTGGAGTTTCAGAGGCATTCCTTCAGGGGACACAAGCCGGCTTTGACCCACTCGGGAAGGCCGGGTGCTACTCGGGAACTCAGTCGGGATTGATGGCAAGCCCCACGCTGGGTTATCAGCCGGTCCCTGTCCCCAGGGATGGACCGGATGCCACCAGAGATTACCCGTTAATAGCTCACCTGCCTTTAACGTTCCTGCCTTACGGGTGAATGTTACTTGGCTTTAATTGTCTTTTCCACAGGAGTCCAGTCAGCCCTTCGCGATCTCCCAGCAAGCCAAGGCCAGTCGGAAAACCTAATCGGGGGAAGAGGCAGGCAGCGGCAAGACCGCGGAGGACTCGGGGGCTACTGATGGTGATATGCCACCCGGGTATCACTAAGGAGGACGAATCCGGCCTCCCGGCCACGGGATGGGCCGGGCCGACTACTCGGAGTCCGACTACAACACGGGGGCGACTCACTGACGTGGAGTACAAGACAAGGACTAGTACCAGTCCGGCTACCCGGAATTGGTTGTAACCGAATAGGAAACATATCTGTTAACCCGATCCGGACTCTGTAACCCTACTCCGGCCGGTTATATAAGGCTCGGTAGGGGACCTCCGATCGGCATCGCCTTTACATCCAGCATCATCTCCACTGTTTCATAGCTCAGGCCCCTTCGAGATCGATTCTCTAGGGCCTGCGGCACTCGGGATACAGCAATACCAGCCACCAAACACAGGACGTAGGGTATTACCTCTCCGAGAGGGCCCGAACCTGTCTAAATCTTGTCTCCCGTGTGCAGCCATCCTGATTTGCTGTGCTCACACCGCCCCATAATTAGTATTGTCGGAATAATACTCCGACACACGGTTAGACCATTACGGTCGAGATTCGATACATGGCCTATTGGCCGAATAAAACAGCAGCAGAAAACATAACGAAGTGGATAGCCCATCGGCTTGCCGAACCAACAGGCAGCTGACTGGGGAAAACGTCCTAAGCCTCGGCTTCGCTGTCGCCCTCCTCGTAATTGAAGTCTTCTTCCTCCTCTGGCCAATACAACAAGCCAGGTGAGCACATTGAATGTACTCGCAAGTAATCCCCATTGGGGAATTATACAGCTATATTTCATGCGGGGATATTTCAAAGGATAGCTCTAACCTATGTTGGCAGTTGTGCGGAATGTAAGTTTTGAATTTGGAATTACTGCATAGTAGATTATAAAGCAGTTTGGGAAAAACTGGTAGCAAAACAACAGCATCTCATCACATCCTTTTCTTCCTCATCTTGCGCGGTAAACACCGCTAAACATCTCATGACCTATTACCTGATAGCTCCACTTGCCGCCATGGCTCCACCATCGAAACGGTAGCTTCACTCATCCGATAACTAGGTTTTCCAGCACTAGGCCGTATTCCGTTCCCTCCCGGCAATACGGTGGGTTACTTCGGCAATTTCCTTACCACCGACTCATGGCCTAAAATTGCCCATCTGTGGGCACATCATGCCCACGTCCTTAATCCCTTTGCCCAACTTTGGCAAACAAAACTTAGTCTAGCCTGGGTGTGGCTGTGCCAGTTCATGTCCATAACCGAGGACGCGGCTATTCGAATAGATTATAACCCTCTGCAGAGGTGGTACGGCTTTACCCACAAGATGTAAGTCCCCCTGGGCACACTGCGCGCCGTGTACTTACAGGGCTATTACAACGAGACTTTTCGCCTGCTTTCATCCTAGGGTCGGACCCGCTAGATGTTTTACCCAATCTTTACATTTTGACTCGCAAATCCTAAAGTGGGACTATTCTCATCTTTGTGTCGAATCCTCACCCACGCCTTGGCCTCACCATCCAGGACTTTTGACACAAATAGCGCCGTGAGAATTCTCTAGGGGCCCAACGTCCTACCTAGCACATACTTCTTACTTCCCACGGGTCCGAACCCTAGTATTAGGCGGGTTACCGAGTCAAGTCCTTCCCATAAAGGACATGTGGACGTACGGTGGGGGAACTGGTTTAGCGGCACGATGGCTCGGTACTTAACTGATTCGAGTAGGACTCCAGTTTGTCAGCGAACACCGAATAGCCTTCAGCTACTTCGTCTCCCTTCAAACCACCTTATTCCTACCCGAATCCAAATCATCTCCAACTCCAATTTGGGTTTTGGCAACATTTCATTTAAAGGCACCGCGGATAACATATGCTATCAGCGGGTTTTGATTTTCCCATCCCCGGTTCTAAACAAAACTTTAGTTTAACTATAGCAGGGCTAAGCATTGGCTACTGCCTATAACCTTAATATGTCGTTGGTCGAAAACGACCGACGGAGCACTAGGTTTACAAGAAATCAGATATTCGACCCTAGTCCATATGCATCTATCGGAAATAACTACTTCTACATAAAATATAGTTTATAACATAGCATGCATGTTTCGAAGTCAACATAAATATTCTTTACAAATATAGGATTCAAAATGGTCAAGGCGGGAGATTGCTTGCCTGGCAGTTCCTGCTCCTGTTCCTGAGGTGGGGGTGTTGCCGGTTCGTCCTGACGCACGTACTTCACTCCGTGGACTACGCGTCGGAAGAAAACATCGAATAAAGAGCAATCCAAATACTTCGAGAGAATCAAACAATATGCATGCCAGAAGAAATGGTGAATGATACGATGAATTGAGGAGAGTGGTTGCCCTAGAACGATCGAGTTCGGATTTAGGGTCTCGGGTGGCGATTAAAAATGGGATGCATATACTTGGGGCTAGGTTCGAAGTTCGAACCTAAGATTTCAGGGCTTGGGTTTATGAGGTCAAAGAACGGATTTGGCGACAGGTATATGCAAGATTTTCACATAAAATGACGGTGCATTTAAATGGAAAACACTCCGGCGTAGCTTCTAAATTTAAAACCTTTCGTTCAAACGAATCGCGAACGGTCAGGAATATAATATAGCTACTGGAGGGTTGGGAAATTATTTTTGATTGTTCGTGGGTGCATAACTATATTGCATGCGTGGATTAAACTTCAGGAATTAACTTAACCCTATTCTGCTAATTGCAATCTAAAAGCTTTAAATTTAGAAGATGCATTTGGATTGGAATATGGAAATTACTATGGGATTCCAGAACCAAAACTAAGTGAGAAAACTTTGGCTAAAAGGGGTATTATTCAGGTGGTTAGGGCTGCTGCTTAGCAAGAATTAGATTAGTGCATTAAGGAGCTAACTGATGACTAGAGCTGTGCGCGCTGGAAAAAGAACTAAAAGGACCAAACATGCAACAGTGTGCGTGTGGACCAGCAGCTGATTCCATGAGCTGAAGGGAAAAAGAAATAAAATAGCTAAACATGCAACAGTGTAGCCCACAGCTGATGTAACGAGCTAAAGGGAAAAAAAAAGCAAAATGGCCACACATGCTACAGCGTGGACCAGCAGCTCACTCAATGTGCTGAGAATAAAAGAAGAAAATGGCCACACATGCAACAGGACCAGCAGCTACTCACCGAGCTAAACAAACAAAGAATAGAGAGCGGCGGCGCACTGAACCGGGGCTTACCCTGCGGCGGCGCTGCTCGGGAGGTGGAGGGAGAAAGGAGCTGGGGCGAGCTCGAGTGAGAACCCGACCGGCGGAGCTTCGGCGCAGCTGGGCGGAGCTCTGGCAATGGCGGCGGCAGTTGGATCGGTTGAAGCTGGGACTTGGGCGGTTGGAAACAACGGCGTGGAACAGAGGAGCGGCCGAGAGAGCTGAGCTCGGGCGGGGCTAGCTCAGGTGAGGCGTGAGCTTGAGGTGGGGATTGGGGTGGTGCTGAAGCTAAGAGAAGATGGGGCTTGGTGAGCTTGAGAAGAAGATGAGCTCGGGTGGTTCTCAGGTGTTCATGGCGAAGGAGCTTCAGGAGCTCAAGCTACTGGAGCTAAAGGAGAAAGGGATGGTGCTGGAGCTAAGGGAAGGGCCGCTGGTTGCTCTGGTTGAAGGAGGGGCTCGCAGCTCCTTTTATAGCCGGCGGCACTGAGCTCCGGTGATGCGACGGTTCGGCGGCGAGTTAATGGCAGCTGAGCTTGGGGTACGGCGAGGGCAGGCTACAGAGGAGCTGAGGGACGTCTCAGGCATGGGGGTGGCGCTCGGACAAGGCTCAACGGCGGCCTGGCAGTGAGGAGAGTCAGCGGCGCATGCTGTGGCTGGACTGGACGCGTCCAGAGCGGCATGCCCATGCCAACGCGTGTCCAACAAAGCTTTCCACGTGCACAGCCATGTCAACTGGGATTGTGATTGATCAACTGGGGCTCTGCAAAGTTGCGCATTGAATGGGGTAACATGCATGGCAGTCCAAGCATGCCAAGGTGACAAGTCCTTAATCTACATGGTGGAGAGGGGACGTGAGCTGCCAGGTGATTAAATGGGATTGAGACAGGTGAGTGCAGTGCTGAATGACCGATCACTGAGAGCTGGGTACTTTGACCGAGAAGATTAATTGCGGTTTCATGCGTGGCTCTAATACGGGGAAAGTGTTCGGTGCTTGCCTTGCTAGATTTTTGCATAGGACTTGCCCATGTTTTTATATATCTGGACTCCTGGAAATGTGGGGAGTGCTGTGTGATTTTATCTGAATTTTCTGAGAATTAAATATAAGGGTTGCAGAGCAATGCCCGAAGTTGACTTAAGTTTTAATATTTTTATAACTCAGGATTTTTATATTGGCCATTTATATTTTAGGTTATATTTAGGTCAAGGGTACTGCTAGGGTTCTTCGGGAATTTATTTGGAATTTCCGGGCAGGCCGAGGAGAGATGGATTTTGCGGTTAGGGTTTTAGAGATGAAGGAATTAAATAAAGAGAAAAGGGAATCGGGGGTCGAAACTTAGGGTTTCGAAACGCGGCAAGGAAGGGAGTGGATGGGAATGTCTCTGGAGTTCCGGGACGGTGCTTGGGGACAGATGGTGGAAAGGTGCCGCGAGGGTATCAACGGATATTGTTCGAGAAGGAGATGGGGCGAATTACCGGATTAGGGTTTTACTCGGTGGTTTACGAGAGGGAAGAGATTAGGGTTTAGATGCATAAGATGATGAGGTCATGCCTAACATGCGGATGACATGATGCAATGCGGGTTTAGAAAATCAGGGCGTGACATGGGCGTACGGTTAGACTTGGCCAAACGGCACTTAAGTTCGGTCCTTATGTGATCCGAGAGAGACTCCACACCATGTCCGTAGACAGACAATGAGAACCTCGCCGGGCATTACCTCGCGTGTAACACTCTTCCTGCTTTCCCCCTTCATTTTCGACCCGGATCAAAATCTGCTCCATTTTGTTTTGGTTTTCATAAAACCTTTTTCGGCAAACATCCCCACCCATGGATATACTACCTTCATACACCATCAGATACAACGGTCCCTTTTCAAATATTCACCACATGAAATATATGAGTATTCCTCCCTTTTTCGAAAACCTACCTTTTACTACTGCAGGGCTAAGCTGGATACATATATATTCTATCCTAGGTTTCCGATAATATTCCCGGAATACGTAATCCTTAGGGTGACAAGGAGTTCAGTGTCGAACTAGGGTTTTCTAAGCATCGGTCATAACTTCACTACATAAAATAACAAGTCGTAAAACATACATGCATGTTTGCAAACAAATTATCATTTCATAACTTGGGATTCAACATGATCAAGGGTAGAGAGCTTGCCTGGCAGTTCCTGGTCTTGATCCGGACTCGGGGATGATTCTGGTTCCTCCTGACGAACGTACCTCACTCCGTCAACTACACGTTCCAAATAACATCAATAAGAATCCAAACGTGACAAAGAGCCAAGAGGAGAGCTCAATGCAGAACATATGCCATGCTTTGCAAACATAATCGGAAAAGAAAGAAAAGAAGAGTTGTTGCCTTTATATTTTATGCGGCGATTATATGAGTTAGGGTTTTACGATTTGCATCTTCCTTTGCTTGGAAATCTTAGCTTAACCTCTTAGAGAGAGAGTCCAGAGACCTGGTGGTTTGAAGGTGAGCTAGGAAAATACAAAAAAAATGTTTGGAACAGGTTCACAAGTTCAAAAGATTTTTTGAAAGAGTTTGAAATAAAAGAACTTTGAAATCCCTTCTGTTCTAACAAGAAAATACTTGAAATTTGAAAATCTGTTTTAACCAAAAGTTTAGAAATATTTTTATGGTTCAAAGTTATTTTTGGAATTTGCCAAGAACCGGTCGTTTAGACCTTGAACCGGCTGAACCGAGGGGGTACCGGTTCTGAAAAATCAGAAACCAGTGGTTTTATTGGACTTTACCCTTTCCACACAAATAGAAAGGCGCCTTCTAAGCGGGCAGGCGAGAAGGGAAGCAAGGCGCTACCACTTAACCGGCCGGGCCCGTGGCCCACCTGTCGGTGGCTCGGCTGCTTGTCCTACTGGGTAACCCGCACGGGGTGGTACCGAGAGCTTTAAAGCTCAGTGCGGGGCAAGGACGGCGGCAATCTCCGGCGAGATGGACGGCGTCGGCTTGGAGCTGCTTCTCGAGTGGGTTGCGGGTGGATTTCTGCTCGGAAGAAGAAGGGCACCTGCCCGGTGGGGATTGATTTGGAAATGGAGCTCGGCAACAGCTGATTTGAGAGGAACCGAGGCAAAGCTAGGTCCAAGAATAGGGAGAGGGTGGAGGGAAATTGAGGCTAAGGCTTTGGACTATGGCCTGGGGTGGTCGGGGAGTCGTTGCTGGGGTAGCGAGCAGCTCGGGGAATCCCTTAAGTAGGCGGGCTACGCGGGTAGGAGATGGGGCAGCCGCTGTGCTTACCGACGCTCCGAGAGGAGACATGGAGAGGTCAATGGAGTTGATGCCGAGGTGAATGGGAGGCAGCAGGACGGTGGTGGTGTGCTCGAACACATCGGGTGGTGGCGGAAGGGACCGGCGGCCACAGGTGATTGCTGATGCCGACAGGTCGGCATGGGGCTAGCTCCGTGCGCAGCCCGGGCGCGCACCAGTGACATGGGTGCATCCAAGCGTCCCTTGGCGTGTCGGTTGGAACACGGTGGTGTCCTGGATGTTGGAGGTAACCAGAGGGGAGAAGCAGAGGAGGGTTGACATGGGAATCGTGCGGAGCAATGTTGTCCAAGAGCTTGCCAATGTCAGCATGACTTGACATTAGGGTTGAACCCTGTGGATTAGGAACCTTCACTGGAGGACAAGGGGTGGGGGAGGGTTATTGGCTGAAGTAGGGACTCTGGTAAAAGTTTGGGGTAAAAGGGATGAGAATTGGACTTGATTTCATGGAGAAAAGGAAAATGGAGCAAGATGTTTGATAGAGTTTTTGGCAAAAAGTTGAACTGGGCATGCATATATTTTTGCATATTTGAGTTATTAGTACTTAAATAAGTATTGTGAAATTTTCTAGAATTTTTCTGAGTTATATTTATATGGGCTGCAGTTCAAAGCTAGGTTTTGCTCCAAATTCAAATTTGGATGTAATCAAAAATATTTTAACTGTACCCTCAGATATTATTTCACAAATGGGTGGCAAATAGTTCCAGGAAGTTTCTGAAATTTTTCTAGAATTTTTGGGTGGAAGAAAACACATGTGATATGGATTTTGAATTTCTGTTTGAAAAGAAAGCTTACTAGGTGAATAGCCGAGAGATTAGGGTTTGGGAGTTTTAGGGTTGGTAAGATGGATAGGTGGCATATAGGTTTTTAGAAATCATGCTTGGAGAGATGGAAATAGCACCGATAGATTTGCCGCTAGGGTTTATGATTAGAAAATGCTTGCGTATATACAGCACGTGTGCTCCAATTAGGTTTTAGATGAGCATGCGATAATGAGGCCACTACTCGGGTTCGTTGCACGACAGTTTAACTCGAGTGTTTTCATGAAATGACATGCTTCGAGAAAAACTGAAATCCCAAATGTGCATGACAGCCTGGTTAAGAAACATATACGCATATACGCATCTTAGGTTTAGGTTTGAGATTCAAAATCAAGGTGCTGAAAATCAGGGTGTGACACAACGTGGTATTGCTGCTGCTTTGCTCGAGGTGAGGCTGAAAGGTCGTCAGGCTGGATGTCCCATCGGCATGAAGTTTGGTTTAGCCATTGGTGGTGCATCCATGGCTAGGCGCGGTGGTGTCCCCAGATCTGGGGGTCATGGTGGCTGGGCGCCATGGAGGGTTGCGGCCAATGGTGTTCCAACGATCGATCTTCTCGGGGCACTGGGTGTGGCCGATGTGGGGCTACCAGACGTGGGCTGCATAGGCAAGCTGTGTAGCATGTCCTCATTCTCGAGCTTCCCTTGGCTCATCCTCGGATCTAGCCGCTCCAGATCTAGTTGTTAGAGGCTGGAGTGGCTCCGGGCGTCGACTTGGTCGGCATCGTGCCGGTGTGGGTCGAGTGGAAAGCTATTGAGTGGTCTGCCAGCGACTCATTAGGTGTTCGGAAGGGCGTAGTGGTTGGCGTGGGTGTGATGGTGTGGCGGTGTGACAACTAGGGCGTGGATGTGGCTGTGGTTGTTGTGTGCTATCGCCTTCTCTGTTGCTAGAGTGGCCCGACTCTGCCTTTTTTTTAGAGCTAGCTTCTTGGTCCTCTCGACGTAGGGAGCTCTGGCATATGATGGCCTAGGCGTGGGCGAGGTTGGTGATAGGCTGGCAAAGATCTTAGTGGTGTGCCTTGTTGTAACTTCTATCCTTGTGGCATGGGATGTTGGGCGGGTGGTGCTGGCTACTTGAGCGGCGGTCAGAGAAGATTCTGCGTGAGGCAGCAGGTGCTTAGTCGGTGTCGGTTGTGCTTTGCACTACAACAAGACTATTGTAGAAAAGTCGGAGTTACCAGATCGTGAGTATGATAAATGATAACGATAACATGTATCAGGCTTTGTCAGAGGAAAATATCCATCCACTTTGTGTGACTAGACTTACTATTTTGATCTCCTGTGCCTTTAGACCGGTTTCTACGTATAATTTAGCTAGACGACGTGTCTTTAGCTTTCTTCTTGTGTTTTTGTTTTTGTTTGCCTTCGTATTGTAAGCTTCACTTCTATTAATCAAATCTACCAGTTCTCCTGTTAATATATAAAAAAAGGCAAGTATATTGAACACAAAGGACAACTTCGGAAGCAACGCCACATTCTGGTGCCATTGCATTCTAGTACCATTTCACATGGATTGTACAGTATCCGGCCTACAATAATTTCTTTTTCAAAAACACCACGAGTAACTCGTAGACGTGAAGAATGAAGTTTGCTTAGTGTGCAGCCAAATCTTAGCTAATTAATGTTTAGACAACCCTAAAACATTGGTTATTAATTGAATGGTTACAGATGCCTTACCAAACTTTGAAATAGTCTAAAAAATTATCAACTTTTGGCATTGCTAAAATATTAGCTTGTCATAGTATTGGTTAACCAAATTTTAGCCGCAAACTAAACAGCCTCATACACACCACCACAGCGCTATGGAGGACTCACTCACAATAAGTTACAAAACACACATCCGATGCACTAAGGGACTGCTTGGTTTTAGCCCAATTTTTGGCAAACTAACACTAGGACAAGCAAAGAAAATTGGCCTTCAATTGATTTGGCACCAAGATTTGGTCATGTCCACAAGAATTGGCAAAAGTTGGGTCATATTGGTAGCAAACCAAGCAATGACCTTGCCAAAATTTGACATGGAAGACAAAAGTTGGCTCTAAAACCCTTTTCGGGTCCATTTCGGCCCAGTAAAACCACTGCCTTTTTCCATCTAAGCCCAGTAAAACTACTAGCCCAATTCACTTCCTGAAGGCCACAGTTGCAGGCCGCAAAACTCCGCTCCAATCACACCCATCGGAGAGCTCCGATGCCGGCGATCTCGTCGGTCGCGGGGGCCATGCTGCGCGCGCGTCTCCGCGCGGCGGGGCCGGCAGCGCGGGGCGGTGGATGACGCCGGGGCACGAGGAGCGGCCAAAGGGGCACGCCTTCAGCCGGACGCCGCCACCGCCCGGGGAGGCGCGGAAGTGGGAGGACTGGGAGCTTCCCTGCTACGTCACGTCCTTCCTCACCGTCGTCATCCTCGGCGTCAGACTCAACGCCAAGCCCGACCTCACCCTCGAAACGTGGGCGCACCACAAGGCCCTCGAGCGCCTCCAGCAGCAGGAGCTCGCCGCCGCCGCTGCGGGCGAAGCCGACGCCGAGTAACCCGCCGGTCAGGTCTTCCCGAATTCTGGACTTTTCTGTCTGTTTCGGTTCCAATAAGACGGTCGGTGTGTGTGATTGCTCAAATGGATGGACCTCAGATTGAGAACTGCATCCCTGTTCCTTTTTTCCTTGGAGGATTTATAGCATGAGTGTTTGTTGTTTGTTCCATAGTCTAAAACACATGATATGCAGTTTGAATTTTTTTTTCAAATTTTTTTTTCCATGCTTGTTGCAGTTGAATTGTTCGTGGCTATACATAGGCTTGCAATCTTCCCTCGTTGTGTTTTGCTGAAATGCTTCCACTTAATTGAAATGCACCATCCTTTGGCGCTGTCAGATGTTACGTGGGGTTCATTCTTCCTGACGAAATGTGACCAAGTATTTTTTGTTACAGAAACCTAATTCTAGAACAAGTCACAATAGGTTACGTATTGCTCAAACAAAAGCTGTTATAAGGGAAATGCAATTGTTGGTATAGTGTTAGATAGTTACAGTACATATAGGCTCTTAAAACTCTGTGAGAACTATGTTGCAATGGATGTTGTCATCCAAACTCGACAGTTGCAACTGTGCATAGTCGAATTTAGACGATCATATGAAGTTTGAGTATTGCTATGTTGAATGTGATTATTGTTGGTGAAAGTGGTTGGGGCCATGGTAATGCATGCCCTGATGTACGTTCGTGATGGGATGTACCTGTATTATCCTAAATCCTGGTCTTTATAGGGCGTTGCTCCCTCTTGGTTTAACATAATCAAAGAGCAATGCAGTAGATCACGGCATAACTTTGATGGTACCCCTCCTTCTGCCAGTGGTATGGTGGTATACTCCTGAAAGACTAATTTGTGGAATGATAAAAGGTGAGCTAGAAGATCAAGGCCGTATCCTAGGTTTTGTTATACTAAGGTTAATAGAAATTGTACCATATTGTTCCATCAACTGCCTGAAAGAAGTGGAGGTTTTGAGTATGTGTGTTGCCACAAGCAGCAAATAAAAACTGATTCAGGTGGCTAATAGATGGAAAATGTGATTTTCCAATTGGACCAGGGATGGTTTGCTCACTCTTTTGTTAAGAATCGTGAAATAATATATAAATTAAGAAGGGAAAAGGACTTTGCTGCGTGGTATCTTCTGTTAATACAAATTACAGTTTATTTGGTTCTGCATGGTGGCTAGTACCAGGTTGTCCAGACATTTACCCAACCCCCTGCATGCTACCAAGCTAGTTGCTTCTTAGTGTTTTATCATCTCTAACACAATATTCACTTTATTGTTTTGTGAACTAAGTGGGAATCCCTAAATTTTTGCATTGGCATGATGACTAATACTATCACCCAAATTTACTGACTGTGTTTCAGTAGTTTTGGAATTTGGACCAATGAGGCAAGGAACTCTCTGGTATAGAGATTTCTGCTACAAGGTTACAATCTGCCATGCAGGGTTGGTTATAACTTATGAGATAAGCAATAAAGTAGTTTGCAATTTCCGGTGGAATAATTAAAACCCACCAGATAGAGAAGTTCCACATGTAAAGCAATCTCTCCTCGGGTAACTATGGCTTATCTGCATAAGGAACCTCAGATTGCTAACAAATCTGCATAATAACTTAATAAGCCATTTGGTCATGGCTTAGGGCCTGTCTATGTTCAATATGATGGGGAGAAAGCTTCACCAAATGTCAAAGCCTGTAGGCAGGCAGCCTGCCTGTCTATGTTTTATATGCTTTGGCCCAACCATCATAACCCATTGAAATATCTAGCCACAACAAGATTGTGCCATGTTTGGATGTTTATTTGGCCCACTTAGGTGCTAGAGGAAGCCAGAAATCTGAAAAAGGCCCGTATTATAATCTTGGCCCAGCTAGTTTCGGTGCAGCAGCTCAGAGGATGGACAAGTTTGGATGGCCTGAAAAGATAAACCCGAAGTAATGATTGTTTATCCGAGAGCATAATTGGTTATGCCTATGCTTACCGAGCTGGTGTTATCCATTTGAACAATGTTAAAGTATGTGCCAGTGTCCCTCCTTTTAGAGCCTTCATGCACATGCTATCCTTGACCAGACATTGGATACGAAAAGGCTAAAGGAATAACCCGCTTACTTACACAGGCATATGATGTATTACTACTTAATTACCAAAACTTACCTGAAACGCATTGTTTGTGTCTGCTTAGTTCGCACTTGATGCATGAGGTGTGGGTGGCTCAGCAGCTGCCAAACTAGTTGTGCAGTTCGAAACTTTTTCAAAAATTGCAGTTCGTGGTCTCGATCTTTCTCAGAAGTTAAGCTAATATGTTGCCTCTGGGAGACCATTGTTCTCTTCATTCTGACACCTTAGCATCATGTGGACTCCTTTGTTACATTGGAAGTGTCAGCATCTTTACCAACAAAAGCATTTTTATACTATTGATTCAAAAAAACATTTTTATACTGCCACTGCAGCTTTTAGTGTACAGGCATGCATGCTCTTGCTCATGCTATATGATTATCCTCTGTAGCCAATTCTGTCCCTACACTTTGGTAACATAAATTTCTTACTGCTGAAGATAACGCTGCCTGAATTTGAATGCTTGACCTTTTATTTTTATGATTTGAAATAGAAACAAGGTTTTTGTTTAGTTATAGTTAAAGCTTTAGATGATGCTGAACTTTTGCCTACTAAACTGCTAAATGAATTCAAGAAACCCATTCACCACTTGTTGAGATTCTTAGAACTGTCAGTCTCTTACTAGTTCTGATAAATGCATTTATGCTTAAATTCTAACCATAACAGAATTAAATTTTAATACACCAGCAAATTGTTAACCCATATCATGTTCCTGAATTGTTGACTTTTTATTACTAAACAAAGTGGTGAGCATGATGGATTTAATTCCATTTCTTGTGGACTACAAGCATGCACATGAGGCAGTGGCCTTTTGTTTAATGTCTGGAGTTTGTCAAGTTGAAATTTGGTTCTGTAAGGACTATATTCTAATATCTTACATTCTGTTAGGTAACAAGGAGCTACTCGTAACTAAGACCACACTCCAAATCTTTGTACATTTAAACTGAGTGGGCTGTCTCTAATTATTGTTTATTGCCATTTGGAATTTTCTGATGCACACTACTGTCAGTTAATTGTTGTTAGTTGATTTCATGGAATTTTTGGTCTACCAAATAAAGAAGATGTGTCCCTTCACACACTTGTTGTCTCTTAACGTTACAGCCTATGAATCTTAATCCTTTGGGCAGCTTATTTAGCACTCTGATGTAGATTTGTTCTGCCTGCGTGCTCTTTTAGAATGTTTCAACTCTTAACTATGTATGAACATCTTTGGTGGCCTGTAGATATCTACCTCCATACAAGCACAGGTTTCAACTTCTGCATAGATCGAAAGCTATGACGTGCGCTTTGGAAAGAGCTTCAGTTCTTTGCCAGATGCCTCTTGTTGCATCTTGATAAGGCACACCACCTTCTAAAGTTGGGACATTGGCAGTAACTTATCTTGCAAGCTTACAATTTTTATCCTAAAGTTATGAGCCAATCTTCTTGTTGTGACACTAACGTCTTACCTGACAGTAGCTTTGAAAGAATTTTAGGTGCCCTGTGTCAGCGAGGACAATTTATATATCTTCAATTTATGAGTTGAGTTCCATTCGGTTGTAGCTAATCTTCTGCCTTTTCACTATGTTAGTTGAAGTGGATTGATTGTCAGTGATGTTATCCTCATGTAAAGTCCCAAAATGCAAGTTATGTAGTTCTTTCCAAACAGATAATGGGATTTCATGGGAAGAAATTGAGGTGTGCAATGAAAGCTTATGACAGATATCTGGTTAGCTAGGGAGTCACTGCCCACTGCCCCTGTAGAGTCTCAAAGTAACATATACTTGGAACCAAAGGGTGGGTAGAATCATTAGCAGTGGGTCATGCTGCTCGTGCTGTACCATCTGATGTGCAACATATAATTTCCCTTTGTTTCCTGTTCCCTGCTGCTTCACTCTGTTGCTGCAGCATATCATGATCACATTCAAACGGGTATGTATGGGGTACGGTTCATCTCTGTTCATTCCTAATGGAGGTAAATGAAACATTGCTTTTTCATCATCATTCACTGTACTGATGTATGTATTTGCTCAAAACATGTGTGGTCTCCTGGCCTTTTCAGCTGGTGTGCTTCACTCACCCTCCGGACGTGCCGCAAACGTGACTCCAGGTCAGTACCTCATTCACCTACTCCTGTGGCTGGCTGTCTATGGTTATGATGTTTTTATTCATGAACTGGCATAGGGTTCAATGTACTGTCCATGGATTGATTGAGAGGTTTGGATCAGCCATTGACGTTTGTTCAAGCTATGTATAGGTAAAGCAAGCAATACGGTGGTTGTTGTTGGCGTGTCCTTGTATTGTATGCCACTATTGCTCTTTTTCGAAAATAAAAGGATTATCTTTTTGTAATTTCTTTGGCCTGCCGCTATTGCTGACGAGGAGTCAGCTGTGTGGAACATCTGACGGATATTCTGACACATGCCGCTCTATGTAAATACAACTTTTGTGTGTATATGTACCAAATTTCTAGTCCTGAGTACACGTATAATTCCATGTGTCTAAACATGCTTTTCCAAAGCCTCTTTGGTCAGGATGAAAGGGATATTTCATGCTATGATATAGTAAACTGAAAAGGCCTCCTCACCGACCGTTAGCAGATCCGCTGAGTGCCTGTGTGGGTTTGTTGGAGCCCCACGACCAAAGATTATTGAGTACACTTAGAGGCTTACTGTGTACATATATAATGTCTGCACAGGACCATATGGCACATCATGGTCTACTTTGAACAGTATTAGTAGCAATTGGACATCCTTAATGAGACTTGACGCTTTGGTTGTCAAGTGTTATACTGTGGTGCTTAATTGGAGGTTGGTTTTGGAGGGCTAAGTTTCTTCAAAACCTGGTTTCCTGTAGGAAATGGAGATTTGGAGGTAGCTTCTTAGTGCACAACCAGAGAGTTTTCCGCACCTATATGCGCACCTCATTTCGAGAACATGCACTCCCATCTTTCCAGAAAAGCGAAAAGAAAAACATGGAGATGTTTAGGTAGCTTCGTACTGCACAATGTGCCTCCATTCAACAATTAGAACAGTTGAGTTTCATTTGGTACGAGAGATTAACAACCTCCCCGGAGCGAATTTCCATAGCATTCACACTTTTCTAACGGGATCTAACCTAATTTGTAGCTTCGAAGCACAGGGGTACAGCATAACAGGACCGTGTAATTCAACTTGTTCAATAGTTAAAATTACTGGACCGTATACTTCACGTGTGTCAAGGAAAAAACAATCTAGAGGCATCCACGACTACAATGTACGACGTCGTGGCTGGAACTTTAAAATGTTTTTATTTATCGTACTGTGTACGGTAGTGTCATGTGCTACATACCGTATTTATACACATGTACGGAGCAGCAGGTTGCCGTCTGATGCAGCAGTGGGCCGTATTGTTACTGCCTGTAGGCCCATGCCACTTGAATGCTCCAGTTTACCGGTAGCCGTGGGCAGAAGGGTAATATCACTTCGACCCGTTTCTAATTCTAGCATATAGAGCCAAATTCTCCAATACGCTACGGTGACCGGAGCCGGCCGGTGGCCACCGACAGCTTCTCCCGGCCGCCCCGAGCCGGACGCTTTTTGGGTCGCATCGGAGTCCGGTCACCTCCCTTTATAAAATTGAAAACGGGAAAAGAAACCCAAAAAAAGCACTAATGTGACAAGAATATGTTCTTCTTCTTTTCTTTTTGGTGAAATAATTGGGACGGGACATTTGCTCTTTATTTGGGTGCCAAGCAGCACGCAATATAGTACGCACTGGAACATGGAGAGATATGCAGTGCTGGCCAGTTGCGAACCCACCAGGCTGGCTTTGTTCCATCAGAAAATTATATCGAGGTCTGGAAGCAGAGGAAGACTAAGAAATAGACCTTCTGTACCTTCTGAATTTTTATCTTGCATACGCCACTGGTGGCCAGCCTAGAGGAAATGTACAAATCTGGGGCACAAATCTGGAGTCAGAAGAGGAAATGTACGGTAGTGTTAGCGTTAATTCCCATGTATATCTTACATTCTCATATGCAGCATCGGCATAGAGTAGATGTACTTAGCAGCGTCGCAAGGATGCAGATTGTCAGGCCATTCTGTCAACGCCGTATCTGATCATGAGCGTGCACAGACGTGTCGTGTTCCGTGAGGTGATGACTAAAAGAAAACGGTCTGCCCCTTTTGGGATGGTAGATTGTCATCGCTGAATTTGGTTGGCATGTTTTGGATCCGAGAGAATGTGTCTTTCAGGCCGGTGCATATATTATAAAACCAAAGAGACATCCGCGCGTGGAACGCATAGAAGATCGAGTTGACCCACTTCAGATCAACGTATCTTGCTTGTTCGTTTATGATTAGTTGAATTATTGTCCATGTAATCTCAAAAGGCTTATCACTTCGTGTGGTTCAGATACACATATCATTTCTCGAGATATGATTAACGTGTTGAAGAACTTGCAGATAAATACACGAAATAATGGATCTGCTTCTCGGTTGTTTCAAAAATTATTATTTCTCAGTTAATCAAGTTACATATTATTAAACTTATAGTTGCATAACTTTTTTTAATGTAACTCTAGATTTAAAGATATGCAACTGCCCATTTGCACATCTCTAGACCTAAAGTTGCACACAAATTCTAAAAAGTGCAACTATTCAATCAACCATCGGTAAAGAATCAACATTCAAAATCGTCAACTTAAAAATAACTATTTCTTCGTTGACTTAGAAATAAAAATTCTCATAAAATAACAACTATTTTCTCCCGAGTCATATGAAGAGATAAGTCCATTTTACTATTCGAACTCTTGCGAAAGTCTAACTTTTAACCTCAAAGTGCAAAACTATTTGCCTTAACTTGCCCTCTCCTCCCCAATATAAACCGTGATGGTTTTGTGTGACGTGACACATACATATTAGTGGAATCCACATGTCATGGAAGCCACTCATCTCTATGTCTCCTCCTAGTTCTTCTCCAAGTATGGCAAGGCGATGACACCTTCCTCTGTCATGGAGGGTTAGACCGATTAGCCTTTTTGTCCTGAAATCTATCCAGTAGGCTTGCATCCACATGGATGGCAAAGACAAATTAATAAAGAGAGATGGATAAACGGTTATGATAGTTGAAGGGAGAGGTAGTTGTAAAGCATTCAATTTTGCATTTTGGAGTAAAAAGTTAAGACTTCTGTAAGAGTTTAGGGGATAAAATACAATCATCTCTTTTATGAAGCGGTGATAAAGGCCTAGTTAAGGAAGTAAGTTTTTAATTGCACTGCTTCCTACGAAATTTTTAAGAAACTGAAAACCAAACCGTTGTTTTGGTAGTTAATGAAGTTGATTGCATCCTATCTACCAGGATTAAAGTATATATTTTCCCTTCATATGTTGCTGCAATGTGAAATTTACCTTTTTGTAGGTGGCGTACTTGTCGACGATAGACGACTTGTTAACCTTTAAGGTCAGCGTGTCCAATCTCTTGTAGACAAAGGTGTGAGTGAGTGCGAGCATTTGGTATGCCTATGTTCGGATCAGTAAGTTGTACTAGGTGTTTTATATATATATATATATATATATTTCTTTTGCTTTGCCTGCGAGACAAACCACATGCCGGTTGCCACGCTCACCAAGCGGTGAGCGGACCCAGCCGTGCCGGATGCTCACAAAACACACTGGACGGCCGATATAAGCGGCGACTCTCTCCACGAGGACCAATTCACCCACACCGGCAGGCAGCGCCAGTTCACCCACGAGCGTGGCGTGCGTCGCCTCTCTCGCGCCGACGGCCGCGCGGCCACACGCGACAACCTCTCCACCGCAAGCAAAGCAGAAGCTGCTGCGAAAAACGGTGGGCAGGAATCCGAGCGCCCAACTCCTCTCCCACTCACCCGCATTGAACCAGCTCTGCTCCCGGCGGTGAAACGCCACGCCGGGGTGGTTACTGCTGCCGCCGCCGCCGCCTGCGGTCGAGCAAGAGGTGGTGACCGGTGAGCACTGCTTTTCTCTTCCATTCGACAGTCCCTGCTCTCCCGACCCTGGAATCTTGCTGTGCGAGGCCACCACCGGATCTCTGTAGGATTTGTGAGCTGCATGGTTCTTGATTTGTTCCCTCCTGCGCTGGATTTGACCTTCTTTTTTAGTTTATTTCTCGTTGTGGATTTTTGATTTCTTGGAGAGCTTCTGCCTGAAATTCCATTGTTCTGGTTGTGACCGGGATCTCTGATTGGTGACAGCAGCATTAATTCGTTTGTCTCGCGTTTGTCCTTGGATTTTCCTAATTTATTTGGCACTTGGGGAGTGAATTAGTGGTTGCTGTGATCCACATTCGTGAGTTCCGGTGACCTGGTGCTCCCGTAGGCAATTCGGTTTTTTGGTGCATCCTTGTCATCCACGGTGAGCTTTAGCTGTAATACGGCCGCAAGTTGGTTAGACTTGAATGTTAGGAATTCCGGAGCAGTTGTTTGGTTTGGTCGGTGATCCATCCGCATTATGGAGGAATATAGTCCAGCGAACTAATAGTTTCTTCTTTTTAAGATGTTCTTTTCCACGCTATTGCTTAGGGAATTGACCATATGAAGCAATTTTGGGTAGCCCTGCCACTGCCTAGCTAGTTGTTCTTGGTGATGGTTGGTAATTTTGGGCAATGGTTATTGGTAATTTTGGGCAATGGTTAAGGTCTCTTTTCGGGATCTGTTATGCCGTTCCATGCGAAGTAATTAAGCAGGTTAATTTTTGCACTTTTTGGGGAATTTAGTTTACTTTCTTGTTCATCTTTTTAATGAAAGATGAATTGAGTTTACTACGATACATGATCATGATACTTCCTACTGTGGTTCCCAGTATCACGAAGTAGCGCTTTTGATTTATATACTTGTCGCGGAATGGATGAACCTGCCATCCAGGAACTGGAACCTTTATGGACTTGTTTTGACATTGGATCTCCAAAGTGGAACACCAATGGTTTGATGGTAAGGCCCCATGCACCTTTGCAGGTTCACGGTGACAACCATGACCTTCTTGGTTAATTACTAAAGAATACAGGATAAATGGGACGCTTAAGGGCTCTTATCAGAGTGTTGGTGAGTGCTCCCTCAAACAGTTAGGACACTTTGTCGTGCGTTGCACCATCGGGACACCGGACGGAATGAGTGGCAAGAAATTGTAAATATGTTGATCTTTCTCCCAAGAGGCTAACCCCCAAATAAGAGGGGTGCCTCCTATTTATAGGGAGGGAGAGGGGTAGAGTACATTTATATCTCTGCCCCTAAGCAGTTTACGGTTTTACCCATGGGCACGTCACACCATCAAGGGCATTATAATCTTTTCCTCTCTACCTCTATAGAATATTCTTAAGCATATTCTTGGAGTCTTCATGTAGCCCGGGATTTTGTTGGCGACGCCTCCTGTTGTAGTGCGACCCTTCATGGCAATGCGTGTCTTGATGCTCTGGGGTCCTATCGGGACGCCTTGTGTTTCAACACGACCTTTCATCGCGATGTGTGTCTTGATGCTCTGAGACCTGTCGGGATGCCTTGTGTTCCAACACAACCCTCTGTCATGATGCGTGTCTTGACGAGTGTTGCAACAGGACCCTTTGTCGCGATGCATGTCTTGACGATCCGGAGTCCTATCGGCGATGCCTTGTGTTGCAACACGACCCTTTGTCGCGATGTGTGTCTTGATGATCCGGAATCCCGTCGGAGGCTCCTTGCATGTCTTGACGATCCGGAGTCCTGTCGGAGACTCCTTGTGTTGCAGCACGACCCTTCGTCGTGATGCGTGTCTTGACGATCTAGAGTCTTGTCGGCGACTCCTCATGTCGCAGCGCGACCTTCGTCGCAATGCATGTCTTGACGATTTGGAGTCCTATTGGCGACACCTTTTTGGCACTTTGCATCACATTGCGATGCACGTCTCAGTCCGTTGACTAGCTCTACAACACGTGTGTCAAATACTTAACATAATTGAAATAGGGTCGAAGTGTTACCCGAGTATTTGCATTTATTCGGGGGTGGGGCGTTGACCCTTGCTACGACACAGAGCATCCGCATGCCTAGGTGCTAAGCAGATGCCAAAGGTGAAAGGAAATGACTAGCATCAGTGCTAAGGGATGTGAGGCTAGGTGTTAAGATAAAAAAGCTTACCACCACCGCTAAGCTTAGCACCCAATGCTAAGCTAAACAAATTACATTTTTGGATTTGTTATCACTTTTTAAAAAGTCCTTAGCACCTATATAGGTGGCAAAAAGAAGCTTAGAGGGGTGAATGAAGAGAAAAAGCTGATGTGTCCGCCTTAGCACCTATTTCAGAGGTGTTAGGGATGTGGATGTTTTCAGTGGAGTCCTTTGGCACCTTGATTTGGACATCACATCCTAGAGTTGAAGGTACTCAGAGTTTAATTGTATGGAAATGAGAGTGGTGATTTTGGTTCAGAAAGTTATGTCTTCACCTTTTAGGATTACACACCACATCTTGGAGGTGTGTGTTCTGACTTAGTATTGCTAACCAGTATTAGCATCAATTTGCATAGCATTTTTCTTACTAGAAGTTCTCTTCTTCTGGAGCATGCTGGATTTTTTTCTGACCTGTTTTTTTTTCCATTCCTTTCTAGTTGAATCATGTATTTTTCTTCTGACTTTGATATTTTCCTCAGCTTTCAGTCTTATTTGGATATGCTTGTCCTGCAAAAGTTGTTAAAACGATATAATTATTTGTACTTACTGTTCTCCAGGCATCAGATGAAGTATTCTGAAATGGGTGCCAAAGAGAATGGGGAGGTGAGAGATGAGAAGGGAGTTGGATCAGATTATGAGCCAGCCAGAGTTTCTCTTTCATCACAAGGCGAGACTCATGGTAATGAAGACAATAGAGTGAAAAGAGTTTCAGGGGTTCCAAAGAAGCTCATGAAAAAAGAGACAAAAGAAAATAGCCCCCGCATGGCCAAAAGCAACACCAGCCGTCAAGTTCAAAACAAGCTGCAACACAAAGCATCAAACACCAATCAGATCAAATCTCCGAAACCTAGGAAAGCAGTTAATGCTGCTAAAGCTGTTGAAGTTAGAAAACCAGATATCGCAAAAGTCACTTGCCCTCCATCAGAATTGTCTGAGGAAACAGATGATATAGTTAGCGAGGCGGGAACCACTGATGATAGAGGCAATGAAGAGGCCAAAGAGATTGATGTGTTAGATGAAGCTCCACATTGTGATCAGAGTACTGGTACTGATGATGAAATTGCTGATATTGAGGAAAAGATAGTTGATGATGACAAATCAGTTGTACATCAAAGGAATGAGGAACTACAGTCAAAACTTGATAAGTTGGAGCAGGAACTTCGTGAAGTTGCTGCACTTGAAGTTTCTCTTTACTCTGTATTGCCTGAGCATGGAAGTTCAGCACATAAGTTGCATACCCCAGCTCGGCGTCTTTCTAGGTTGTACATTTATGCATCCAAGTTTTGGTCCCCGGACAAGAGAGCTTCAGTAGCAAAAAACACTGTTTCTGGCCTTGTTCTTGTTACGAAGTCCTGTAGTAATGATGCTTCAAGGTAAGATATGGCTATACTTTTATCTCAATTTTAACTTCAGCATATGAAATATGACATAAGAATCAAATTCCCTCCATGAAATATGACATAAGAATCAAATTCCCTCCATTAACAATCTACTCTTGATGTAGGTTGACATTCTGGCTGTCCAATACAGTTGTCCTCAGGGAGATCGTTGCAAAAACTTTTGGCATCTCACGTCAATCGACTCCAACCATGGCGACTAACGATGTAAATGATGGTGCAAAAAAGTTTGATGGGAAATCCATGCCAATGCTATGGAAAAACAGCTCCAACGGCAAGCAAACCAAACCTGCTGTAATACAGGTACCAGATGATTGGCAGGAAACAAGTACGCTTTTGGCTGCATTAGAGAAGATCGAATCTTGGATATTTTCTCGGATAGTCGAGACAGTGTGGTGGCAGGTAAAAGTTTGCCTTAGACTGTATATTATTGTCGACACTTCCATGAAATTGAGAGCATCCCTTGCTCCAAACTGGGCATGCTGTCCTTGTCCAGTGTTTCGCAAAGGAATACTTCGCAGTGATTCTCTTACAGCCCTACTGTTATCTAAATATTTCTTCTTTCTCTACATTGTGAATTTTCTGAAGAATGTTCCTTTTCCAGGCGCTAACTCCTCACATGCAAACCCCGGCGGAAGGTTCATCAACCCCAAAGCCTGGGAGAGTGTTAGGTCCTTCTTTGGGTGATCAGCAGCAAGGGACCTTTTCTGTTAACCTGTGGAAGGCTGCATTTCACGACGCATTCAGCAGAATATGCCCCCTTCGTTCTGGTGGACATGAGTGTGGCTGTTTACCAGTATTGGCAAAACTGGTAATTTCATTGACATCCTTTTATATATATATATGTATATATCTTACAACAGGGTGCAGTTACACTCACTTTATGGAGTATCTAGTGCAACAGGGAGTATGTAGTATATAACACTAACTAGGTAGTATATATACTACTTTTTAGGTGGTATGTACATTTTTTTGACATACTTCTTTCTATGTGCAAATGTGAAGGTATTTTTAAAATATGCTAAAAACTAAAGACTCACTTGAAATCTTTTGGCTTGCATTGGGATATCTTAGAAATAATGTATAAACAAACTCAAAATAATAAAGTAGTATATATACCACCGCAGAGTATTATATGAGACATGGGTGTAACTACACCTGCTTGTAAGGTAGTATATATACTATTTTATCAGTTTGAGTATGCTTATATACTATTTCTAAGATACCTCAATGCGAGCCACATGAAAGAAGTTACAAGTGATTCATAGTTTTTAGCATATTTTCAAAATATCTTTATATTTACACATAAAAAGGAGGATGTTAGAGGCATTATATATGTTTGTGTATGTATGTATATATGTATTTCACGTGTTTTGCTATTATCAGGTGATGGAGCAATGTGTAGCCCGTTTAGATGTTGCAATGTTTAATGCCATCCTTCGTGAATCAGCTAGTGAGATACCAACTGATCCTATATCTGACCCAATCGTTGATCCGAAAGTCCTGCCAATTCCGGCTGGTGAGCTAAGCTTTGGGTCAGGCGCTCAGCTGAAGAACTCTGTATGTACCTGATTCACTACCTTTTAAAGTGCATCTGAAATAATTTTCCTTTATATTTTTCGTGAAGTTGTTTGTGAGGATGATACTTGCATGGGAGGTCAAAGTATTGTGCATATTATGAATGCGTTACTGACTTGCCATTGCACCTCAAATAACCAATTTTTATTAAATAAATGCCTATGCAGATTGGAAATTGGTCGAGATGGTTGACAGATAACTTTGACATGGATGCTGATGACTCTGAGGGCGAAGGTCTTGGCATAGGAAATGACAACGATGAAAGAAGAGGTGTCGCTGAACCAAAATCTTTTCGACTGCTTAATGAATTGAGTGATCTCCTGATGCTCCCGAAGGACATGCTTTTTGAAAAATCTGTCAGGAAAGAGGTCAGTGCTCACGCATAGCTTCTGACAAATCATTGTACTGTTGTCTGTTGGATTGAGCTGTGGTTAAGCTTTTGATCTCTCTATCAGATCTGCCCTT
This sequence comes from Stipa capillata, assembly GCA_019208055.1. Classification (NCBI taxonomy): domain Eukaryota; kingdom Viridiplantae; phylum Streptophyta; class Magnoliopsida; order Poales; family Poaceae; genus Stipa; species Stipa capillata. Next base: position 157,187 of record JAGXJF010001958.1, on the reverse strand, counting down.
CCGTCGGCCTTCCACTAGTAACAAGAATCCTGTGCAACTTCACCCCTGACGAGTTTTGTCCTGATCCTGTTCCTAGCATAGTCTTAGAGGAGTTGAATTCTGAGGTGTTGTTTCTCTCTGACTTCTGGGATTATATCCTTACAAGTATTAACAATGCCACACACATTGAGACACAGATATCATACTAGGTTAACACATCAACATTTGATATTATGATGCAGAGCTTGCTGGAGCGTTGCAACGGCAAAGATGCGATAAACGCATTCCCATGCATTGCTGCTCCTGTTGCGTACTGCCCCCCTTCACTATCAGATGTGGCAGAGAAAGTGGCAGACACTGGAGGCGCTGCAAAGCTAGACAGGATAGCGTCAACGGTCCAGAGGAGAGGGTACACCAGCGACGACGATCTGGATGACTTGGACTCCCCCCTTGCATCCCTAATTGACAAGAGCGCTCCACCTTCGCCGTCCAATGGTATCACACCTTTCACTGCTCAGCAGATAGGAGCTTCCATGGAGAATGCAAGATACATGCTCCTGAGAGAGGTATGGTCGGAGCGGCAGTGATCGGTGAACATGAACCTGTAAAATCTATAATCTCTTCTATAGGTACCTTATAAAGGTTGGAAACCCTACTGAGGTGAACCCTGAAAGAAGCTGCTTTGTAGTATAGAACTAGCTTCAACCCCATAAAAATGGCGTCTGTCTGTAGGCCCCTCGTATATGGTATCTTTACAGTGAAATTGCAACCCCTTCTTGTACATCCCTATACATGTCTTATCTTTTTGTAGTATAGGACAAACGATCAGTACTATTGCCCCTTGAAGTTAAAAGATTCAGTCTATGCTGTTTGCCTAATGCATTATTTGTATCTTTCTACCGACGAATCTGATCAGCACTCGGGACACTTTCGTGTGAGCTATTTCCACTAAGTCTAGCATATCAATGTATGTGAATCTGATGGCCTAACGAAATTCAGTCGCCGTCACCAGACGGTCGCCGCCGACGATGATGGCGACTCGCCATCTGCAGATCCGGCTTAAATTGCTGATGTACCCATGCTTTCACTATCTGATGTGAGACTGTTTGACACAATGTAAGACTGCACAGTTGGCTGATCGATACTTCTTCTGGGCTTGCAACAACGCCCGGGAGGCCCCAACACTAGTCGGCGCCCAGCAAGCAACAGAGATGCTGCACCGACGCCCGGCTCGCTGATTAGGCCTAAAAAATCGCCGCGTCAGGGTTCCACTAATCACCTAGCAAGAACAAAACAGCACTGGCGGCGGTAGGTATCGGTGCCCGTCAACTACCAGTCACCTTGCGTTTTAGAATATCAGTTTTGGAATTTATCGGCACTTAAAATTTTGAAAATCCTTTTGAACTGCCTAGTCAATCTGATAGCCGCGCCTAAGTAGACACCTTTTAAACCACTCATTGGATAACTATTAGTCTATGACATCTACCTAATGACAAACTTGCCATGAATCACATTTCCAAGTTGTCACAATGAGTGTCCACTCAACTGTATATCAGTGTCGCAATATTGAACACAACATAAACAGCGAGCCAATCCTTGGAATTCAGATGAAGAAAAAATAGATAGCTTGCGATGTGCCAAGGTCCAAAACTTCTGTGGGATACAAAAAAGTTTGCTGTTGCAATACAAACTAAGAACTCCTTCTAAGGATGTAGAGAAAGCGAAGAGTTTAATCCGTTTCATCGACGACCTTGGTCCCCAGCCCCTTCAAACCCTCAGCAGGGACCTCAGCAACGGTGACAAGTGAGTAGAGCTCCTCCTTGGCATCCTCCTCGTCGTTCCTTTTACGTGCAATCCTCACACGAACCCTCCGGGGCACACTTCTGATCCCACTGCTCCAGATGTGCTTGTTGAGCTTCACGTCGATCCTGACATCTGTGGTGCCCATAGCCTTCTGTGCAAACTTCCTGAGCTCTTTGATGGCATTGGGCGCCTTCTTCTTGAATGTACTGTCAAACATTAGAAAAGACTCGATAACTCCAACACAGGACAATGTTCATAGGAACCGGTTGTGGTGTCTATGTATGTACATAGACAGTTTCATATGAAAATGCAACCATGTGTGTTGGGCAAGAAAACTAAGGCTGAACTGCTGAACATTAAGTTCAATAACAAAACAAGGTTAAGTAGTCACTAACTAAAGAGAGGTCATGTACTCATGTCAAAACAGCATATACGAGAATACAAACTTTACTTCATATAATGTTAAAAGCAATATTGCAAGCATTACCTAAATTTGAAACAAAGCACTTGAATACACATTCAGTAAGAGAAATGGAGCGATCATATAATAAGTTTGATCTAGCCAAAACTTGAATTCCCAGTATTGAGATAGCTGGGAAGGGTATGGGCTAGGCTCAATACCTTCAGATTGAGCTGGGACAGGAATGAACTAGGCCTAATACCTTCAGATTGGAACTAATTGCTCTCCCATTCGAATGAATTGGCACTAATCAGTGCTATCCAAACTAGCCCTACATCAAGCAACCCAGCACCAAGAAAGCAGCCTTTCCTTTTTAACTACTGACGCTGAATTTACCAACTGTTCCAACCAGCTTAGAGTGTCTTATGAGGGAAGTTTAAGATGGATTTTACTGAAACAGTCACTAAAGCTTATCTAATAAGCAATTGTATTGGCCTCATGCGGTTATATCTTCTCAAGCTAAGCCAAAAAGGCCCTTTAACTACACATAGGCATAGCTAACTTGCCAAAAAGTTACCAATTAACAGCATTGGATCACAGGTAGCTGCAATTCTAATAGGAAGTGGAGTGTGATGCTACGCCCAATTGGCATCAAACTCTCGAGCTCACGGCTAAACAAGGTTTGGAAAGTATCACACGAAACACAACTCCCACTGCACAAAATATACAGCAAACTACAGCAGCAGCACCACCAAATTGCTCCATCTATGCGTACTAATGTGCATCAACAAAGAGCATGATCTGCCACCGTAAATTAAGATCTAATCACTCATGTTCAGGGCATGCACACATCAGGATCGCGTGATCCATCGCGTCGGGTCTCGTAGTAGCGGGGAGGGACGCGCGGCGGTGAGCGGTAGCAGCAGCGAGTGTAGCAAGAGGAGGAGGGGAGGTAGGCACCATACCAGCCATGGAGGCGCTTGTGGAGGTTGACAGTGTACTCCCTTGTGACCACCTCCTCCTTCCTCGGCGCTCCGCCCTTCTTGTCCGCCATCGATCCTCCTGCTGCTGCGGCTTCCTTTCTTCCGGGTCGATTCGGTTCCGGCGGCGCGAGGGGAAAGAAACCCTACCAACGAAGTGGGAAGGCTTTTATAGGCGCGCGCGTTGAGAGACCTAAAAGGTGACACGTGTCGCCGATGATGGGTCATGGGCCGCGTTTCTTCGCCGTCAAGCGTGCGAAGCGGGCTGGGCCGGTTGCTGGGCCGCACGTGGAAGCCGAGATGAGCTCGCCTCTGGGCCACGACGTACGGAGCGTGCTGTGCCGGCCGACATATGGGCCAGGCCGGGCTGGGCCGTATGTGGTTGCCCGTGCCGCGGATCTTGGTTTCAGTAGGCCCGATATCATGGGCCGAGGACACCGGCCCATATTAAATGTCGTTGGGCTCCCGATCAGGCCCAAACAATGGCAAGCGCGGTTTGCAATTCGTAAATGGTGGTCGATGGAATGATTGTCCAGACTCCAGATCTCGTACGTACAATCTATCTACTCAAGCTAGCTAAATGATCATTAGCTATAGGGACAAAGCAATTCATCATGAGCCGTGTCGATGGAACTTAATTTGGTGTAATCTGCTGATGTAGCTGACTCACAAAGATTTATATACATAGGCAGATCTTCTCCGTGATGGTTATTAATACTTAATAGCTCAAGGCTGATTAGCTGGATTGTTATCACTTTAAAACTTACAAATATCATAATTTATTTTTGCGAAACACCCGGATGCATAGAGTCCACACTCACACTATTGCTATCACTTCAATCGAATGTAATGCCTCCCTCACTCAACAAAAGCTTCCGCTTGCAAGCCAATTAATACATTAATGAATTGCAAATCACAAAGCATAAAGTTCCAAGAAACCGAAAAATCTCGACTAAGTATACCATCTAAGCTATTCCAAAAAAAAAGTATACCATCTAAAGCCAAAGGATATACTCAAGATTAAGGGTTCAATGTATGTAGATTAGATCTGCATATAGCTTACATCGACCGGCCGTCACTCTCTGACATGGACTGCATCATGATCAACAGTATGTATGCTTGCAGGGTACTCAGAAAAAGAACGCTCGCATCATGATCATGCATGACAAGATAACCAAATAAATCTCAACGTGGCGCGCGCACGTACACATACTTTGATCTCAGAACTGTGTGGCATGTGAATCAAAGCACGTTGGTGCTAAAAGAGTCCAGTTGCTATAAACCAAATAAAGTAGCCAACCACAAAGTATTTAGGTTCCAAGAAACTACGTACTGATGGATGAATGTTCAACGTATGTAGATCTAGCTAGTAGCCTGTTGAACCGTCGGTGTCCGATACCGACTATACCGTAATCAGCAGTACTGAAAAGAAAGTCCGCATGACGATCACCATGAATTGCATGCCGAATGTTCAACAAAAAATATCAGAACGTGCTAGTCTCGGTGCAAATTTTTGGCTCCCCAGCTCAACTGCACCTAGACAAGAAGAAAATATGGACTCTTTCTCAGATGTACATGTTGAAATACTCTGTAATTATAATATTCTTTTTTGAAAAAACTTATGTCCATTAATTTGTGTTCTGCACAAAAAAGTTATGTTCATTAGTTTTTGGTTGTGTGCATCCTAAGCTCTTCCATTGTGGAAAAAATAAAATACACAAAAAACAAGGGACAGCGGACTAATATATAGCAACTATATGCACCGATAATTTTTTTTATGGAACTCAACTGGACATATTTTCACAAAAAATATAGGTGCAAATAGTATTCCTACAAGTATCAGTGAATTTATTTAGATTTTCAAACTTCGTAACATCTTTTTTGGGGCTAGGTGCAGGTGAGCTTGGGTGCACTCTGTACCAGTACTTGTCCCTAGTATACTATGCTTGAACTAGATAATCAACTGAGCAAGAGTATGGTAAAGATTTCGTTGAAAAAAGAGTATGGTAAAGATCAATTACTAACTTTGCTTAGTTGCCAATTGTTAGAAGAGGCATTGCACAGACAACCAAGGGAAGCAATCACAGATGAAGAAGAGACAGATTTGTTTACAAGGTTCGGCAGTGTGCGTACGTCTCCAGAAGCCAAATCGCGGCGGCTCCGTCTGTATAAGGATACTGCTCCTCTGAGATAGGGTTACAATGATGGGCAGTAATGTGTGTTAATGGTTTATTATTTTCAACTTTCAGTGTGATTACCAACTCATTACCCTCTCGCCCCACAACCTAGTGCTCTACTTACACGTAGGCCCACCCCCATTAGCATACATATGATTAGGCAAATGCTTTTAGGAAGATGGATACCAGCCCTTAATTTGCGTGTAAAGCAAGCCCACATGTCTCCTAATCTTTGAACATTCTCCATGAAATTCTCTTAGCTGCACTATTAAGTTACTCCTACTCCTTTTAACCAATAAAATAGGTTAGTAATCTGCTGGCGTTGCAAAACTAAGCAACTGATGACATTGAAGGATTAGGACTTCAATTAGGAGCCCACACGTACACCAAACTTTTGTTCAAATTAAACACCTACCATTACACATGTACCACTAGCTTAAGCAGCTAGCTCACGATCTGTGTAATGGTGAGCCATGCTTGATAGTGCAAGCTCACGTAGACCAACAACCAATTAGTACGGACCGATGATCAACGTACGCTAGCTAACGTGTTAGACGTTCATTCGATCAAACAAACTGCCAATCGGAACCTATATATTTTTCTTTTTTTTTCTTTTTGCGAGGCGCTTAACCAACTTCATTATAGTTCAGGCCATGTGATTGTTCTTTGACAAGAAAAAAACACAGAAAATATAATGGTCTTACATGGGAAGGAATCAGCTCAATCATGTTATTCACCCGTGCACAGAGCCTGAAATCAGTGTGATGCATGCATGTACATATGCCCAGGAATAGATAAATCAAGTGTGCCCAAATTAAAAATCGCATGGCGAGCGTGTCAATTGAAAATTCTGGAGCCGTTCATGAGAGAGCATGACATGGATTCTCAACAACCAACAGCTCGAAACAGCACGGAGTAATTAATCAGGCATGTGTACGACCCGGAAGGACATCATAAAATACTAGTAACCAATTCACAACGCTTGTAAATCAATCATTATCGAGATGCTAAGTAGTTTATAAACGTCAAACCTCAACCATAGTAGTAGTATGAACTTACCGTGAAACATGAATTGTTTCTACTGAATTTTGTGATGAGAACTGTAGTGAAAGGAGTTCCTCCCAGCTTCGATCCGTGCTCTACGAAGGGGCCTTATAACTAGTTTCAGTTCGACTATTTGAGTTGTTTCTACATGAATAATCAACCACGGTAGCAGTGCCAACCCGTTCGTAGAACCTAGCTAAAATCTAACTGCGACCATGCCGACGAGCGTTTGCCCGTGTAAACTGCCGATCGAACACTAATGCCCCGCTATAACTTCGACGGAGGTTTGCCGGACGAACAATTTCATTTCAATCAGAAAACTTGTATACTCCTATCATTTTGATCGAACAATTTCATTCCAATCAGTAATTTCACAAGCTAGATTAGTAATTAACTAATTACTTTAAGCAGTAATCAGTACAGTTTGCATCAGAATCCTCTCGTGAATTCATCATCACGTAACACGTTAGCCTTAATTTTCAGTTCTTCGCCTTCCAAGCCAAAACGCCAACGCGCCCGCGCGTGCTAGCCCTCTCAAAAATGTTTGCACATCTCCACCAATACTACACCGAATTTACAGCGTCACCCCATCCCCACGTCTGTACACGCACCCCCGTCCCCCGATCCCTTCCTTACGAAATAGTAATCTATCGAGGTGCAAAACGCTAAAGATCCAAAAGTTACCAAAAGAAGGTGAAAATATAGCCACGTTAACGTTAGTTAGAGGAGTCACGACTCAGAACTCCGACGAGAAGTCCGAGTCCGACGAGGTCTCCGTCTCCGGAGGCGGTGGCTGGTGAAGCTTCTTGAAGTAATCTCTCACGTCGAACCCCTCGCCGGCGGCCTCTTCGTTGTCTGCCGGCGGCGGGATGTAGGGCGGCCGGGACACCTCCGCGAGCATGTCCCACGCCACCCCCGCGAAGAACGGGTGCGCGCGGATCTCGTCGGCGCCGCCGGCGTACCCCAGGCGTTTCGTGGGATCCCTCTCCAGCAGCCGCGAGATGAGGTCGGTGAGCTCCGGCAGCCGCCAATGGGTGTCCCCCGGGAACTCCAGCTCCTTGTGCAGCACGTTCCGGAACGTCTCCTTGCGGTTCTTGCCCTTGAACGGCGAGCGGCCATACGTCATCTCGTAGACGAGCACACCGACGGCCCACCAGTCGACGGCGAACCCGTGGCCCTCGCCCCTCACCATCTCCGGCGCCACGTACTCCTCCGTGCCGACGAACGAGTACGACTTTCCCCACGCGCCGGCGGCCGCCCCCGAGGAGGCGAAGCTCGCGGGCTTCCGGCTCACCGGCGACACGCGCGCTGACTTGGCCTTCTTGGCCAGGTCGAGCCCCCCGTTGCTTCTCATCAAGAACCGGACCAGGTTCTGGAGCTGCTGCTTCGGCGACGGCGTGACCGCGGGCAGGGGCGCCTCGCGCTTGGGCGCCTGGGTAACAATGGTGTCGACACTCCTCGAGGAGGCGCGCGTCCGGCGGCGGCGGCCGTGTAACACGGGCGGTGCTCGAGGAGGCGACGGCGACGTGAATGAGGCCGTCGTCGTTGTCTTGGGAGGGAGAAGCCGCGAGAGGTCGAAGTCGGTGAGGGTGACGTGGCCGTCGGCGCGGAGGAGCACGTTCTCGGGCTTGAGGTCGCGGTACACGACGCCGGTGCCGTGGAGGTCGGCGAGTGCGGAGACGGTCTCGGCAATGTAGAACCGTATCGCGGCGGGGGAGAAGACCCGGTCGGGGAGCGAGCAGCGGAGCTCGTTGAGGTCGCCGCCGGGGCAGTAGGGGACGGCCCAGGCAAGGAGGTCAGGCGTCTCGGCGGAACCGAGCAGGGTTGGGAGGTGCGGGTGCGCGAGGCGGGAGAGCACGGACACCTCCCACCGCGCGCGGCGATCGGCGTCGGGCTGCTTGGACGGCGCGGCCGCGGCGGAGCGCTTGTCGAAGACCTTGAGGGCGTAGCTGGCCGGCCGCGCAGGGTCCGCGACGAGGAAGACGGTGCCCATGGCGCCGCGGCCGAGGACGCGCAGCGCGCGCGCGCGGTCGAGGTCGACGACGTCCATGGGTGGCCGGCACCGGGCGGGGGCAGGCGCGGGGTTCGTACGCGCCGCGCTCGCCGGTGCGTGGCGCGCGGAGTTTGGGCTCGCTCTCCTAAGAATAGGGGAAGCGCGCGGTGGGCGTGAGTGGACTAATGGAGAGGCGAGGAGGGTTTGGAGGCGAGATATAGGAGGGAGACGGGCCACACTGCCCTGCTGAAATCGTTTTTCTAATGCAAGATTAATTTGTCTCTTCCTCCCTTTCTTTTCTTCTTTTTCTTTTGCTTGTCTAGTGATGCTCTCGCTGCTTGCGATTTTCTTAGGATTTTGTAGTTTAGAGGTTCGATTTTAAGGGATTGATGGTAGCCCTAGCTTGCTACTCCTAGTTTTGTTATCGCTCCTACTTTTAGATCATGCCTTGTTTGGAGGAAACGATTTTTGTTGAAAGGGATTTATGTGTTCCAAACGGGATATTAGGTTATTTATAGAGGAAAACTTCAGGGGTAATTGATTGATAATCTTTTGTGATGTTCCCTCGAGCTTACAAAAACACGTCAGTTTGGACGAAGATGTCGTCAATCTTCTTAAACTTTTGATATCCATATTGCTTTAATTGTTTAGATTTTATACTTTAAAATCATACGTGCAGATTTTTATGAAAAAGTACTTTAGCAATATTATAGTTTTGTTAGGTTATAAATATATTAGGACGAAACTAATGGTCAAAGTTTTATTTTAGAGATTATGTCAATATGCAAATAATAACTAGTAGATAACTTGAAGGAGTATGTAATTGGTAATCCTACGATGTCTTATGATGGCGGGAGGGGGAGACGCCCTCTTGACATTATTTGAAGAAGGAAGGGTGAGGACACATGGGGTTGCGACCATGGAGGGATCAAACCTGGGCGGGCTACTCGCCTGCATAGCTAGCCACCAGCATTGTTGGTTGGTTCTCCTGCTACTACGTTTTTATGGTTATAATTTTCTAAAGACATTTTATGTGGCTTGATATTGCCCGTGGCTTGATGCTCCCTCCATTGGCACGGTCTCCAATATATGGCTACACAGATGTTTGGAGATAACTCTACTATATACAGCTGTCAAGTGAAAAATCTAAAAGAATTTGTAGAGTACATATGATTAGTTTGACTCACGTTATTTAACAAATTAGTTTTGTCTTAATGCTTGAACTATTATTCAGAGCACTTTACCTCCTTGATCAGTTTTGGACAATGGTTTTGACGATTTGGATGGTAGTTTTGCCTACGTATCATTCATGTCATTTGGGTTTTACACACACTGGCTGTCATGCACCTTCTTCCTCCACTACCTCTCGCTCGCTCGAGAAAAGTGGCGGCCGCAAACTCCACCCTCCTACTCCTGGAGGAGCAGGAGGTTGAGGAGGAAGAAAAGGTGACGTGGCATCCTCATGTGTGTAAAACTTGGATGATGTGGATGCCACTCTGGTAAAACCACTTTCCACATTATCAAAATCATTTTTCAAAACCGGTTAGGAGGTAAAGTGATCTAGTGTTGTATTTTAAGGTGAAGTGAGTCTAAGATAGTTTAGATGAAATAGTTCAAATGGAAAGTAGGCTAAGTCGATAATTTAGAAAAAAAGTGAACTTCTTTCAAATTTAAAAGTTTGACTCCACGTATTTTAATGTTCTAAAATCACACACGCCTGATAACAGAGGGAGAACTAACAAAGTTCACAGTGGCATGTTTCCTGTAATTGCACTCCATACGTGGTACAGGAGCAGCTTCTTTACAAGAATGTTACCCTTCTATACACCAACCGGAGTGAGCAACGACATTGCCTTTTGGCGTGACTCCGTAAAAGATAGGGGCTGCACTCCTCTGCGTTGCTGGTGATTAAAATAGAGCAGACAACCGTTGCCGATCCACTAATCCTGTGAGTTGGATGATGTAAAGAATTGCTGTTGTTCATGCTGCTTGATTGATTATGCAGAAATACTGGGCGTGGAGCTCAAGGAGGGAAAGCCGGGCTTCCACGTGTGGGAGGCAACAGGGGAATCGAATAAATCCGCTAAAGACGAACTCATCAATCATATGATGCAATGGATTGGAAGGGACATAGGAATTTGCATGCCAGGCGCCAGCACGGGCTAATTTAGGATGTAAAGATCTTGATGCGTCGTAGACTAATTTTCGCGCAGCGTGCGGCTCGTAATTCGTCAGGGCTTTGATGCGTCAGTCTGTAAAGGATATAAAAGGGATTCAACTCTGAACCAGATTTCAGCGAAAGATCGACAAATGCAAACCTAAAAAATGCATGAATAATGTCTAAAGAAAATGCACGAACATATTGAATAATGAGAACGGAAGCGAGCTCATCCCTAACGAACCCAATAAAAATGTTAATGTAATAACGAAAAGTCCATTTTCCTCTCTTAAACTATAGGAATGTCTTTTGGACTCATTTAACCTTCTAAACTATTTGAATTAGGAGCACTTTACCCCTGACATGTTTTTGGAGGATAAAATCCCATCTAGAAGTTTTAAAAAATCTAAAAAAAATCTATACATGTAGCTTGTGGGGTGAGGTACATACTTGAAAAGTTTGGTAAAAAAAAAGACCATTTATGACCTATGCAAATTTTTACTGCAAAAATTTGTTTATTTTTCACAGTCACAAATTATCAAAAAATTTAACCAAAAGTTAGATATATATACTTCACCCCCTGACCCACATGTATGAATTTTTTCAAAACTGTTATGTGTGATTTTATCCTTCTAGAACCAGCCAGGAGGTTAAAAATAATCTCAATTCAAATAGTTTAGAGGATTAAGTGAGCCTAAATTTAGTTTTGAGGGTAAAGTAAAACAAATCAATAGTTTAGGGGAGAAAGATAACTTTTTCCCAATATAAACGAGCTGTTATTCATTGATGTGATGAAGTGTTAATATTCTATTATTACTGAGCTAGCCATGGTGTTTAATCGCAGCAAAGCATACGAGGGTTTTGTTTGATCTTGGATTGTATGCTTGCTAAGCAGCTAGATTCTACGGTCCGAAGAGGTATCACAAACAAGTGTATCGATGGTGACTAACAAGAGCATCAGCTCGTGTCATGAGCGACAATTCCAAGCGATTCCCTTGTAGCGGTTTTGTCTTAATCTTACAGTTCTTCGTAGTGACATACGGCTGCATAATTATTCAAGTTCTTTTTTTCTTCTGAAACTAAAGTTTCAAGATTTTACAAGTGATTTCAGTATCAAGAACTTCTGAACCCTGAAAAGAAGAAAAGAATTTCGGACTTCAGTACGAACCGGAGGCAAGAAATTAGACAAGCCAGATTGTACCTGCATATATATTATGCCCTTAAACATTTTCTTGTCTTACAGTACGTGCAGAACTTAAAGAACACCCTAAAACACTAACCATGTTTCAAATCAAGTTAGCAGCCGCAGCTACCCAGAAGGAGCACATATACATAGCTAATTCGAACAACAGCTGCTGAGCCTGCAAAGGACGAGTTAACTACGCACATTTGTACGGCAGACAACAAATCAAGTGTCAGTTCACTATCCCAAATCACCATCAGTGCACTCCATTGTTTAAGTTCAAGCATGCATGGCCTGCTTCACTGGCCCTGCTGCCTTTTTTCTGTTATGAACTGAGCTGCTGCTTGATCCCCCCGATGAGCCGCATGTGATGAGAATCATAGGCAAGGATGGAGCTCGAATTATTCTTTGCTGACACCTAATCACAGTGTAGAATTACATAGATAAGGCCTGTGAAGTTGTATTATATTACGTGCCACTTGTACAATTTCGGTTGCTGTGTCTGCTGCTGGCACTCCTGCTTCGATCAGTGTGGTTGCGAAAAATATACCAAGTTATATATGTTCACTAAACAACTTCTGATGGATTCCTAACTCTCAGCCAGGGAAGAGGATCAGCTGAGAATTTTGTTCCATTTTAAAGGGAGGTCTAATCGATTAGGAGTATCATTTAGAATGAAGATGATGATAGACTCTCTATTGTGCATCGTTGTCATCTTTAGGAAACACAGCACTATAATTTTGCTGGATTCCGGTCTAAATTTGAGCGGCCTTATCCTTAGTATTTCTTAAACTTGTATGATTTGATTGGAACCATTAATAGACTTAGCGTTTAGTGAAAGAAAAACCAGTAGCGCGTACTACATATGAAAACGTATGAGTTGGCAAGACAAGAAACCGATGAAAAAAATGCGAAGTTTAGACTGCAATTAATTGATCATTGGCAGCCAAATCTTAACTAGCCCAACCACCACATATTTATATGCCATTTACTAAATTTCTGACCGAACCTTCCATTGCTGATCTGATCTGTGCGTTAGGGTTCAGACTTCAGAGGTACACGTGCAACAGGTCATATAATTCCCTCAGTTTTATATTCAAACTAAAAAAATGAATAAGAAAAGAGAGCAAACAATGTATTAATCCCTTCTCTGGAGGTTACTACTATTTGGGTAGTTGGGGGAACTACAGTGGTGGTATTAGAACAAACGAAAAGAAATTATCCTGGAGCTGACCTACCTAATAATTGTCACACATAGCCAAAAAGGAGTTGACTTTTTTTACATAAATATATTGCACCGTGACATGAGGCAAAAGAGAGAAGTAACGCACTTAACCCACTCTGAATTTTTCTTTAGATAATACTCCCTCCATTACTAAAAGGAGGGCGTATAACTTGTGTTGCCATGGCCAAGGCGAGGCTGAGTTGTTGTATTTTTTCTCATGTTATCTCTAATTATTGAGTTTGTGTCGAATATGTATACAAGTTGGTTACGAGTTGGACTAGAGAAGGTGTAATATTGTAATAGGATACTACGGAGAGTCCTAGTAGGATACGGGTAGAGTCAGAGTCAGACTAAGGTATCCTAGGCCTCCTATATAAGGAGGGGGGGCACCACACAATGTAACCAAACCAACACAATGTAACTTGAAAGACAGTTAATAGAAAGAGAGGAGCGCCCATAGTCAAGCCCCGTGGACGTAGGCCTCGTGGCCAAACCACGTTAAAAACGTCGGTGTCTCTCATTGCCAATTCTACGGTGTCTCGGTTTTAGATGTACGCTTCCGCATGTGGCCTCGTGATTTCGCACAAGTGGTATCAGAGCGCGAGTTTCAAGTAGATCTTGAGGCGGTGCAGAGGAGCCGTGCGCAGCGGCCTGGGGGCGGCCTGACGTGCCGGCCCAGGCGCACGCCGGCCTAGCGGCCCAGGCCGAGCGGAGAGGTGGCAACGGCCCGAGGCCGGGCGGGCGGCCTGGCGCGCAGCCGGCGCGGCCCAGGCACGCCACGTGCCGGCCCAGCCGAGCGGCAGCCCGAGGCGAGGCAGGCGCCTAGCATGTGGCCCAGGCGGGGCGGCCCAGGAGGGGGCAGGCGAAGGTAGCCCGGAGGAGGCGCGGCGGGCCCAAGAGGACAGAGTCGGCCCAGGCGGGGCTTGGCAGGCCCAGGAGCGGCCCGGAGCGAGCCCGGAGGGGCAGCGGAGGCCCGAGGAGAGCTCGCAGGAGAAGCCCAGAAAGCCCAGGTGGGGCTCGGGGAGGCCTAGGAGGGGACCAGAACGCGTGGGGAGGCCTAGGAGGGGACCAGAACGCGTGGGGAGGCCTAGGACGCGTTTTGGAAAGTTTTTCAGCCAAATTTCGGGATTAAATCTATTTTTTGCTCCAATTCGAAGTGGATTCCGAATTTTGGAAGGAAAGGGACTCAGAGTAGGAGTCTGGCTTGGATTTGAGGGTCCAAAAACTGCTATATAAGCAGGGGTTGGGGGAATGCTTCAACGGACGAGATTTCAGGAGTTAAAGCTTACAGACAACCTGGAGAACACGTGATCTGGAGGAGCAGAGTACTTGGTGGTCTGGAGGTGAGGCGTGGACTCGGCGTCAATTGTGGACAAATTGATAGAGGAAAAAACAGCGGGGTTGGAAGAAGTGTAGGCTAGCTAACCAGGAGATCTTCGACCAGGGCTGGCAAAGGCTCGACACGGGAATTGTGGCGAGGCGTGCGGCTGAAGGCGCACGGCAGGTAAAGATGGTCTGGAAGGACTGTCCAAGAAAAGGATAAGGCAATTGTGAATTTGACTCAGTGAGATGACTTAGGATATGACTGTAAAGTTTCTTCAGCATGAAGAAGGAAGTACAGTTGCAGGTGGAGTCATGGTGGAGTCATGGTGGATTCTAGGAGTATCAATGGAGTCTCATCAGCGTTTCAGGTCATTGAGCTGCAAAGGTGAATCTTAAAGTCCAAGATACACGGAGGTTCGCACGAGACAGCTTCAAGGTGGCGAATGACATATTCGCCAAGATGGAGTTTGTTGAGTTTGTGTTGAATATGTGTACAAGTTGATTACGAGTTGGACTAGAAAAGACGTAGTATTGTAATAGGGTACTACGGGGAGTCCTAGAAGGATACGGGTAGAGTCAGAGTCGGACTCAGGTATCCTAGGCCTCCTATATAAGGAGGGGGGCACCACACAATGTAACCAAGCCAACACAATGTAACTTGAAAGACAGTTAATAGAAGGAGAGGAGCACCCGTAGTCAAGCCCCATGGACGTAGGCCTCGTGGCCGAACCACGTTAAAAACGTCGGTGTCTCTCATTGCCAATTCTACGGTGTCTCAGTTTTAGATCTACGCTTCCGCATGTGGCCTCATGATTTTGCAACACTAATTAATCGCTAGGATGGATGGTAATAGATTGCATGCACGCGTCTCATAAAGGCAGGATCACATGCACGCGCGCCTGCTCTTCTCACGCTAGGCCTTAACCGTGCCCACTCTCTTCGCGTGCCCACGTCCGCGGGTGCATGCACCATGCATGGCCAATGGATTGCAGGCATGCTCGCATTGATTGGTCTGTTGAAGCTCTTGCGGATTACAGCCCAAATCTGAGGGAAGTTTGGAGTGAAATTTTTTGGAATTGAGTAGGTAGGGGGTAATCTGATCCATGGCGCCAAGATTTTTGATATGAAAATTCGTAATCCTCCTATAAATATGAGAAGCTCACAATGTCAACAGTTCATCTCTCTCCACCTCTTTTGTTTTCCATGGCTAACCTTGATCTGAATCAACCGATAAATTGGGAGGAGATAGACGAGTATCAGGGTCCAGCAATCGACTTGAATCTGGGATGGTGGTAGCAACAGAGGTGAGTTTGTGTGGCGTAAGATTTTCGTTTAATTTCTTCATTGTGTACCATTTGGTTCTCACTAATGCATGCTGATTTGTTCCACGAACAGAAGAAGAGGTGGCTGCCGTCGGCAACCACAGTGAAGGAGGGACAACCGAAGATGACGCTTCTGCCAGCTAGGATCATGGCATCCATGCGGAAGAGTATGGACAGATTCAAGGCAGCAATGTCATTCACAGGAGGCAATACACTGATGAAGAGAAACAAGATATTTATGCCATGATCCTACGTCGAACATCTATGAGTGTATTGAATCGTGGTGTGACTGCGGTCGTTGCAGCTGAAGCAGGGGTGCCCCCGAGGGTTGTGCAAAGGGTATGGAAGAATGAAAGGAAGGTGGTGTACAAGGAGTAGTGAGCAAGAAGCCGAAGAATTGTGGACACAAGAGAATAGCTTTCGATGCTGATGCCATAAAAGAAGTGCCATTCCCCAAAAGAACTACGCTGAAGGATCTAGCCAATGAGTTACATGTGTCGAAGACCACCTTGTTTAGGTGGTTGAAAGAAGGCAGGTTTAGGTGGCACTCGAATGCGATCAAGCCAACTCTCACCAAAGAAAACAAGAAAGCTAGGGTTCGTTTCTATCTGTGATGTTAGACCCCATTAGCTTGCCGCATGAGTCAACATTTAAGGGGATGTATAACATCGTCCACACAGACGAGAAGTGGTTTTATCGCACAAGGCTTACACAGAAGTACTACTTGGCACTTGATGAGGAGGATCCGAAAAGAACAACACAGAGCAAGCACTTCATCGAGAAAGTTATGTTCCTGGCGGCAGTTGGGAGACCGATGTTTGATATGGAAGGTAACATGACTTTCGATGGAAAGATCGGCGTATTTCCTTTCACTACCGTGGAGCCGGCTCAAAGGACAATTGTGAATAGGCCTCGTGGTACAATGGTAACCAAGCTTTTGTCGTCAGTCACCAAGGAGGTTAGCCGTGATTACATCGTGAACAAGGTGTTGCCGGCTATCAAAGAGAAGTGGCATGTGGAGGAACATGGTTCCCCTATCTTCATACAACAGGATAACACAAAGACACACATTCCAGTCAATGATCCTGAGTTTGTTGATGCTGCCTCCGATGGTTTTGACATTTGGCACATGTGCCAGCCGGCCAACTCTCCAGACACCAATATTCTAGACCTTGGTTTGTTTGCGGCACTTCAAGCTTTGTTTCAAAAGTCGTCTCCAAGTTCTATTGAGGACATCGTCATGAAGGTGTTACAAGCTTTTAATGAGTATCCCGTTGAGAGGAGCAATCGTATTTCTCACACATCAATCATGTATGAGTGAGATTATGTGGCTTAGAAGAGGGCAACACTACAAGATTCCACACTTGAAGAAGCAATCTTTAGAGATGAATGGTGTATTTCTGGTTAGGCTTCAATGTGATCCCACCATTGTAAATGAGGCAAGAGAGTACATCAATTAGGTTGCTAATGTAATCATGTTTCGATGAACAATGTTGATTCTATTAACACCAAGATGCATGATCAAAACTACATTGCCTTCAAAAAATACATTAACAAAAGTACTAACCGACCATTGCATGAAGTCCTGTCCCGCCTTAGTAGGTATCCGCGTCCTTGATGTCCACTGCACGCTCTTCTTTGTCGGTTGAGGCGTCCTCGATGTCCACCTCACGCTCGTCCGACATGAGTTCACCTTTGGAAGTGAGGATGTAGAACGCACAGCTCTGTTGCAGGTCAGCATTGTCCATGTCGTTGTTCTCGACTATGTGATCTAGCCACCCAAGTGGGTTCGTCCTGTCGTTGCTCTCAGGGTCAGTGTCGTTGTTGTCATCGTTCATGATTCCGGCGTTGTGGTTGTTGTCGTTCATGATTCCGGCGTCATTGTTGTTGTTGTTCACCATTCCAGCGTCATTGTTGAGAGCGGCCACTCAATCTATCATCCATGTCGTCACGCCGTGCACGCGCACGTCCGCACTCGTCACCTTGTCGGCACCTCTGACCTCTCCTGCGAGCTTGAACTTGTCGACATGCTTCACCTCACCGTCGTGCAACTCCTCGTGCACGACGCCTTGCACGTGCATTATCTCACTGGAGCGTTGGACGATGCCTTGCACGTGCATTTCTTTGGTAGCTGCACGCACCTCCTAGGGGAAGGGGAGCTCTCCCTACATGTGTGCGCCATTAATTGCACTTAGAAGACGAGCGTTTCGGCAGGCATGCAATTAAATCAGGCGTGATCACCGCGGACGATGGGTGCAGTTTAGAGGGGTAATTTTGGGAGATCTTCAAATCTGCTCGCGCGCCCTCCTTTCTAGAATCTCTGGTGAAAAGTTATATGCCCTCCTTTTAGGAATAGAGGGAGTAGAAGAGAAATCTCTCCCAGTCTCTGAACCCGAAGATGCACACAACAAATTATTACAAAGTCATAAACGAGTATGTACCAACAGGCAAACAAAGACGACACAAGCTACATAAAAAGAACTCAAAATTTACATAGCCTGTCATGGAACCGCCATCCAAATTGTGACATAAATTTCCTGGTAACCAATTCCAATCTCCTAGCACCAATATCCATTGCTCCTGGGCTGAGATTGCCATTGTAGTAAGGACCACAATAGCAACCAATTGGTACATAAGAATAAAGCATGTGAAAGATGAGAAATCTCTTTTCTGTCAAAAACAATGTCATTTCTGCATACCTAAATAGACCAACACAAAGCAGCAGTGCCCACTAAAATATATGGGTAAAGCGATCGATGTACCCCCTGCAACCAACTCCCAAAAATATGAGGCACACTCCGTGGTAGTGAGATGCCAAAGTTTATTAAAATTGTTTGCCATGTGAAGCATGCAAAATGACATTCGACAAAGAGAGGGACACTGAGAAATGTTTTACTAAAAAGTCATATTAAGTTACCTTTCATAGCTGAACATGGGCTCAATATAATTATGCTTGTTCTATTTAACAAGCCAAAGTTATTGTGAACCATCTAGGAATTAATGACATGTTCTAGGTTCAAACCCAATCATGCCACAATTTTAGCTGCTTCTTGCTTTGGGATGGCTAGCAGACTCAAAACAAACCTTCAAAAGACGGAGTTGCTCTCGGTTAGATGCGAAGGGATTGCCCTGCAAGACCTCCTCGAGGTTTTTCTGCTAAGATGACCACCTTTCCTAGAAAGTACCTTGGATTGCCTCTGCACCGTAGAAGACTCGGGAAGATTGATTACCAGCTGTTGATTGATAAGGTTGGGACCAGATTGTCAAGGTGGAAAGAAAAGAACCAAAAAATGGCAAGTAGGGGTGGGTCACCCTCACCAAATTGGTACTCTCGGAATCGGTGACTTACCATCTAGCCATCCCCCCATGCCGAAGTGGGTTCGAAGCTGCCTCGATAGGATCTCCAGGGGGCTTCATTTGGAAGGGAGATGATGCTGAGGCAGCCAGTGGTGGCCACCCACCGGTCAAGTGGAAAATGGTGTGCCATTCCTGGGCGGCTTGGGCGTAGTGGACATTGAAAGTTTTGTCCTAGCGTTGCGTATGCGTTGGCCCTGGTACCAATGGACTGATCCCCATCACCCGTCGGTAGGCTACAATCTTCCTTGCGATAACACGGACATGACCCTTTTTATGGCATCCACTGTAATCTCCATCAGAAATAGCTCCAAGACGTCCTTTTTGGTTAGACAATTGGATCGGGGATGGGCCCCTCTCCTTACGCGCCACGGAGCCGTTCGAAATTGCTACATGCAAAAAGCGATCAGTCATGAAAGAGCTAGAATCTAAAAACTGGATTAGACCCATTGCTAGCATCAACAAGCCAACCCAGCTAGTCGAGTTCATTGGCTTATGGATCCTGCTGCACAACGTCCACCTCGACCACTCTCACAGTGAATCCAGTTGCTAGAAGTGGAACTATTCTGGGGTCCACCCTGCGCGGTCGGCATATATGTCTCAATTTCATGGAAGTCACCCTAAATTTGACTAAGCCAAGATCTAGAGGGCTAACGCGAAACCCAAGTGCAGGCTTTTCTCCTAGCTAGTGCTACATAAGAAAATCCTCATGGTTGATGCTCTGGCTATTTGGGGTGGCCCCACACCCCTTCATGTTAGCGCTGTCATGTGCAAGGATTGTCTTTTTACCATCATAGCCTGGAACCTAATCAATTCATGGCTCAACATGACAGTGATTGTCGCACCCTCGAGCTCCACCTCTGTGGATGACTGGTGGGAGAAGACCATCCGCCAAGCCCCCACCGAGGGTTGCAAGAGAAGGAGTGGACATGTTCTCTATGTCTGGTGAAACATATGGAAAGAGTGAAACATGTGCATTTTCACTGGAACTCGGCTGACTTATCGCGAGGTAGCCTCTCTGGCTCTTGTTTATATCAACCAGTACTACGCTAGCAGGGTAGACTTTTGGGAGTAGTTTGTATATGGATACTCTTGTAATTACTTTTTTCTACTTTTCTAATAGAGTTGGGCAGTGCTCCTGCCGTTTGGTCAAAAAAATAATTCAAACGTCTCAATTTCTGTCCTAGCTTGTACCATGTAGAACATATCAATCTTGCCATAGCTTTCAGCCGATCTGCCCCCTTTGAATTCCATTGCTGGAAACAACCATATCTCTAGCAGTCTAGCGGTTGGGCTATTAGAAAATAAGTCTGCCAAAGTACATGCTCAAACATGGTAGATATGTACGTGTTTCAATATGCAAAATCTCTGCATGCCTGGGAATGTTTGATATGCACGGTTTTGGGAGACATGTTTCAGAGCTGACCGCCGTCTAATCTCTGTATGTTGCGTTAGGCATGTCTCGGTTGTTCTATTCTATTTGATAAAAAAAAAGCAAAAAGCAATGATGTTACATCACGTGGTAATTACTTGTGTTTTGTGGACAAAATTTTCTTCCTGCTTTGTTATACTAGTAGTATTTACTGAACAGAATTTTCAAATAATTTTTCTAGTAGCTCATGTCCTTGCAACTTTTGCATCCTGGCTATAACATTGTCATGTTTTATCTTCAGAAAATGTTGAACATGTGATTCTTCATACCGTTTTGAATTGTCACCCAGGGTAAGCACTGGTATATTTTGTTTGACGAAAAACAGTAATTAGGGATCCTACTATGTGGACATATTTACTGTTGTCTCGTATGCAACAACCTCTATTAGTTAGGCGTCACAAAGGTTCTTCTCGTGGCATTACTCGAGTTCAATTAAGAAACACAACCTTGTTTGTTTGCATATGGAGACATGTGCCTAACTAGGAGAATAGAATTAATGAGTAAATGATCTTCTAGTTCTTCACAAAGAATTAGGGTAGAACTTCTTAGTCCCAACAAATCAAGGGATAGGCTCTCCACTACTCAAAAGTTTCTCGGTCATCAGAAGCTCAAAACAACTAAAGAATTAAAATGTTTGAATTACTTGGCACTTGTCATATCTTACCAGCTAGGCAGACTAGGCTACAATCGTTCCATTTTCTTTTGGACCTTTGGTAGAATATCTTACTCATCCTGTCTCCATGTAATCGAAACAACATAAGCAAGACACCAAACTGCACAACAGGTAGGGTCGCTGCTTTGGTTGAACATGATTTGCTCATACAGCCCCACTCCTGCATGCAATTCCCAAGTGAAATGCAAAGGGTGTAAAGCTACCACACGTATACTTGCAGCCATGTTAGCCCACCAATGCAAAGGCCTAAAGCAGGAGAGATTTCTCATTTTTGTATGGGTGGCTCGGTCGGCCATTACACTGCAAGCCATGCAATCTTAGGGGTAGAGGCGTTTAGTAAGGGCACCATTTGAATAATGGTTCATGGCCATGTAAAGGGAGACATGCATGGTAGAGGTGTTGATTAGGGCACATTTTTGTTTTGGTGTCTTCATCTGGTGTGTGGTGTGCCATTGCAATCTTCTGGTGTGTGAGAGGATTAGATTTGAGGCCTTTTGGCACCGAAGAATGATGGTGGTGATTGCTGATTAGTACCACTAGTCAGAATATTTAAGCTAAGCAGAGGGGCCCTCCTTACCATTTGGAGTCACTAGTATATGTAAAAAGAATATGAGTCACATGTAGCCCTGAGTAAAGCAGTTGAGAGCTGAACATGATGTGTATCATAGCTCCGGGGAAGTCACAAGTGGAGCTAGCTTGCAGACACTTTTGTGAAGCAGAACTCATCACAATATTTTGTGACAGTGGCGTCCATATCTCTTTTCCCGCAATGGGTAGGTGCAATGTATATCACCATCGATCATGTTCGAGCTACTTTAACTAGTGCTACATGATCACTGCCACATACGAGTTCAATGGTATTGTGTGCCGCCTGCCAATGGCGGAGCTACGTTGTTGGGTCCCTGGCCCCTTCCAAATCGAAATTTCATCAAGCTGTATCTTCGAGACCAGCAGGGACTACCTCTGTTTGTTATTTATAAAGGAAAGATATCTATGAGCTGTCTGCGAAGTCCAGGGCCTGAACGTAGGTGGGTTGGACGTGCACTCATCCACCTAGCCAATTGAGCGACGCTCGGTTCTTGGAATCCCATTGACATGTATTGATATTAATATTGATTAGATATTCAATCAAGTTATTAATTAATTTTTACACACTAAATTAATACACTACGTATTGGTTTGCGTCTACTTAATATCTAGTCAAGCTCGCACCTGCTAGTGCCATGATATACACCGAACTACACACCCCGAATCACACACTGGCTCGCCAAAATTTGAGATCGAGTTAACAATATACAGCTCCGTAGAGCGGAGCGAGTGCCCCAGCGAGTGTACATACTAGTCAGCTCGAACAAAAGCAGATGCCTTGCCGTGCCGGCCGGGCTGGCAAAGAACGGAGCGCGCGTGCTCCTGCACTGCACTAGTGCAGTCAGTCAAGGACCGCGCGCCGGTAGGGCACGCACCACACTACGTACGTACGCGCACTAGCTCGTTTTGTGACGTCTTGGAGCTGCGGCTTTTTAGAGGATCGCGGCCAGGCCCCGGCCGGCGCCACGTCCCGAGGTTGCCGACGGCACGCGCGCGCCGCGAACGCCGTGGCACCGCCACCGCGGCAGCTAGGCATCAGCACGGGCGCGCCGCGCACGGCACGCACGCACGCACACCTCGAAGGAAGCGGCAGTAATTTATATACTCCCCCCATCCACAAATGTAAGGCGTGCACGGAATTTCAGGTTCAACTTTGATCAGGAATTAAACCAATAATATTGAACTATAAGTCACAAAAGTGATACCATTGGATTCACATTCAAATATATTTTCAAATTATATCACTTTTGTGTTATATAATATAATATTATTAGTTTAATTATTGGTCAAAGTTAAACCTTAAATTCCGTACACGCTTTACATTTGTGGACAGAGGGAGTACCCTCCATCCGTGGGCAGCACGGCCGCCCTGTCTCGCGACCCATGTCGACGCATCGGGTCTAAGGATTGCGAGTAGGAATGACAAGATTCATGATACCTAGCAGAGTAAGATTTATGTCTCCGACATCCAATTTTTTTAACTTATTCGCTACTCGTACCCATTTTTGTGCTGGGTATGGTTTTTCCCTGCCCTTGTTCCCTGTCAGTACGGGAGTCCCGACGAGTATCCGTACCTGATAGAAAATAGGCTAGAGGAGGAGTGCACATGGGACGGGCTGGGGCGTCGTGGGCTGGAGCTGTGGGCCTACGGGCTGAAGCCTGACCTAGGCTTGTCTTTTATTTGATGTTATGCTGCAGGCCCACCTGTCATAAGTATTAATAGGTACCCGCTGGGTAACGGGGACGGGTAATAGTGTCCCGTTCCCATCCCCGTCCCCAGCTTACCTGGTGGGCAAAGATTTCGCCTACTAGCATCCGTGCAAGTAAAAAAAATTCCATACCCGGTTCCTAAATAGATAAATCACCACTGGGTATCGGGACCCATTGCCACCTTGAATTGTGAGATGTGATCGTAGACGTAAAAAGTGGAAGTAACCAAAGACGATCGTCAGACAACACATACATACATACGTACAATAAGTAAACTGAAGACACAAAGATATAGGATATGGCTCTTCTTTTTTATTCCTCTTCTTAAAAGTTGATTTACCCTCTATTTATAGGCAAAAGATGATCTCCTAGGTCAAAGGGATAAGGTCTCAATTAGTGGAGTCGGTTGGGCCTCCTTGGTCCCAATCCAACGGTTCCTCAACACCCCCCTGGGCACTTATCACATCATGATACTGCCTCATGAAAAGTCTGAAGAACCCAATCGGAAAAAATTAGAGAAAGAGTGAATCGTATATACTACCTCATATCGCACTAGTTGCCTCATAAAAAGCTTAAATATGAGAAACTTCAGGGAAAACTCATTGAAGGGGGAAAAGTACAACCGCCGAGTCAATTAATCTACTATCGACCAATTGTGGATGATGCTTTGCAAGGTACCGTATTATTATACATCATTCTGGTATATTTATGAACTTGCATAGTCCATTGTGTGATAACTAATGTTCATATGTATTTGTTCTCTCTCAAGATAACTTCTCTTACAACTTTCATACTCTAACTTTTATTTTTTTAGAAAAACAATGTGAGCAATATTGTGTGAATAATAGTTCGGTTACACACAACATTCAACTTCATTAATACCCTTTATAATTATTTCTATAAATTATGTTAAGTTATATCTTGATGTTCTGGTATATTCGTCTCACTTCATTAAATTCATTCAGGAATAATGTGAGTGGTATATCATAGAACAATACATGCTATCACTGTCCAACTATAACCATACTCTGTTGTGACACATAGGCTTCATTATCTACTTGCATAATTTCAGGGTTTAAGGTAGATGAGTTTCCATAAGCTTCATATTCTTGCCTAGACCAATCAACTACCCATGAACTATAGATTTATTGAATGGTTCAATATGATTTGGGAATGCTATCTCACCAATCATTTAGACACAAATATAGTATCTCCACGTGATAAATGTCTTAATAACAACACGCAATTCTTCATGAGCTATATGACTCATATTTGGTTTGCCAAGCATAAAGCTTGGTCACGATGTTTAGTAGTGTTTCTGTACATAACTTGTGAGTTGATCATGGGATATGCTTTTACCATGGAGCATTTTTCACCGATGCATACAATTTGATTCTTCAAATAGGGTTAAGTGCTTTTCAACATTCTTGTTGATGCATTTTGGGTCTAAGTTTACATGTAGGACTGTGTATCTATTGGATACATGTAAATTATTGGACCTTTACTTACACTCTAGGTATAAGCAGACCATCTACACTATTATGAGTGGTCCTCTAACCATATATTGGAAAATCCAAAGTACTCTATTTTGGGATAAAGGCTACTGATTGCATTATCTATGCACTGCACTACTAGTGTCACATCTCTATATGCGTTGATAATCCATCCCTATCATAGACCTCACTACTAGTGTAGGGATGTTACTCTATAATTTAACTGCATATGTTGCCAAGCTTACTTTTGCATGGAAGATAGCTCTATAATGATAGAGGCTTCATAAGTTCTCCTTCTTTTTTTTCAAGGTTCCAAATACCTTGCATCCAATGACATGTATCCCAGAGTAGAGTCACAATATTTTATTATTATTTTCATTTACTTACTACCACCATTTCTCCAAAAAGAATATTCTCTTCGGGATATGTGCCTTCTTACAATGTCATTATGATACTATCAGTTTTTTCTCCCATAATTCCACATTCATACTCTTCATATATAGGGAGTGTTAATACCCATGTTGTCTTCAAATATGACGCAAATAGATATTTTAGTATCCAGCAAAAGGCAAAGTGCTATAATGACGTTAGTAGACTTATGTCTTTTTGATGCAGACATTACCATGGACACACTAATCCATGCTCCCCAACAAGCTCCACAAGCCCAAATACACCTCCCACCCACATTGGACCCATGACAAGAGCTTGAGCTAAAGCTTTGCAACAAGAAGTAAATCTATTTCTTGATGGATATCTACCTGACTTGAGCTTGAATGCTATGCTACCTAATAGCCTGGTCCTATGTGTGCTTAGATATGAGGATCCGAGACAAAGTACTCACCTAAAGCGTCCAGACAAGGTGCATCCGAACCCTCGGAGCAAGTTCATCGTCTTGAGACCGAAGCCTAGAACTTACCCTAAGCATCCAAACAAGACTGGTCTGGACCTTCTGAGCAAGTTCACCCTCTCAAGACCAAAGCCCATAACTCACCCGGAGCATCCGAATAAGACTAGTTCGGACCCTCCGAGCAAGTTCATCCGCTAGGGACTGAAGCCCAGAGCTCTTACAGAGAATCCGAATAAGACTTGTTCAGATTCTCGGAGCAAGTTCATCCTCTCGGGACCAAAGCCAAGTACTCGTTCAGAGCATTCGAATAAGGTTGGTCCGGACACTCTGATAAATATCAACCTTGGGGACCAAAGCTCCAGAATCTTCGGAACCTCCTTACGCTCTACAATGGACCCTCCAGACGTACACCCAAAAAAAGGTAATCGGACCATTCAGATCAATCTATTATTTGTTCTTCACGTTATTCATGATTTATGAGTAATCCATCGAGGCTACGGGGTGTGTAGTAGTAGCTAAGTAGCAATTTCTCTATGTTTGTGATGACCATCCTTTTTGGCGCCATCAATTGTGTTCTTATGATTGCCATCCATCTTCACCACAACCAGTTTATTCATTGAGATTGATTATGAATATTTGTCCAACACCCTAAAAGAGATCATAGTGGTTGTTATTTGTCTTGCTGACCTCCTTTGCTAAACATGGCGACATTGGTGGACGATTGACAGAAATCTGTCATAAAGAGCTACAAACCCAATCAACTAGGCGAAGGTAAGAATATTAATACTTTATTCCATAACCGATGCAAGTCATAGTGCACAACCTTGGATTAATAGTAGAGATGCATAGTATTTATCCCGATGAAACGGTTTCTACATTAGTTAGACATTTATTTTATGTGCTTCATTTATATCTAGAATCTTAATATCCTTAAGGTAATTGCTACTAGTGAACCTGTATACCCCATGTCTCATTTTCTACCATTAGCACATCTCCTCTAGAAATTTTAGTAGTAGTTAGGTTGCTACTTTTTATTTATTCAGAAAATATAAATTGCATCCTAATCGAGTAATTGCATATCTTAATTATCTATTGCATCCTCGAAGTTTACAACTATTTAAGAAAGATAGTTGCGCACTTCAACCTTCATTTTTATTTATTTAAGTATGATTTTAGATTTAGGACAAGTTAGATCAATTACCACTTCCCCGTGGATTTGGCACTCTTTTTCATGGACAATGCTACAATCAATCACCTATACTTGTGGGTCATCAGCAGACTGACAACGTTCTCCCCCTTTTAGGTGCCTGCTTTCCCATATATGGCTTTCAAGCATAGAGTGCTGGCGGATGTGTATTAGGTGGGTCATTTGTTGTAATTCTCTATAGTCCAAAACTTTTCAAAGTGTGATATATGTGGTATCATATAAAACTCATGGATACACTCTCTTTATTCACTCTGAGAGTTTGCATCTTGTTTAAATTGTATATGATTTATGTTGATAGGAGAGAGGGAAAATCACTACACAAGTTACCGAGGAATCAATGTCTATAATATATCTTGTTTTCCACCTTTCTTACAATTCCTAATATATCCTCTCCCCACCATGTCATTTGCAAAATTCAGTCTGCCTCCAGGGCAAGTGTTGCTATCGAATGGTGCTAGCATATAATATTTGTTTGGCATACAAGGCTAAATACTTAGTAAATTTCTTCTTGGAGAAATACTTTATATTGAGTGGAATAGCCTAGGCAGCCTTTTTCAAGGATCAACGTGCTCAATTCCAGGCCTTAGTGGATATCAAGAGCATGTAGGCAAGGACTCTACTTCAGACAAGCATTGCTTGTGAGCAACATGTTCTATCATTACCTATCATGCTTTTTTTTTATTTAGCAAGAGGGTAGATAGGAAAGATATGGCTGTAGATTGAACAAGTCATAACTTGTTATTAATGCAAACACTGGATTAGATTCATAACTCTACAAGACATTCATCGTCATAAGAATTTTGTTTGGTCTCATAGAGCTTAACACCATTATTTAAAATTTAAATCATGGATGCACACTGACAAAAGTGGATGCTTCATCCTTTGTCAGGGCACCATCAGTGGTGTCTATGAAGGGAGATTCTTTTTTCTTCCATAGGAAATTGGGTGAGCTTAATCCTTGCAAGCTCTTCTTCAATTGCCCAGTAGACCCGATGTGCTTCTGTCTCCTTCTACATTGGGTCCGTTCTGTAGATTTGGTAGAGGTTTATGAGGTGTCCAAAGGTCTTGCAATACCTAGAGCAGTACCCTCTCACACCATATTTATTACCAGTCTATTGCTGATGCACATATGGTGTGATAGTCTCAGTTTTCCTCTCAATATCACGACTTCTTGTGCTCAACACTCTTTAATAGAATTAGGCATCCATATATTTGAACATAGCCTGTAGGGAGCTAGATGAAGATTTAGGATTCATGACCATTATCTTTGTATCTTCTGCTAGAAGTAAAGGATGCACCAAATTGTGTACTTTCTTGTATGCAAGGTTCTTGCTGGTTCAATATTTTTCCATATGCAGAGTGGAGATGATCTTTCCAATCGTCTGTTCTTTTGTGACTTCATGACCACATTCTTTCATGTTTGAGATCAGACCATCTATGATAAGATTATATTCAACTGTAGATGCAAAGTCTTAAAACTGAAGGTTATTCTACTAATTCAGCAGTATCTCTATGGGTCACACTAATTTATGGTGATGGTAACGCATTCTAAGCGTTCCCCATTGAAACTTCAGGTCTCTCCCTATCATGTACTCATTTTTTAGATCCTGGAAAATACAATTCCTTGGTATCACCAAAACTGTAAAGTTTTTCTTCTTGGCAACTACAGTTCACCTTTATGTGATGGCATATTAACAACATGAGAGAGATCCATGCTTTGTAACATTGCTTTCATAGCGATGGCCTAAATAACATAATTGT
Organism: Stipa capillata; assembly: GCA_019208055.1. Taxonomy (NCBI): domain Eukaryota; kingdom Viridiplantae; phylum Streptophyta; class Magnoliopsida; order Poales; family Poaceae; genus Stipa; species Stipa capillata. The sequence continues at coordinate 128,535 of JAGXJF010001958.1, read as the reverse complement.
CTCTAGGGTAACGAGTACCCCAACCTCTATTCTAGCATAACATGCATCGTATATTATTCATGCAATAATTTTAATATCTTACTACAGGTAAATATGCATGAATAGTTGTAATTAATGGCATAAAAATTCTTATGATGGCTCCAACATTTTTCTATGTATTATTACGATTTACTGCTAATTTCTGATGACTAAAAGCAATGCACATATTAAAATTAATCAAAATAGTAAATATAATATTTAAAAAGCATAGAATAAATAATAACAAAGCCATGCATGTTTCAAATGTAAAATTTGATCCAAAATTCAGATTCTCGAGGCCTTTTTTTTTGCTGAAATTTGAGTTTTTGGCCAATTTCAGTACATACAAGGGGTTTTACGTAATTATTCATTTCTAAGAAAATATTCGCATAATTGCCGGAAAAATCAGGGGCCTGTTTGCTAAAATTATGGAACCAGCTACTTTCGGGCCAGTCCGGTCCGTTGCACACTGATTAATGGGTCGCGGCTCATTTTCTCTGTCCCTCCCCTTTTTCAACCACCAAATAGTGGGCCTTACGGGCCTAGTCGACCCTGTCGTCGCCCAGCCCATACCAGAGGGGGCCGGCAGCTAGGGTTCAGGTTCAAACCCTAGCTATCCGAAGGGACGGCAGTGCTGGCGCTTCGTGCGACGGGAGCGGACGACCAGGGCCGGCCGCCGTGGCTCGTAGGCGCGAGAGGAGGCCTGCGGAAGGAGCCAATTGCAGGGCGAGGGCCTCCGTAGGTGCCGCTGGGTGTAGCGACGACGCGCGGCGTCGTCGACCAGCGCCATTGCAGGTGCTGCCGAAGCAAGAGGTCCACCTGCCGCTTGCAGCTGGCTCCGTGCAGGGCGCCAGTTGCTGCACGGGGGGCGGTGCAGCGGTAGAGGGCAGCGACGGGGTGACTACCAACGCGTCCTCCATGCGGGGCGCAGACAGCGTGTGGCGTAGCGGGCCCAGAGACAGCGTGCGCGCGGCCGCCGTGCGGGACGACACCGACGAGGAAGCGCAGAGGTTGGCGGTGCTGGCCGCTGTACGGAGCGCGAGCTGGCGACGCGAGGCTGACGACCACCTCGTGCAGGCCGTTGCGCCCGACCGTCGCGCGCCGTTCGGGACGCGGCAAGGGCACGGCCAGCCGGCCAGGGCGACGCGGCCGACGTGCAGGAGGCGCGGGCCAAGGCGTCGCGCGGAGCGCGATGCGGGCGCTTGGGTGGCAGCGCGTGCAGGCGAGGCCCCCCATGCCATTGTGCAGGAGGCAATGCGGCCATGCAGAGGTGGCGAGAGTGATAGGCGTGTCCGTGCGGGCGCCGCAGTCGGGGCGGGTGGCGGTCGTGTCGACTCGTGGCCGGCAGCGTGTGCAAGTGGCTATCGCCGGGAGTGCGATTGGCCCGGCCGGCGCGCGTGCGTGCATAGCCGATTGCGAGGATATGGATGCATTGATGTATCTAAACAGTATTGGAATAAAATAATCAAAAAACTCTTGATATGCATGTGCTATCAGGCATCGATCGATCCAGCGATCTATTCTTTCCGACGCTTGCGCGTGCGTGCACGGATGGCGCGGTTGTGGCCGGCGCATGTGGGCGCCGTTGGCCGGCGACGTACTCATGCGGGAGCACGCCGTTGTTTCTTTGATGTGATCGATAATCCTCCATACAATTTCAGTCAATCGATCCTCGTTCTGCTGGCGACTTAGTCGACAATGGTTGTTAAGGGACATTTCACATCATGAGAATTATCCGTGCAAAAGGATGAATACAAAAATGGAAACAAGAATGCGAGATCGTACAGAAAATATAAGCAATCTAGAAAATACGAAGATCCAATGATCGATTTTGGATGTTATCTTCTCGTACATCTAGATCAAAAGCGTATAGTTTCGTGCTTATAATATGTCTTGCAACTCATGCCGATGAGTCTAGTCCATTATGCGAGGCGTTATTGTAGATGCTGAAAGGAGTGATCAAAGAGGATTGTACACATGGACATAAGTAAAATGAAGAGGATCGAGCGGCTGGCTACGTACGTACGTTGTGTGCCGATCAAATCGACCGGCCTCGCGTGGGAGGGACCGGTGTTGAGGTTTCTGTTGGGCTCGCACGAGGCGCGGTCACTGGACGACTTTGGGCTAGATTACCGCGACGGGCAAAGCGGGCAATCCGGGCAATGATTTCTGGGCGTCTATCCATTCCGCCCGTGCACTGAGAGACTGAGAGGAGTACGTGCGGACTGGACCATTACGTTGGCGGCGCCCAGGGCGGCCGGATGAGCTGGGCTCTCTACCCACCGTGATAGCTATGTGGGCCTAAACTTCGGGCTGGCGAAACTCAACTGTTGTCCATCTTTCAACGACGGCAGCTGCTGGGGTGAGCAGCAGAGTATTTTCACATGGACAGAGAACACATCAACTTTTCCTTTTTACAGCTTTCTTTTACTAAAGTTAAGTGAATAATATCAAAGCAACAATTACCGTAAAAGAAATATTCCAAATCAACAATTACATAATCTTTCCATCCTTTTCATTTATTGTTCCTGCAGTGTCGCTCCCACCAATTCCACTCGAACCCCTCCTCTGCGGTTCCTAGTATATGTGGTCACGTGGTTTCTTTCATGTGTACTGCACAGCTAATGTGGTTTCTATCGGTACCCAGCCCTTCCAACCAGTCTACCTATTAAAGTTGTATTGCACCGAACCACTAACTCCTAACATGAGAATATACACTGAAACGGAAACTAGCTACTAACATCAAAACATAACAGAAAGTAGCCTGATTGGATGCTGAAGGAAGTGGGAGGCTGTCTCAGAAGCAAAATTCATTGAATCTGTCTGTCAAGACTGCCGAAAGGCGTCCCGTCCTCTGAGTCGCAATCATTGTACCGAGGCCCTGTTCTGGCATCCATCTCTTTTATTCGTCGAACGTACTACGACGAGAGTTGCCATGAACTACTCGATGAAACAGTAAATTTAAAGCACTCCCCTCGACCATCGGGTCACCTACTGTGTATAAGAAGTTAATAGGTTGCACACAAGTCGTCACCAATATTTAGCCGAGTTTGTAACACATGAAAGACGTTATGTCAGTTGTATTCACTCCTCAAATAGAGAGGTACTCCTCAACTTATAGGAGAAGGATGAGGTGCTCTGTGTTTACATATCTATCCCTAGATAATTTATGGTTCATCCTCAGGTATTCCACACAGTCAGAACAAATCGATCTTTTCCGCACTACTCCTGCAAGCATATTCCTACCTATCCAAAGAGCATATTGTACGGGACATCGCACGGGCTTCATGGTTGCGCGGGCACACCTCAGCCGCATGCGTGTCATCATCCCCCGAGGTAGTCTTTGTCGTCGTGCCACGTGGGCGTGCTTCACTCACGCGTGCATTATTGTCGCCTGGGGTGGCTTGCCCAGGGCACTCACCCCAAGTAGTCTCTGTCGTTGTGCTTTATTTCATTTTCTCGCAGGGTGCCACGACATCATCCTCGCACATGGCGCCGAGGAAGAAGAAGGCGGAGACCAAGTCCGACCACTCCCAGTACCTCTTAGCCCGCTCCGTCGTTACCAAGGAGATGATCAATCGCTTGCAGACGATAGGGAGGATCCTGGTAGATGAGGGTCCTTGTAGCGCCATGCCCCTACCCCCTTCCCAAGCTGACAAGGAGACTGCCAAGCCGACCAAGGGACGTATCGTGGTCTTCACCGCCCAATTCATCACCGGCTTGAGCTTTCTGGCTTGTTGCTTCCTCGATGAGGTCCTCACGTTCTACGCTCTATAGATCTCCGTAGAGTCTCCCCATGGATCCCTCCTCTTCACATCACTGGCACTTTCACCTCGAAGTTTTTCATGAGGCCTCCCTAATGTTCACCTTGGGCGCCTATGATCAAGGTGATCATACGAAAAAAATATCGAGATGCAAAATAAACATGACCCAATATAAATAATCTTTAATTTGCTAAGTTAATCATCCTCTCAAAGCCTATGGAGACTACTCACAATCCATGGAAATCACCAAGATCAAAACAACGGAAAACATTGCAACAAGGTAATAAAAGGGAAAAGTACTTCGATTAAATACTTAAACCGTCTAATAACCTTACTTCTTGGAAAAAGTAATGGAGAGAGTACAAGATCTATGGTGGCTAGGGTTTGAGGATGGTAGCTGCTGCATGTGGCCATAGCAGAGTTACCGGCCATCGTCTCCCCTCCATATCTCCCTTCGTCTTCTCTCCTTCTTTTATATAGATCAGAGGTGTTGTTTAGGATTTTCTGGAATAACCATTATGATTCTCCTCGGGATCCCTTAATGAAGATTGCTTGATTTGACACGGCTGTGCTATACAACAGTGGTACGACCGTGCGGTACGGATGGTGCCAACCGTGCCACTAGTCGTCTTACCTTCTAGTGTCTCTATTTGGGTTCTGATTCCTTCGTGGTCGCTTCTCTTAATGAGTAGTTTTCAAATATATCCATATATGTCGCTTTTTCAGCGATCCTACACACCTCTAAGTCCAAAAAAGGAGATTTACACAGCCGGTAGTTAGTTAGTCAATAGTAGCCAAACTTAGGAATTGATCCAGTCAAAATTCATTATAAGGATCAAACTTAAAGAAAATATTAGTACAAATGGACACATCAAGCACATGCCAATCCTTACAAATCCAAAGGATAAGAAGATTTAAGGTGGATCCCCCAATCTAGAGGGATAAAACCCTAGATTAAGAGCTAAGCTCAACTTTCAGTCCTAAACTCAATTCTAACCCTAAGAGAGAGTGTTGGAGGGGTTTTTACAATCCAATCCCAACACTTAAGTTAAAAGAGGCAAAATGCATACATCGGCCGTGGCCCTTTTGTTGTGCGTACACAAATAGTCAGATACTCCAGGAATAAGCTGGATACTCTAGGTATACTCTGGCCAAATCCAGGAATAAGCTGGATACTCTAGGTATACTCTGGCCAAAACATGCTCTCAACCTGGGGGTCCGCATACTCCAAGAACATGTCGGATACTCTGAGGCTTTGGATACTCGGGGATACTCTGAGGGATACTTCGGGCAAAACATGCTCTCATCCTGGGTGTCTAGAGTATCTGGGTCAAATCCAGAGTGTCCGACCATCTACTTTAGTAGTCGTTTGGAGGGTCCGTAGCAGTAGTAGTCCCTCGGCTTGGGGGTCCCAAATATCTGGGTTTAACCTAGATTCTCTGGTTGGGAATTGACTTGGTGGTAGCAGCTTCTTCCTTGGCTCGCTTGCTCTCCACCCTAGATAGTCCTTCGTATCTAAGCACACGTAGTGTCGAAGCATCAAATAGTATACCATCCTTGGTGGAATAAGCAACACATCCATCAAGGAAAAGATTCATCTCATGTTGTAGAGCTTTAGCTCAGCTCTTGTCATGGGTCCAACAAGTGTAGGAGGTGCACTTGAGCTTGTGGAACTTGTTAGAGAGCTCGGGTTTGAGGTGTCTATAATGATGTTTGCATCACTTGTGTAGTAGATTGGGTCGGTGTTACTAGGTACTTTGGGAGGTCGGTAGGGCAGAACTTAGAAGGAAACAAGACAACCATTATCCCCAGGCTCAATGGGCTTGAGGTATTGGTGAGGTCGATGACGTCCGGTGCTTGATGATGGACTTCGAAGGATGCCTGCGGCGGGGCCGTACGCAGCGTGGAGGGGGATAGTTCTGCATGTGCTTTGCCAGGACGTTGCCCTGGGTCACAGGCACCTTGCGTGTTTTTGCCAACCCCATAGCTGTACAAGAGCTCATGCACTGATATTTGGTTCTGTTGAATACTTGAACAGAGCACCGCGACTCCATGGTTCGTGGAGTCATTCCTATGAATTCTCTCGTGTTCCTTGGCACTGAGTTTCCCTTGGTGCTGGCAAAACTCCTTGTTTGTGTAAGCCTCTGGTGCTAGTGGAGGTGCGGTGATGGCTGGGTGGTTTCGAGTTGCTCATGGTAGAGGTTAGACACATGCATGGTTTAGGCCATTGCACGGAGCACTTCTTACTCGGCCACGCGGAGGCGTTTGTGGAACTCATTCGCCTAGCGAGCTGCCTCCTCCACCTGTAGTCGTTGGTTCTCCACTTCCGCTCTGGGTGACGCAGCGGGCGCTCCCGTCGTGGCAAGTTTTGGGGTGGATGCTACCGATGAGGCAGGTCGTCCATTAGCACTTGCGGTGGAGTTGGTCATCATCCTTCTAGGTGCCCTGGGCTCGACCCCTTGCATGGTGCAACACCAGCTAGGTCTTCCACAGTCACCTCAGCTGGGGTGGTTTCTGCCTCCACCCACGTGTCACCATCGATGGTCGTGCACGTGGATGTCTCGCCTGCACCTGACGTGTGTGCCTGCGTCCTGCTCACAATCGTGGTACACGTGGTCATGCCGCTCGCAGCCTTTCTTTTGGTGCACTTCTTCATCTTGAGAGCCATGCTTCTTGCGTTCAAGTAGTGGAGACACCTGCTACTTCCTAACTTGACTTCTTGCTCACTCCTCACAGTCGGCACCAACCATTGTCGATTGCCCGGCTGGACAGTAAACTTGAGGCACCCTCGATCGACTACGGTTCACCCGGGTGCGCACGAGAAGTGAATGGGTTACACATGAGTTGTCATCAACACTTAGTAGAGTTTGTAATAGGTGGAAGATGTTATGCCAATTGTATTCACCCCTCAAATTGAGGGGATGCTACTGAAAGTGCATCTAGGCCCCCCATGTAGGTTTTGATGATTGACGACAAGCGACTAGGAACTAATGAGTTCATCGAGTATGTGAACAGGTAAAGGTTCCACTAAGCAAGAAATTTATATTGCTGACGACCCCCAAAAATGAGAAGAGAAGACAGCAAATATTTGTCCGAAGAAGAGCATGTCTTTTTATCCATTGTTGAGTATAAGACCACCGTACTATAAAGAGGGGTGCAACCTAGAAATTTGAAAATGATCTAAGTGCTCAGTTTTGATCTTTGTTTTTAAAAGAGAGAGAATTGTAGGTCTCATAACCGCTATTGAGAGTAGCTTTCCTCTAGTCAAATCGGATGTTCCGATATCTAGGTAGGATTTTTGCCTTTGCGTTTTGTTTCTATTTTTCTGTTTTTGCCAGTGAGTGCGCCGATGGTGCACTCACTGGGGAGTAGCCCCCGGGTCTCTACCCGACTATTCTCTTTGTTTAGCCTGTAGTTTTCACATTAGGGGCACGATCAGTGCACCCAATGGGTGTAGCCCCCGAGCCTCCGGCCGACTGGGACAGTCGGGCGGAGGTTCTATTTGGCTTGTAGGTTTCACATTGGGGGCACGATCAGTGCACCCAATGGGTGTAGCCCCCGAGCCTCCACTCGGTTCGTGGAACAGAGTAGAGGGTCTTTGACGCCTTTCTTGAGTAGCTGACTTTTTGTCTGAGTAGCTTACTTCCTCTGTTACTTCTTGCAGAACTTAACCAAACGGTCTAGGGACAAGACCGAGTTCCTTCAGGAGTGACTCCCTGCCTTCGACCGACTCGGCCAGCGCAAGGCCGAGTGGGATAACTTGAAGGGAACCCTCTAAGCGACACAGGAGCAAGTGCTCACGCGAGAGGTTGAGATTGCATCCCTGAAGAGGGGCATCTCTCAAGAGGCCGCCTGGGCTCAAGGTAAGAAAACCGAGCTTCTTTGATCGCTTCTGCTTTCGCCGTGTTGACTCGCCTTCTGCAGCTACTGAGGATGAGGCTTCTAAACTCAAGAAGGAGCTCGAAGCGATGAATGCTCGCGTCGGGCAACTTGCCTCTGTGGAAGACAAGGCCTCCAAGCTTCAGGAGGAGCTCGGGGCGACGAAGGCTCGCGTCGAGCAGCTGGAAAAGGAGGTGGCCGTTATCGACGGTAGCCTGAGGAGGGCTCTGGAGGCCGTCGAGGCGGCGAACAAGAGGGCCTCAGACTCCGCCGCCGGTGAGTACTTGACCTGGGTCCTGTTCAGTTGGAAACTGTGAAGCGGCTTGTTGACGTATTTGTACTGTCTCCACAGCATTCCAGATACGTGTCGGCAAGATCAACGAGATGGCCGAGTCCTTGAAGGCGGCCGATCGGAGGGTCTGCGATGCGTTGTGGGAGGATGACCCGACTCCGAACCATACGGAGGTGGTTGTGGAGCGCCTTCGGCGAGCGCCCGATGAAGTGAAGGCGTTGATGAAGGAGCACACACGGGTCGGAGTCAAGTTTGCGCTCGTGGTGGCTAAGTCCCACTATCCGGCGATCGACGTAAAGGAGATCGAGGATGGGCTTGCCGCTGATGTCCCTGAGGAGGAGGTCCCAGCGCTAATCGCAGAATTTCTTCCGGCCGCAGACTCCCTGGCCGAACGCGCTAGCCTGTAGCAATAGGGATAAAACATTTGATCTGTTCGACACGCATGTCAAGTACTCAGGAAATCCGAGTGCACTTTGTTTATACATGTTTTTTGGGTAAACTTTGTTCTATGTTTGTTAATCTCGTTCGAAAAGATCCGTTCGTGTGTAAGTTAGCTCTTTGTATGTGACCTTGTCGACCCGTCGTAGCCCCCATTGCATAGAGAGTAGCCGTGTGCTGTTTTCCCGTGTGGTGCAGGGTTGTGGCGTAGACCGGTGATCGAAGACGAAGGGTTAACGCCAAGCCTTGTACACAGTACTAAAATAATTGTTCGAAGGAGAAGGGCCCGAGTGCGGTTGGGCGCACTCGGTGTGGTGTGGCCCCCGAGTGTCCATTATGTATAGCCGTGAGCGTGCATAGCGGGCCAGTCGAGAACTCCAAGGGTTACTCGGATGGAGCAAAGAAATATTTACTCTTTTGTCCGTTCTTTAAAAAATGTAAGTACAAAACTTAAGCATAGAAGTGACGTAGCTGTTCAATGTTCCATGCGTTGGTGATGAGGTTGCCATCCTTATCCTTTAGCTGGTAAGCCCCTGGGCGTATTGCTTTAGCGACCACGTACGGACCCTCCCATGGCAGCGACAGCTTGTGCTTGTCTTTGTTGGACTAGACTCGGCGTAGGACCAAGTCGCTAACGTTAAACGAGCGGCCGCATACGTGCCGGCTATGATAGCGTCAGAGGCCCTGCTGGTACTTTGCTGACCGAAGAAAAGTGACTTCACGTGCTTCTTCAAACTGGTCAAGTGCATCTTGTCTTGCTTCCTCCGATTCAGTCTCGGTGTAAGCACGGATGCGCGGGGATCCATAGTCCAGATCAGTCGGCAGCACGGCATCGGCTCCATATGCCATGAAGAAAGGTGTGTAACCGGTTGATCGGTTGGGTGTAGTCCGGAGGCTCCAAAGCACCAAGGGCAACTCGGCTGCCCATTTACCCGCAAATTTCTTCAGGCGCTGGAAGATTCGAGGTTTGATGCCTTGCATAATCAAACCATTGGTCCGCTCAACCTGCCCGTTGGTGCGTGGGTGTGCCACGGCGGTGAAACTAAGGCCAATGTTGTAGTCATCACAGAATCGGAGGAAGGCGCCGCCGGTGAACTGAGTGTCGTTGTCCGTGATGATGCTGTTAGGGACGCCGAACCGACGTACAATATCCTGGAAGAATTCGACGGCCCGTTCGGCAGTGATTGTGGCAACTGGCTTGACTTCAATCCACTTGGTAAACTTGTCAACAGCGAGGAAGAGATGTGTGTAACCCCGGGAACCTTCTTGAGGGGACCAACCATGTCCAAACCCCAGACAGCAAAAGGCCATGAGATAGGATGGGTTGTTGTGCCTGAGCCGGCAAGTGTGTCTGCCGGGCGAAGTACTAGCATCCCTCACAAGTGCGTACGATGTGTTCGGCATCCGAAACGGCAGTCGGCTACTAGAAACCTTATTGAAAAGCTTTCTCGACTAACGATTTTGGCGCCGCGTGGTGCCCGTAAACTCCCGAGTGAATATCTTGTAGTAGTTGTTTCCCCTGGTCTTGAGGTATGCACCGCTGGAAGATTCCAGAGGTGCTCTTCTTGTAAAATTCGCCTTTAACTACGACGTAGGCCTTGGTGCGCCACGCGAGGCGCCGCGCCTCGGTCTGATTCGGCGGGAGAGTGTCCCACAAGAGGTAGTCGAGGAAAGGCGTTGTCTAGTCGAGAATGGTGATTAAGACCTCTTGTGAAGTCTGCTGAGTGCTATCAGATCCATTGGGGTGTGGTTCGTTGGTCTCGGACGCTGTCTCCATTTTGATGGAGGGGGCATGCAACTCCTGGAGGAAAACTCCAGCCGGGACAACGTCCCGACTGGATCTCAGCTTGGCGAGTGTGTCTGCAGCCTCGTTGTCTCGGCGGAGGACATGCGTGATCTCTAGGCCATCGAACTTGACTTCGAGTTTGCGTACCTCTTGGCAGTAGGCTTCCATGACTGGGTCCCTGCACGACCATTCCTTCATGACCTGCTTGACCACCAGTTCGGAGTCTCCACGAGCAAGGAGCCGGCGGATCCCGAGTGAGGTCGCTATGCGTAGGTCGTGTAGTAAGGCTTCATATTCGGCGATGTTGTTGGACGCCGGGAAGTGGATCTGGAGCACGTACTTGAAGCGTTCCCCTTTCGGAGAAATGAGAACGATGCCAACCCCCGCGCCCTGAAGCATCAGTGAACCGTCAAAGTAAAGTTTCCAATGTTCCAGGTCAACGACAGAGGGTGGAGATTGGACTTCCGTCCGCTCGGCCATGAAGTCAGCAAGAGCCTGAGATTTGATAGCCGTGCGGGGGGCGTAAATTATGTTGAATGCCATTAATTTCACTGCCCATTTAGCAATCCTTCCTGTAGCGTCACGATTGTTGATGACGTCGGTGATCGGGAAGGAACTGACCACCGTAATCAGGTGTCCTTTAAAGTAGTGGACTAACTTCCGAGATGTGATGAATACCGTATAGATGATCTTCTGTATCTGTGGGTATCACGCCTTGGACTCGGCAAGCACTTCACTAATGAAGTAGACCGGGCGCTGAACCTTCTAGATGTGGCCTAGCTCGGAGCGTTCGACGACTAACACGGTACTGGCCACCTGGGTAGTCGCTGCAATGTAGAGGAGCAACAACTCATTGGACATCGGGGAAACCATGCACCCGGTCAGTCGTTGGACATCCTTGAGGCTTTTTGGTGGCCCCATCTTAACGATGGCGTTGATCTTCTTTGGGTTAATCTCGATTCCTCGTTCAGAAACGATGAAACCGAGTAGCTTTCCCGAAGATACTCCGAAACACACTTTTCGGGGTTGAGCTTCATGTTGAAACGCCTAAGATTGGAGAACGTTTCCTCCAAGTCGGTTAGGAGATCCTCTTTCTTCTCGGACTTGACCACCACATCATCGACGTAGGCCTGAACATTCTTGCCGATTTACCCTTGGAGGCAGCGCTGTATGCACCGTTGGTACGTAGCACCGGCGCTCTTTAAGTCGAAAGGCATAGAGATGTAGCAGAAAGCCCCGAAAGGACTGATGAACGATGTGTTGATCTCGTCGTCCTCCTTCATCTTGATCTGATGATAGCCCGAGTAGGCGTCTAGAAAACACAAAATTTCGCAGCCGGTGGTGGAGTCAATCACCTAGTCGATGCGAGACAGTGTGAAGGGATCTTTGGGACATGCTTTGTTGAGGCTGGTGTAGTCAACGCACATCCTCCATTTTCCATTCTTCTTATGAACCAAAATTAGATTTGCTAACCAGTCGGGATGGTACACTTCTTTGATAAAGCCAGTTGATAGAAGCTTGGCTATCTCTTCTCCTATTGCTCTGCGCCTGTCCTCAGCGAAATGGCACAGGCGTTGCTTTACCGGTTTGGCGTCTGGTCGGACGTTAAGAGAGTGCTTGGCAGCTTCCCTCAGAACTCCCGGCATGTCAGAAGGTGTCCACGCGAAGATGTCCTAGTTGTCACGGAGGAAGCTGACGAGCGCGCTTTCCTATTTGTCGCTGAGCGCAGTCCCGATCTGCGTCGTTTTGGAGGAGTCTTTTGGATCAAGCTGGATCACCTTGGTGTCCCTCGCCGACTAGAAAGATGTCGACGCTGAAGTTTTCTTGGCCAGGGGTGCTTCCTCGACCACAGCCGACTTGAGGTTGTCAAGCTCAGCTATTGTGATTTGGGCTACGGCGAGGTTGCAATTTTCCAGGTCACACGCGTAGACGTGCTGGAAGTTGCTTTTCACCGTTATTATCCCGTGGGGACCCGGCATCTTAAGCTTCAGGTAGACATAGCTGGGGACAGCCATAAATTTGGCGTAGCAGGGACGCCCCAGGATGGCGTGATACGAGCCTGGGAAGTCGACGACCTCAAACGAGAGGGTCTTGGTCCGAAAGTTGTCGGGCGTACCGAAAGTGACTGCCAAAGCGATCTGCCTGAGTGGCCTTGCCAGCTTGCCGGATACAACCCCATGGAAGGGTGCACCGGTGGGCGTGACCTCTGAGCGAGGGACCTTCATGTCATCTGGAGTCTTGACGTAGAGGATGTTTAAACCACTCCCTCCTTCCATGTGGACTTTGGTGAGTCGGACGCCGCATACGATTGGGTCTACACCAAGGGGAACCTTCCGGGATGAGGTATGTAGGCAGGGTGATCCAAGCAGCCGAATGAAATTATGGACTCGGACAATCGCAGGTATTGGGGTATTGTCGGCTCAACCGCGTTGACTTCGCGGTCTGTGAGCTTCTGGCGACGCTTGAACTCATAGCCGTTCGGGCCGCCAAAGATCATAAGGCATGCAGTCTATTTCGGGAATTCGTCGCCCTCGTCCGGGGGTGGATCCTTTCTATTCTGGCTGGGAATGAAAGGCTTGTTCAAATTCTTTAAGAGATTGCAATCACGTGTGAGATGATTGGACTTTGGCCCGTGGAATTGACACGGCTGGCTCATCATCTCCTCAAAAATGGCGTTGCCGCGCTGAGGTCGACACTGTGAAGCGCGCTTGGCAGCAGCAACGAGGTCTCCACTCTTGTGCTTCCGGTGTTTTTTCTTGGGTGACTTGGGACGATCCCTTGCTTCAGGGGACTCGGGAGCCTTGCCCTTCCCCTTGTCGTCTTTGGTCGCGCTGTAAACAGCTTCTTCACCAGTCGCGAAGTTGTTTGCAATATCGAAAAGCTCACGCATAGTTTGAGGATTTTTATGTGCGATCTTATGGATGAGATCAGTGCTCCGAACACCCTTGGAGAAAGCGGTGATGACGTCGCCCTTCTGGACTTCCGGCAAAGAGTTCTTCTTTTTGGAGAAGCGTTGGATGTACTCTCTGCGGGTCTCGCCCGCTTCCTAGGTGCAACTGTGAAGATCCTACGCGTTCCCAGGCCTATTGTAGGTGCCCTGGAAGTTGTTCACGAAGAGGGTCTCAAGATCGGCCCATGACTGGATGCTGTTCTGAGGCAGGCTGATCAGCCAAGCTCGGGTCGAGTCGGCTAAAAACAGAGGCAAGTAGTGAATTGCAACATAATCGTTGCCTCCATTAGTTCTGCGTGCCGTGTGATAATCGGCCAGCCAGATGTCTGGCCGAGTCTCGCCTGTGTATTTGTCGACGCCAGTGACTCGGAATCATGGCGGGAAGGCGACGTTGCGAATGCGAGGACCAAACGCCTTCGGACCCGCATAGGCCATGTCGGGAGGAGTCGGAGAGCGACGCTGGCTAGCAGCGCGGCTATCACCATGGTGGCCGCCGCGATTATCTCTCCCGGCATCCCGCCGGGCAGGGTGCCCGACCTCGGGGCGCTCCCTCCGCCGAGGTTGGGTCCGAGTCGGATGTGGACTGACCCAGCGGGTGATTATTTTTCCCCGCGTCATGACGAGCGCGGCGTCTTGTATCGAGGGTGTCCCATGCATCTTGGTCCAGTCCAAGCCGGTCACGAACCATCCCAGCGGGGCGATGTTGCTCTGGGTTGGCACGGCGACCCTCGGTGGTGTCCGAATTCCTTGGCGGGGAAGTACGCCGACTCCGAGTGTTCGCAGGGGAAACCGCGCGGTCCTCGGAGATCTCGGCCTGTTGGAGAGCTGCCTCTTCCATCAGGATCCGGAGCCATCGGAGGTCGTCGTGCCTGGGGGTACCCTCGGGAATATCGACGGCTCGGGCCGCCACCGTGGCGGCAATGAGGTTATGACTGGGGAGCAGGAATATCGGGACTCCATCTCTGTCGTGCATGCGGAGTGCATTGTCGACTTGGCGTCCACAATCTCGCATGTCAATGTTACGTTGTCTTTCTTCATGCTGGCAAGCGAGCACAGTTTGCTGCTCGGCCAGTCTTTCCTCCTTGGCAAGAAGGCGGAGCCAGGTAGCTTCAAGCTATGCGGGGGTTTGCTCCGCGATAGGAATCGTCTAACCCCCGTTGTCTGTCAGCTCATCCGGATCAGCCATCAAGACCTCCTGAGAAGGATGATAACTTCCCAAACTCTCGAAATCGTCTGAGTTGTAGTCGAGGACGGGCAGGAGGGACTCGATCGTACCGACCAGTCGGGATCCCTGCTCGACGAATGCAAACCCGTGTTCAAGAAGTAGATCCAACTTGGGCACGACCTCGTCCTCGGAGATGACCGCCAAAGTCATCGACTCAGAGGAGAGTCCCTGTGGGAAAGGTGACGAAGTCTCCGCCGACTGGCCGGAGGCCGAGTCGCAGAGGTGAAGCTTGCTGATTTTGTCGGCGATGAAGTCCAGCTTTCTAAATTAGAAAAACTGTCCTGGATCTGGGACAGCATCCAAGGAGCCGAATCTCAAGATTCGACCTGGAGCGAAGTCACCATTGTTGTTGAAGAAACCCATCTAGATCTGATCAGATGGATCTGTGCGCAACCTCCCTACCTGGCGCGCCAACTGTCGGTGTTCTGATCCAACTATAACAAATACGGGGTGATGCGCGCACAGCAGATCTAGATGGGTGCACACGGGACACAAAGTTTAGGCAGGTTCAGGTCCTCAAGAAGAGGTAATACCCTACGTCCTATGTTTGGTGGGTGATATAGCTTGTATCCCAAGTGCGGCAAGACCTCGAGAATAGATCTCTCGGTTGCTAGGGTTTGAGTATGCGAGAGCTAATAGCTTGACAGCTTGATGGCTTAAGAGCTTTACCGATCGGGGGATCCCTACCCAGCCTTATATAGGCGGCCAGAGGCAGGGTTATAAGAGTCTGGATCGGTTTACAGATTGATCTCCTGATTGGTTATAACTAGAGTCCGAGTATATCGGGAAGGTACATGTCCATATCTTGTACTCCACATCGATGAGGTGCCCCCGTATAGAAGTCGGACTTCGAGTAGTCGGCCCGGCCCACCCTGTGTCCAGAGGGCCGGCTTTGTCCTCCTTGATGATACCCGGGTGCTATGTCATCGTCAGGAGAAAACAAATGTGAGTTTGTATCGAATAGGGGAAGAAAATGTCATACAGTAATTGCGTCCATGCGGGGTAGCGCGGAGACTCTCATATAACAGGAGCCTTTGAGAAAGATAAGAGGGAGAAATAGGTACATTGCCCATACTATTATTCGATTTATTGCATATCTATCTGCATCAATCTTCCACCCTCACACACATGTTGGACCATTATCACCTTGCAATCAACTCATGTTAAAAGAGACACATAGATAACATGGAGTATGCAACATTTGAGAACCACTATTTTTGTTACTACATGACACATGAAATACTCTAGGTTTCTACAAAAAAAACATGATGTCGGTGTTTTGATCTTTGTTTTTAAAAGAGAGAGATTTGTAGGTCTCATAACCGCTATCGAGAGTAGCTTTCCTCTAGTCAAATCAGATGTTCCGATATCTAGGTCGGAAGTTCTGACTGGGTCAGAACCTCCAATTTTCCTATCTTTTCATCTCTCGGGTCAGTAGTGTGAAGTAGATCAGAAGTTCTGATTCTTGGATCGGAAGTTCCGGTCTGTGCTAGGCAGCTCTAGCTTGTACAGTTTTTGGCCAATTCCAATCGGATATTCCGGTGTCTCATCGGAAGTTTTGATATGTATCGGAGCTTCCAGTTTCTTCAAAGGTTGGACTCTCGGTCTCTTCAGACCTAGGTGATCAGAATTTCTGATCTGTGTATCGGAAGTTCTGACCTACCGGAAGTTCTGGTTTGGATCTTTTCTGTCCGCTTTGTTAGTGTATCGGAAGTTTCGATCCTATGATCGAAGTTTCGATCAGTTCTTTTTCCCAGGTTGTTTGTTTGAAGTGTGGTCTGTAGTCATTGACACTTGAAGTATCAGAATTTTCGATATGGGCTGAATAGAGACCAACGGCTAGTTTGTGGAGGGGAGTATTTATACTCCCCCTCACCTTTCAACTCATTCCACTCTTCAAATAGCTCTTAGTCTCCTTGCTCTCTTGTTTCCTACCATCCTCAAAGAGCAAAAGCTTCTCCCCTTTCCACAAGCAAAGTTCCCCATCTTGAGAAAGAAATTTCTGAGAAAGAGAGAGAGAGAGAGAGAGAGAGAGAGAGAGAGAGAGTTGAGTGCTAGAGAGAAAATATTGAATCTTGAGCACTAGAGTTCATCTTCAAGGTTCTTTGCGTGCATTTATTACTCTTGGAGGTTGAGGACTCCTGGACGGTTAGGAGTTGCTCACGAGCTCCCAAATTTCGCCTCCAAAAGGAAAGAGATACCACAAGAAAGCTGAGGAATGCTTTGTGCAACCTCGGGAGGAAAATGGTTGAAAAAGACCGGCTCAAATGCAACCGAGCCCCTCAACAGAGACATAGAATCCCCTCAAGGATTCGAACTTCGGAACAACATCATTACGTCTCTTCACTTTGGTTTAATCTCTTTAATTCAATTACATCATTGCAAGCTTATTATTTACTTAGCATAACTCTTAGTATTGCTAGTTCTACCTAGAATCATCTTACACAAGTTTTTACTAGAGTTCAAATTATTTCCGCAATCGTTTTACTAAAGCCAAGAATTTGATTAAAATTTTATAGCGGCCTATTCACCCCTCCCCCCTCTAGAAAATGGATCTGTAGCATGTACTTGAAGCGTTCCCCTTTTGGAGAGATGAGCACGATGCCAGCCCCCGCGCCCTGAAGCATCAGTGAACCGTCGAAGTAGAGCGTCCAATGTTCGAAGTCGATGACAGAGGGCGGGAATTGGACTTCCGTCCACTCGGCCATGAAGTCAGCAAGAGCTTGAGACTTGATAGCCATGCGGGGGGCATAAATTATGTTAAATGACATTAGTTCCATTGCCCACTTAGCAATCCTACGCACGTCAGCAATCGGGAAGGAACTAACCACCGTAATCGGGTGTCCTTGGAAGTAGTGGACTAGCTTCCGAGATGTGATGAACACCGCATAGATGATCTTCTGTATCTGTGGGTATCGCGTCTTGGAATCGAAAAGCACTTCGCTGATGAAGTAGACCGGGCGCTGAACCTTTTGGACGTGGCCTGGCTCGGGGCGTTCAACGACCAAGACAGTGCTAGTTACCTGAGTAGTCGCTGCGATGTAAAGAAGCAGCGGCTCGTTGGGCATCGGGGAAATCAGCACCGGGGACGTGGTCAGGAGCTTTTTCAACCCGGCGAGGGCATCTTGGGCCTCGGATGTCCAGGTGAAGGTGTCTGATTTCTTATAAAGCTTGTAAAGGGGCAGGGCCTTCTCGCCGAGTCGAGAGATAAATCGGCTGAGGGCCGCCATACACCCGACTAGCCTTTGGACATCCTTGAGGCTTTTCGGTGGCCCAATCTTGACAATGGCGTCTATCTTCTCCGGGTTAACCTCGATTCCTCCTTCGAAAACGACGAAGCCGAGTAGCTTTCCCGAAGGAACTCCGAAAACATATTTCTCTAGGTTGAGCTTCATGTTGAATCGCCTAAGGTTGGAGAACATTTTCCCCAAGTCAGTTAGGAGATCATCTTTCTTCTCGGACTTAACCACCACGTCATCGACATAGGCCTGTACATTCTTGCCAATCTGCCTCTGGAGGCAACGCTGTATGCACCGTTGGTACGTAGCACCGGCGTTCTTCAAACCGAAAGGCATGGAGACGTAGCAGAAGGCTCCGAATGGAGTGATGAACGACGTCTGGATCTCGTCGTCTTCTTTCATCTTGATCTGATGGTGGCCCGAATAGGCATCGAGAAACACAAAATTTCACAACCGGCGGTGGAATCAATCACCTAATCAATGCGAGGTAATGTGAAGGGATCTTTGGGGCATGCTTTGTTGAGGCTAACTAGTCGGGATGGTACATTTCTTTGATAAAGCCAGCTGACAGCACCTTGGCTATCTCTTCTCCTATTGCTTTGCGCCTGTCCTCAGCAAAACGGCGCAAGCACTGCTTGACTGGCCTAGCGTCTGGTCGAACATTCAGAGAGTACTCGGCAGCCTCCCTCGGGACTCCAGGCATGTCGGAAGATGTCCATGCAAAGATGTCTCGATTGTCGTGGAGGAAGCTGATGAGCGCGCTTTTCTCTTGTCACTGAGCGTAGTCCCGATCTGCGTCGTCTTGGAGGGGTCTTCCGGATCGATCTGGATCGTCTTGGTGTCCCACGCCAACTGGAAAGATATCGATGCTGAAGTCTTCTTGGCCAGGGGTGCTTCCTCAACCACAGCCGACTTGAGATTGTCAAGCTCGGCTGCTGCGATTTAGGCTGCGGCGAGGTTGCAGTTTTCTAGGTCACACG
The DNA here is from genome assembly GCA_019208055.1 of Stipa capillata. Classification (NCBI taxonomy): domain Eukaryota; kingdom Viridiplantae; phylum Streptophyta; class Magnoliopsida; order Poales; family Poaceae; genus Stipa; species Stipa capillata. Next base: position 109,964 of record JAGXJF010001958.1, on the reverse strand, counting down.
CGTAGGCATGCTGGAAGTTGCTTTGCACCATTATTATCTCGTGGGGACCTGGCATCTTAAGTTTCAGGTAGACATAGCTGGGAATGGCCATGAATTTGGCGTAGTAGGGATGCTCCAAGATAGCGTGATACGAGCCCAGGAAGTCAACGACCTCGAAAGTAAGGGTCTCGGTCCGGAAGTTGTCAGGTGTATCGAAGGTGAACACCAAAATGATCTGTCCGAGTGGTCTTGCCAGCTTGCCGGGCACAACCCCGTGGAAGGGTACGCCGGTGGGCTTGATATCTGAGCGGGAGATCTTCATGTCGTCTAGGGTCTGGACATAGAGGATGTTCAAACCACTTCCTCCATCCATGAGGACCTTGGTGAGGCGGACGCCGCGAATGATTGGATCCACCACCAAAGGGAACCTTCCGGGGTGAGGTATGTAGTCGGGATGATCCGAGCGGTCGAAAGACATGACGGACTCGGACCATCGTAGGTACTGGGGCACAGCCGGCTCAATCGTGTTGACTTCGCGGTCCATGAGCTTCTGGCGATGCTTGGACTCGTAGCCATTCAGACCATCGAAGATCATGAGGCACGCAGTCTCCTTTGGAAATTCGTCGCCCCCATCCGGAGGAGGCTCCTTTTTTTCCGGCTGGGGGCAGAAGGCTTGTTTAGATTCTTTAAGAGATTGCAGTCGCGTGTAAGATGATTTGACTTTGGTCCATGAAAGTGACACGGCTGGCCCATCATTTCCCCAAAAGTGGCATTACCGCACTGAGGACGACGTTGCAGAGCACGCTCGGCAGCGGCAACGAGGTCTCCACTCTTGCGCTTCTGGTGTTTCTTTTTGGGCGACCCGAGACGATCCTTCATTTTGGGGGACTCGGTAGCCTTGCCCTTCCTCTTGTCGTCTTTGGTCGCACTGCGAACAGCTTCTTCAGCAGTCGCGAAGTTGTTTGCGATATCGAAGAGCTCACGCGTAGTCTGAGAATTCTTATGTGCGATCTTGTGGATGAGGTCCGTGCTCCGAACACCCTTAGAAAAAGCGGTGATGGGTCACCCTCCCGGACTTCCGGTAAAGAGTTCTTCTTTTTGGAGAAGCGTTGGATGTATTCTCTGAGGGTCTCGCCCGCTTCTTGCGTACAATTGTGGAGATCTCACGTGTTCCCAGGCCTATTGTAGGTTCCCTGGAAGTTGTTCACGAAGAGGGTCTTAAGATCAGCCTAGGACTAGATGCTGCCCTGAGGCAAGCTGGTGAGCCAAGCTTGGGCCGAGTCGGCTAAGAACAGGGGCAACTAGTGGATTGCGACATAATCGTTGCCTCCATTGTCTCTCCTAGTGTCCCGTTGGGCATAGCACCCGGCCTCGAGGGTGTTCTGTACGTCGTGGTTGGGTCCGAGCCGACTGTGGACCGAACCGGCGTGGTGATTATTTTTCCCCGTGCCGCGATGAGCGCGGCGTCTTGCCTCGAGAGTGTCCCGTGCATCGCGGTCCAGTCTGAGTCGGTTACGAACTGACCCAGCGGGGCGATGGTGCTCTGGGTTGGAGAGCTGCCTCTTCCATCAGGATTCGAAGCCGTCGAAGATCGTCGTAACCTGGGGTGCTCTCGGGGATATTGATGGCACATGCCACTGCCGTTGCAGTGACGAGGTTGTGACTAGGGAGTGGAAATATCGGGACGCCATCACTCTCACGCATGCGGAGTGCGTTGTTGACCTAGCACCCTCGATCTCGCATGTCCTCGTTGCGCTGTCGCTCCTCATGCTGGCGAGCGAGCACGGTCTGCTGCTCGGCCAGTCTTTCCTCCTTGGCGAGAAGACGAAGCCGGGTGGCTTCCAGCTGATCGGGGGTCTGATCCGCGATGGGGATGGCCTGGTCGCCATTGTTGGCCAGTGCGCCCGAGTCAGCCATGAAGACCTCCCGAGAAGGGTGGTGACTTCCTGAACTCTCGAAGTCATCCGAGTCGTAGTCGAGGACGGGCAGGAGGGACTCGATTGCACCAACCAGTCAGGATCCCTGCTCGATGGGTGAAAACCCGTGTCCAAGCAGTATATCCAATTTTGGCACAACCTCACCCTCGGAGATGGCTGTCAAAGCCAATGACTCGGAGGAGAGTCCCAGTGAGGAAGGTGATGAAGCCTCCGCCGACCGGCTGGAAGCCGAGTTGCGGAGGTGAAGTTTGCCGAGCTTGTCGGCGATGAAATCCAGTTTTCCAAATCGAAAAAACTGTCCTGGATCAGCGACAGAATCCAGGGGACCGAAACTCATGTTTCGGCTTGAAGCGAAGTCACCGTTGTTGTTGGAGAAACCCATCTGGATCTGTTCAGATGGATCTATGCGCACCTCCCCTACCTGGTGCGCCAACTGTCGGTGTTTTGATCCGGCAATAATGAATATGGGGCAGCATACGTGTAGCAGATCTAGATGGGTGCACACGGGACACGGAGTTTAGGTAGGTTCAGGCCCTCGAGAAGAGGTAATACCTTACGTCCTGTGTTTGGTGGATGATATTGCTTGTGTTCCAAGTGCCGCAAGACCTTGAGAGTAGATCTCTAGAATTATGTGTGTATCTAAGAATATGAAGGCTTCTAAGTCTTCTGTATTGCTTACCGATCAGAGAATCCCTGCCCTGCCTTATATAGGTGGCTAGGGCAGAGTTACATGAGTCCAGATCGGTTTTACAAGTAGATTTCCTAATCGGTTACAACTATAATCCCGTGATATCGGGTAAGTCCATATCTATGTCTTGTACTTCAAGTCGATGAAGCGCCCCCGTGTAGAAATCGGATTCCGAGTAGTCGGACTGGCCCACCCTATGACCAGAGGGCCGGCTTTGTCCTCCTTGACAATACCCGAGTACTATGTCATCGTCACATGCCAATGTCGCATTTTTTCTTTGCAAGAAACTGCAAATTAAAGCATGTCGCATGCCGACAGGGTTTCTTTTAGTCACAGCCGCATACTGCATTGTAGTTCACCAGAATATCTCAAGGGTTCATCTAGAAAGGTGATGACAGCGAGGTGGCATGCGGGGTCGATTGCTAGCTAACTGGGAAATGGTTTGCGACTGTAAAGAGTTTGGTGGAATTGGCATCACCAACCTTCATAGTTTTGGGCGGGCAATCCCCGTACACTGGCCATGGTTCTAATGGACCCACCTCGACCTCCCTGGGCGGGGGTCAAACTTGCCTTGTGACGCCACTGGCATGGTTGCTTTCAGAGTCTCCATGACAATCATCGTTGGCGAAAGGAGCAAGACCCTTTTCTAGAATGATAACTGCAACAGGGGAGGGGGTGTGAAACCATGCGCATCCGTGCCCCAGAGCTTTTCAAAATTGCTTCTCGAAAGAACAAAACGGTGTTCACTGAGTTGCAGGATGAAAGATGAGGGGATGCAATCACAAGACTTAACCCCATGTCCCAACTCCAGGAGTTCATAGATCTCTAGATTTGTTCCAAAACCCAAGACTGCACCCAGACTGTGCGGACTCCTATCGCTAGAAATGGTGCACTTATGTAGATTATACATCAAGCTCAGCTTACGTGATCCAATTCTTCAGTAGTCTCTCAGGATTCTAGTAGGCAAAGATCTGGAAGGCTCATGCAAAGCTAAAATGCAAACTCTTCTCTTGGCTCGTGATTCAGGTCGGAGCCTAACCACAGAGGTCCTAGAAGTTAGAGGGTAGCCGCACAACCCCCACATGCCAGCTTTGCCTCCGTAACGCCAAATCGGTCACTCAGTTGTGCAAAGACTGCCCCTTACCTCGACAGCCTAGTCCCTAGTTAATCTCTGGCTTTACATACAAGGTACCCCTACAACCTCTGATTTCGCCTCTGTTGAGGAATGGTGGAATGAAATCACGGACACCTCCCCGAATGAGACGCACCTGTAGCGGCCACCTCGTCTACATCATATGGAATGTCTAGAAGGAGAGGAATCACCGCATCTTCAGTACATGGCTACCTACTGTGAGGTCGCCTTTATCGCCTTTGAGGACATTAAGCTTCCTATCATGTACACATTATTGGGAGTAGTCTGCATGTGAAACATATGCAGTTTGTGCCTCTAAACACAAGACCTCCTATAATTAAAGCTATATTTTTTTTAACTAAAAGGTAGTGCTCTTTTTAGTTCTTTGAAAAAGAAGATACTATGAAGCAGTACAAGCCTACAAAACTGTATCAAAGCCTCTTTGATTCAAAAAGAATTTCATAGAAATTTTGGAGGATTTTATACCTTTGGAATTTTTTTTTATACAATTTGTGTGATTTCTAGGATTGAAAATCATAGAAACTTTTCCTACGGGTTACTTTGCATAGAATTCGGAAGACCTCCTGAAAAATTTCCTTTGTTCCAATTATGACATGTATCAAATACATCAAAGAATTTATATGTGTTTTTCTACAGTACAACCGGATAACTTTTAATACTTATTTCTATGTTTTCAATTCATATAAGATGCTACATGTTATGATATTTAGTCTGCATATTTTTTATATATATATATTTTGAGTATCTTGCGAATCAAAACATCCATCAGTGTTCTACCTCCAAAATAAGGAATCAAGAACCAGGCCAGTGAATCCGCACCTGGATTGATCTTGTTCCACCAAGTTTATCACAAAGAACACGTAGTTTTGCGCATCGATCGCCGCCGTCGGTAGTCGTCGTCTACACTCGAGCTACGGTTTGGATGCACGCCAAATACGACCAAGGCAGCAGGGCAGAGCTCACGAGAAGACGAAGCCATGTCCAGCCTGGGCCACGTCGCGATCCACGAAGGCAACTAGGAGATAAGATTTCTATTATTTTCCTTAAAAAAATTCTGCAGCTGATGCTGCAGCTGCAGCTGCAGTGCTGCCGACATGTGGCGGTGATGCCGCCGCAGTGGGGCCGCCGCACTGCTCCGGGTTTGTACACGACGGTGGGAATTGGGAAAAGATCCTCCTGTTTTGGGCGGAAAGGTCGCCGGAGATCTTCTGTGGAGTCGAGACCTGGTGGCCGGCTGCTGCTGGCCGACCTAACTCCACTGTGCACAAATGAATTTGGGGTGCTGCTGGTGTGTTACTTCTGAATTTCTGATCACTACAGCAAATGAGGTGTCATTGTCTCTGTAGTTCCACCTTAAATCTTCCAAACATGTCGAATTTTCTCATGTGAAGAATGCCTTGCGAACTAATCCGAGTACTAGTTAGCTAAAAATTGCTCAAATATGGATTTTATGAGTACTTGGATATACATATAAGCACACCTACCCAATAATAGGCCGCTGAACTAATCCAATTTTCAACCATAGTAGAGCACTCCAGCCGTCAATGATTGAGCTGTCATGACAATCCACAACCAATGGAAGAAAAAGGAGATAGCTAAAGCTAACAATAAGATATAGAGGAATGCCAGATAATAATTTATACAAGGGAAATTAAATTAAATAGAGATTGTGAGACAACAGTACACACCAACCCCATCTTCCTCCTCTCCACCCCCAACCACCACTACAACAACAACATTATCATCGCACTGTTCTTCATTTCTTTTTCTTCATCGTGCCTGCCCCATCACCGTCACCATCACCTTCTCTCCTTTTTTTCACCTTTAAGGAACTCTGAAGAACAGCGCGATAACACCCTGGCCTTCAATTCTTAAAGGAAAAGAAAGAAAAAGATGGAATTTTTACTTCGGAATTTCTCTCGGTATATCCTCCTTTAGAACCTAACGATCTTGGCCGCGCGCACCACGGGGTTCTCCCTGGCGATGGCGTCCCTCGCCGCCGACTTGTAGTCGTAGCAGCAGTCGTGGCGGTCCGAGTACCGGTGCGCGCCGCAGAACATCTCGCCGCACCGGCACCGGAACCCCGTCAGCCCGACACGCTTCCGACAGCTGTGGCACCGGTTGACCGACGACCTCGAAGACGCCTTCGGCTCCGCCGGCCCTGCCGCCGGCCGGTCGACGGCCAGGTACACCGGCGCCTGCGCAGGCGCAGGCGCCGCAGCCGGGACGGCCGGCCTCGGCTTGTCGAAGACTAGCGGACACGCCGCCGGCGAAGAAGAAGACGAAGGAGACGGCGGCGAGGGCGAGGATGCCGCCAAGAAGCAGTTCTGGCAGAGGTTCTTGGTGGCCGGGTTGCCCGGGAAGCCGCAGCTGTTGGCGCAGAGCGTGATCTCCGGGGCGTGCAGCTCCGTCGGCTCCTCCACCTTCTTGTTGTGCTGCGCCATGAAGCCGAGCTGAGACGATTAGATTTTACGCGACGACGACGACGACGACGGCGACGACTCTGTGTGTATCTATGGAGATTGATCTGGAGATCGAGCTGAGACGGGGTTGGTTCGTGGGAATGGGTAGGGCGGAGGGTGGGAGGGGGTGGGGGTTTTATCGGAGGAGGAGGAGACGGGCGGCGTACGCGTTCTCGCGCGATGACAGCAACGTCGGCCGCGCGCGCGGGGTTATTTCCAGTGCTGGCCGCGTTGGCGCGGAGTGGAATGGCGGTGTTGCCCTTTGCACACGTCGCCACGCGCGCGGTTGGGGAGGACACGGGAAAAATCAGTGTTGGTTAACGGAGCTTTTGACAGGCTAGGGCGGTTCCCTTCCTTACGATGGAAGGAAATGCACAGGTTGTGATGCAAGGGAGTGCGTCTTCGTCATGGTTGGGAGAGGCCACGCTGGTGATTAGCAGGTGTAGTTTCTTGTTTTTATGATTAGTAGGTAGATTGATTTACTGTGTGTCGATGGTAGGTTCTCTAATATACCTGTTACAGTCCGCAGACGCTTGTATACTCGACACACAATATTCACTCGATTTTGCTTTGTAGGCAGTTATTACACGGCTGTATGTTTGACACTAAAGTAGTTCTGTGATGTATGAATTTTTTGAGGAATGAATTTAGGTGAACTGGTTATATATACTCTCTGTTCCATTTACAGTTTCAATTAACCACAATACATCCAAATAAAATTAACATGAACTTGCATCGTCTAGGGGTGTTTCTGTGCATCACCTGGACGATGACCGACGCAAACTTTTGTTCCACATCCAGGAGGTTGATTCCAAGTTTCCTAACTACTCACCCCCTTGGGCGTATCAAGAATTGTGCAAGCTTTTACCCGTGAGTTGATGCACAAAAGCACTGCTCGGTTTGATCATTTTTCGAAGAAACCGTCAAGGGTCATAGACCGCCGACTGCTGTGCACTAGTCGTAGTAAGGTAGGGAGAAACGTCACCGGGCACGACGGGCTAACATGTGCAACTTGCACCCGGAGAGGGGCAGAAAGGTCCAAGGGCAACACGGTACAGAAACGCAGATACCATGTCGCCTCCCTCGTGATAGCCACCAAGTAGCCGCCCAAAGCTGACCGGATCGAGCCGGGAGGCCGGAAACCAACCAAAAAGATTAAAAGCGGGCAGGAAAAAGGCAATCAGGAAAGGCGAGCACCGCCATCCCGCGCAAGCGCGCTTATTATAAGGTGGCGCGTCTGGACTCTGGAGCGGCACCGAGCCGGCGGCGGCGGCGGCGGCGGCGGTGGCGGGGGTGGTGGTGGTGGTGGTGGTGGTGGTGGTGGTGGTGGAGCCGTGGAAGGCACAGCATCCGCTCGTTCTGCACGCCGGGGCCAAATCGGCGCAACCGTGTCGCCGTCCCGGCCCGCCGCTGAGCTGTCCGGATTAGCACGAGCGTACTGCTTACTGCCTGGCTCCTCCCTTTTTTCCCCGTACGTCCCCACCTCCCTCCCATGTCTGCCTCATGCATGAACGTGTCGACCTGTACGTCATTACCGTGGTACATCGTACTACTAATTACTGTGATGATTAAGCACGTGGGTAGTACTCTACACTGGGACGAAGTTAAACGTTACAGATTGAAGTAAATTTTTACGGGTTAATTCTTCGGCGCACATGATTTCTGCCACGGCCTAACATCCCAATGATATAACAGGTGTTATTAAACAAGAAAAGTATGCGCAATTGGGGCAGGCTACCTAACAGCCGGGGCACGGAGGGAGGTAGGGAATGGTGATATTATAGCATCGCCATGGATGATTGGATCCACGATTGGAGTGTGCGAGCTGTGCACCGTGCACGCTCAGCTCCCGACAGCCGACCTGCGGCACCGACCGAATCGTCCGTGTCCCGTCCGGCGCGGCAGTAATTATTCCGTCGAGACGACGGCGGCCCCGGCGGTCTAGTTCGCGCGCGGCTCGCGTTCGGCAGTCGCAGCGCGCGGCACGGTGAAAATGCGCGTGGAGGACAAAGCGTGCGGCGCCGTGCTTTCGCGGTCAGAGGCGTGCGTTTGGGGTTAGGATCCAGGGCGCCAGGGCTCTCCGTCGTCTCACGACACGGTTGTTTCGAGACTGCCTGATTTTTCCCGTCACACTTTAAGCTGGTCTGACATTTTTACGCTATCGCTTCGCAGTTGTTATTAGTACCGACGGCGATCCCAGCGTATCCACCGTTAACGCACAGGATCGACGGCCAGATTTCACACTTCGGTTGAAAGACGTAGTAGTGTGCACGGTACATGAACCCAGCTTATTCTAGAAAGGGTTGCACGAGCCCCTGTCCACTGCAATACTTGCCGACTGATGCTCCGTTTATTCGAGTCACAACTGGATTGATTAATTTACAGGGATGGGGTTCAGTGGGCTGCCCCCACAAAAGCACAGCAACAGGATTCATCGCCTACAGAGAGACACGATTTGTTTATCGATTGCAAGGACGAGGCTGATGTGACCAATCAAATGGCTGCTTTTTTATATTATATATGTGTGTGATATTTCCAGGCATCTCTATCAACACAGAATCCGTAAATTAGACCTAAAGCTGTTTCGCACAAGAGTGAGGGCCAGGCAAACCAAAATCCAACAAGATATTGTTTTTAATCCATCTCCAATCCTTGCAAGAGCCGTGACACATGCATCACCATGTTGGCATGAGCGGATGAATCGATATGTTTCTCCAAGATTGGAGAAAGGTTCCAACTAGCGGTGTTCCCTTTTCTCCTTATCAGTGGTTATAACCTTAATTAATTGCTGGAAGCTTATTACTTGGTAATTGTTGACGTCCATTATATGTACACGAAACAACTGCTAGTTATGTACTATCATTTTGCGAGGAATTACTAATTAAAGCGTACTTAGAACAAAAATACATATAGGAAAACCGTTGACCATGGAGTTCATACTTTCTTCAGACCTTTCTTGTGCGAGCTCGCTCCGGATATGCATTACACCACATGCTGCCGTGTCCATGGACCATGGTTTATCGCTAATGATGCCGTTGGATTATCTTAAGATGTCCACAAGGCCAGGTCCCCGGCCTAGCGCCAACGCCGACACCACCACCGTCGATGACAGAACGCTGACGCTAGGCTGTGCAGGAAAACCACTAGCCGCTGCCGCACCGGGGGTTAATGCGCAACAAAATACGCTTCACGTGGTCGCGTCGCAGGACGTGTGAGGATTTGTGGACGCCATTTCGCCTCTAACGATGTGTGATTTAGCCGTATAATGGTATCAACAACTGCACGATGATTTACGCATGCCACCACGGCGTGGCTTCAGCAACTAATGAACATACATATCACATGGTATATCTTGTGCCCATACTACAACTAAAGTGATATAGGAACGCTTAAAAGTACAGATATGGGCATATATTAGTACATGCCCGTACGCGATCTTCCACCGTGGAGCACCGCATACGAGTACCAAAGCAACACCACACGAAGTACTGCAAATCTCAGGTTCGATGCAGCTGCAGTACCAGCTGCGCAGGCACAGTATGTTTCCACACAAGTTAAGATACGCTCACGGGTTAGCCACCACATGTATCGCTAGTGACTGACGCATACACAGTATAAATTGCTCTCTTGCAACTGCATGTAAGTTCTTAACAACTCCATTGAAATACACTCTAGCCAATGGCACACAATATCATGCCAAAGAGTAGCAGCTGATCATCATAGACAAGGAAGTAGAGTATACAGCACAGTGATAAGAAACAAAATCAGACTCTGCAGCCACAAAAACTATGTGCAGAGTTGACAACAGAGGCAAGACTGAAAGCATTCATAAACTTAAGATGGATGATGTAACTTGCAATGTAGCCAGGAAGATGATTTTACACCCTGGAAATATAACTAGCAGGTACACATGCTCAATTTATTTATGCATAGGAAAGGGTGTTCCAGATAATGTAACAATGTTCACCACATAAATGAATGTCTAACTAAAATAATATCAATACATTAAAAAATAAAAACAGTTGGTTCAATAAGAAATAACACACAGAGAGCGACTTTTCTTTTTTTTTCTTTTTTCTTTTTTGCTTGGGAAAGGGTTCAGAGAGAAGAGTACAAATAAATAGGTTGCTATACAATTGGGGCTTACATTGACAAATCGCAGATCAGCGCTACAATATCATGTCAAAAACTGGTCCTCCTTTTGGTCTACTTGGCAATCACCAACACAACAAAAATGTTGCACTTAGTTCAAATCTGAGTAAGCCTTTTCAGATGGCTGAAGAACTGCTTGTTACGGCAGCCCGATCATCGATATAGGAGAAAACCATTTCCGAGTATCAGCATGGCGGCTTATCAAATCTGAACTCCAAATTCCTTTCCCTTTTTCTTTTTTCCTTTTTTTTATTTTTTTACTGTTTAGCCTTTTTACAAAGCAGCATTTTTTGAGCAACCATCTTCTCAGCTTATTGGCCCAATTGTCCTGATTCGAACATGCTGCACAATTGGACTTTCCAATTGGTTCTCACTATGATCAACTATAATATGATCCCCTATGTGGCTGGTGGAAGCACCTGTTCAGCTGAAGACAGTGCCACACCCATGTCAGGTTTTGCACCTGCATTTGAATCCGTGCCTGAAGGCTCACGTTTCCACTGTAAACTTCTAGCACCCGCTTTCATCGGAGCACGCCCTCTAAAAGAACTACCAGGAAGAACACCCCTCGGGTATGCCATCCTACTGTGCCTAGCATACAGTGATGACCGACCACTACCAGGCCAACCATAAAAGTGAGCAGCTTCATGAGAGCTTCGCCTGACAACCTACAATAAAAGAAAAAACGGCATGAGTATCACCTATGCAGTGCACTCGATACTCAGAAAATTCGGCGATGTGTTCTAAGACAACCCAAACGGCTAACCAACAAAGTAACAGAGTGATAACATGCTACTCTCATGCAACGAGGTCCATGGAACACCAGTGCAGAAATATATGTTGGATGAAAGCAAGACTGAAACAGTTACAAGGATTGTGCTCTATGTTCAACTTCTACTCGTGTACTAAGATAGCAATGCTGTTCCGTATCGAAAACAATAAGTAGCAAAGGAAAACAGTATATGTGAGGCTAAAAATAGTTCAAAAGATGATAGCAACCATACCTTGAGAAGGCGTGTCATAAATGATGTGCCATTCAATGACAGAGCTCGTTCAGCTGACTCTTTGTGTAAAAATTCTATATAGGCGGACCTGTATCAGATGAAACAATATTCATTGAGGTAACTTTAGAATTGAAGTAGCTAGTTTATTTTAGCTCCTTCAACTTGCAATGATGTTCCACTTAGGTCCATGAACTTGAAAGCTCAACATTAAGATCCTTAAACTTCTTCACCCAGCTCTGATCAGAGCAATTCAAAGGACCTTATGCAATATACGTTTTAATAAGCTAAGACCTACATAGTGGGTTCCAAATTGCATGGATATAATTGAAACTCTAACACAAGTTTAATAACCTATGTTGTCATTTGTTCTTTCCTCAGTGTAGTATAACACAATTTAAAACCTTGCATTCATGATTTTGCCAATGAGGACATGTGACATACCTATTGCTACCACCTACTAAATGCTATCCAGCGGCCCTTTTAATTAACATACCAAATCAACTTACATTTTCCTTGTATTTACTTTCTTTTGTGATCCTCCTTTTATTTACGATTAGCTATACATTTCAATTTTCTGTTTTTCTTCGTACTGATTGAGTCTCCAGCTCTCCATATGGTTCTAAATCAAATTGAGATGTACATCCATATATGTTTTGAACATTTTTCATGTTGATCTTGAAAGGGGTGTAGCATAATAGCACCTACTGGGTGCTTCAAACTAGATGCCAACATGACCTTTCACTTCACTTTTCTACAGTGACCATACAATTTTATCTCATGTAAGTAAATAACTGAAAGAAACATAAAAAATATATTATCTCAGCAATAATTAGAATAAGAAACAAACTAACCCTGTTGGCTGCCCTGTTGCTGCATTAGTAACAATGACTACTTTCAGCACCGCACCGAACTTGTTGAAATGGCGAGACAATGAGTCCTTGGTGGCAGCAAAGTGAACCTTCAAATAAAATTGACAGATAAATAGAAGAATTCAATGGCACAAAATAAAAAGGGCGATGAGAAGACAAGGATACTCACATTGCTAACATAGAGGGTCCTTGAGTCCGCATCCTCGGTGGGATGTGCAGTGCTATATGAACTTGCAACTGCAAGGAAAGCAATATATGTTATATCAAATAATAAATGGCATTCGGTCAAACGTGAAGCATTCTCTACTGATGATCGATTCTAAGTTCTAACAAGAACTTGCACTACAGTGCTCACTTTGCATATTTCTTCGATGTATTACGAAAACAATATTACACTCACTGATAGTTACATACCAGATGTTGCAGACCGCTGTAAATCCTTTTGGACTTCGCCATGACCTAATTCCTGAATAATTTTTTACAGTCAGAGCACATCTACCACAGGATTCCTCAATAAATTTATAAACATTGAGGCAAACTGACAAATATAAATTACAAGGCAAATGACCAAAAGAATAGAACATGCAACTAATCAGCACCAAAGCAACAAATATAATGTAAAATCTTTTTATTGATTAACAGAAATATTCAAGAAGAAAGGTAATGATGGAACAATATCTCAAATTCAGGCAACATGGATATAACAATAGCTTTGGCTTTTCATCCCAAGTTTCATGTGACACTAGCGAATGAGCACAGGCCTTTGCAGTTGATCATGCAGAGATGAAAGCAGACTAAAGTAATTCTGCAAAAACAACTAAACCAGCCCAGTTCAATCCAGTAGGCGCTAGTACAGGCAAGTCGTTGAAATAATAAGGTATTTTTTTTACATGATGATCCGTCAGTCCTACTGCTATTCCATTCAGCCCAAATGGCAAATGAGTAGAAGTCATCACTAGCATGTAAACATCCAACAGAAAACTATGTCTGTCCTAGGATATTTGGGCAAATATTAATATGTTTAGGCTTGATTGAAATAGCAAAAAGGTACCAAAGTCATGTTTGAGATCCAGAAAGAACAAACTTGCCATTTTCACATGGCAATTCATTTGCATCTCAAAATGCAGAATAAATCCTATCACAGTTCATAAATATTTATTCAAAGTTGAAACATAGAAATGTAGATTATTAACATGGTCTGAGGAACAGCTTATTGCAATGGTCCTTGCATAAATTCAGATTAAAAAATCAGAATGGATATCTGCAAAAGCTAAACATGGTGCAATTTATCATCGAAAATTGCTTACTAATGGTATCAGGTAACTTACTTTGACATTAATAGCTGGAGAGGTAACATTAGCATTCGTGGGTGTGATGTCCAGCTTCTCCACAACATGAACATCTTTTGGTGTTCCATAATTGGGAGGTTCCACAGAATTGAGATTAGCCTGAACAGCCACAGTTTTGCTTGCTCTTATTGGTGACAAAGAAACAGGTTGCTCCTCATTAGTCAGACCTGAATGCCTCATTGCATTTGTCTCAGGTTCAGCGCTGCATTTCTTCAATATATATTTCTTATCCACAACTGAAGAGAAGGCACTTATATGTGAATCGGAACTTTGGTATCGAGTAATTCCATCATCTATGTCCACATCATCATCAGAGGTAGAATCAACATTCATTTCAGCTTTCCCATCTGCTACGTTCAGGTCTCCAGACATATCCTCCTCATTATCATATTGATCAGAATCATGATCATCTACAGTTGTAACTGGTTCAAAAGCCTCGTAATCTCTCTTCTCTTCACGAGAACGGGATGGTTGATTCACAACATTCCCTTGACCCAATCGACTGAACACACTTCCAGTAGATCTAACTTTAGAAGAATCTGCGGCAGCCTCTGCAGCAGCTCTAAGAGCTAAAGCAGCTCCAGGTACTTGTAGAATTTGCCTTGTTCTTTCTGATCTTTTATCATTCAGGTTGTCTGTAGATCTTTCTGATTTTCTGTCATGCAGGCTGTCTGTAGATCTTTCTGCCTTTTTACCATGCAGGTTGTCTGTGGATGATGTAGAAACCACAGAACGTAGGCGCTTAGAAGATGGCTCAGTAGAGCTGCTGGTTTGCTGTACAGCTTTTACAGCATCTCGAACAGCAAATTGCAGAAGACGACGGGAAGCACCAAGCACGGGGCGAGAAGGCAATTCTCTCTGGCAACAAATAAAAAATTGTTATTAAATGGCACAATGATTTCAGGTGGAGAAAGCACCATCTCAAGTGCAGTCCTGAAGAGTGAACGCATAGAGTTATAGCAGAAATTAGGTAGATGTATTACATTGCTATGCTTATTGGTAAAACACAATCAAATTCCTTGTCCAAGCAGAATATCAACAATACATAAGGTGGATATACTAATTATTTTGTCTATTTGGTGAGTTTCTCAACATTTCGCTCGGCCAGTTGGTCCTAATTGGAAACAAGCTACTGTAGCAAAGAAAAATAGCTAAAGCTCATACAATCATATTCATGGGAAGCAAACATTTGGTTTGTCAGTTGCCGAGAATATTATTTTTACAATGTAACCGCTGGAAGAATGAAGAGATCCTAAGGACCTATTCATTTCAACCACAAACTTGAAATTGAATTTTTCTTCCTATATTCTTCTTGCTGATGCTAAAAAGATTGGTAAGTTAGTGTGAACAAGCTTCTTGGAAGATTGGTAAGTTAGTGTGAACAAGCTTCTTGGTTTGCGAGATGTAGAGAAGCATAAATGATTAGACATTAGCTACAATGTATATCAAATTCAGAGCATGGACCCACTAAAATAAGAAGCAAGGCATGGCAAAGTATAGAACAAGTAGAAAATGAAAGCACAATGTCGTAGGCAATCTGTTTGGTTAACAAAAACAGATCATTTATTAAGATTTGCCACACGCACCTTTGTTTGTTGTGGTTCATCCTCCCTGTCACGCTTTCTACCATTCCGTTGAGTAGATGATGGAGACTCTTGTGTTTCAATAGACTTTTGCAGCTTTTTCTCTTCTCCATGCAAAATATCTGTTAGTACACTTCGAAGCGGAAAGTTTTTATTACCCTCCCGACCAATTCCTTTCCATTCCCTCTTATTCTGACTTCTGGTGGTCGTACTTGATTCACTTGTATGCTCATGATGGGTTTGATCTTTGCTTCTTGAGTGCACCTCTGATGATTTATGTCTTCCAGGTAGTTCTTTTGGGGTTTCATCATCCTTGTTCTCCACCTCGCACTGTTCTTGTGTTTGCACATATAGGTGCAAATTTAGAGATAGATGATCCCACAACCTACAAGGACATTCAATAGTGTGTTCACTATGCACTTGATAAGATGATATGAATACTAATTAGTTTTGGTTTCAAAAAGTACCAAAAAATTCATTGTCGTCATTGCTATAGTACACACAAAAATAATCCAGGTAGAAAAAGGGGCTTTTTCAAATAATACACCTCTTTGCAATTGCAGAGCTAGTAGAATAAGTAGCCAACTTACTAAAAGCCCATTCAAAATTATAAACGTGAACTTGTAAATTCAATGTGTATTACACACTCGTAAATGGTTTGCGATTTGACAATAAATCCAACTTGTGAGTAAAGGGGGCATATCATGCAAACCCACTTCATTTTGAGCATGGAACCAACATGAGAATTCCAGAAAGGCTCATAATTTAGCATAATTCCATTTAAACTTCAAGTTCAAATTGTTGTGTTAGAAACAAAAAAATAATCACTGGCATAACTATAGATTTTAAAAAATAGACAAGGAGAAGAACTAAAGGTACTATTCCCAGAGAACTTCTCCTTTTCATTTACCCTAAACATCTTTATTTTATTAAACTTGAGATCTTAAAGGGTGATGCAATACTCCATAGACTATCTCATCTTTTGGGAAGTTTCCACGTTGATTCCGTGCTCAAACCAAAGTGGTCTGCATGATTGAGTCTAAATGTCACACTAGATATGTCTCCATAAGTGAATGCTGCATAGTAAATGATTATACAGAAAACAATTCTGCACAAATATGTTGAGATTGGCCATCAACATAGTTGACGCACAGAGAAATACGGATCACATGTGGTGTGTACTAACCACGAAATAAACGATGCACTACCATCGACTCCCAGAATAAGATGGAGCTCCTTACTGGCTTCATCTTTGCGTCTTCCATTTCTGAGCAGCAGCATAACGTATTCCTGCACTTAAGATAACAATAGAGGTCCACTTATTGCTCTCTCTAGAAACATCTCAATGTAATGAAGTAACAGGAGACAGAAAGCATGACATTTTAGCTTCCCAATGTGTGAAAAAAATGAATACATGGTGGTAATAGGAAGTCACTGTTAAAACTTTTGGTTAATGATGACAAGTGGTAAAAGTAGCAAATTTAATTAAGAAAGAGTAGAGTTGGTGATGGTGGTCATCACCGTTCATTCATCAAAAAAAAACCTCCCTAATAATTCTAGCAAAACTCACTCTTTAAAAACGCCAGAACAAACACCTCCCCAACAAATAATCTAATTTCAATCAAATTTTATCCTTATCAAACAAACTCCTCTTAGGTTACCTGCTCACCACCACCAAACAAGGTTGCAAAAGACCCACCGCCGCTAGACAATCCATTTCGTGGACATTGAGTGAGGCCGCCTATCCCAGTCCTAAAAGTGCCTAAATTGGCCATAAGCGATGAGACGCCATGACTGCGACACAAGCCAAGAGTGGAAGTTGGCCAACAGCGCGGCGGATGCTTGAAGTGGGCTGTGGCAACAGAGCCAAGGGTGCGATGTAGGCTGAGCACAGCAATGCAGGAACCACACAGGCCAGGGCAGAACTTGGGCAGGCGCCATGGCAAAGCCGAGGGTGTGAGGAAGGCCAATCAGACAATATCGAAGTTGACTTGCTAGGGTAATATGAATTAAAATATGGAAAGGGAAAGACATGTCAATCACCAAGCAACCACGGAAGCTTGACTAGTTGCATGATGCTAGAATAAGAAAGTCAGTAATCCATATCACAGCATGGCAAAATGTGCTTGAAAGCAGCACTGCATTATCAGATGTAACAAACCACTCCAGACACGTACATATGCACACAATAGGCAGCATAATTTGCACTAAATGAACAAAGATTCAATAATTACTATTTACACCACTGACCAGATTCACCTAACAAGGAAGAACTGATGCAGAAACATGCTCAAGGTTCAAGCTGCAACATACCAGGATCATGCCACAATTTCAACAAATTGAGCTCCATCCAGTAAATCAATGCAATTGTAGTCACAGCATGACCTAGTGTGCTTGAGTGGCGCATATTAGCATGAACTTTAGTACTTGAAAGTAGTGAACTAGGGATCCATGGTACCACTGAGCCACTGATCTAGTAGTGCTGAATAAACAAACATGCCTGGATTACGCAAAAAAACCCAGCCATAAACAAATATATTCAAAGCTTCAAGGATTCTATGATCACCTTGTGAAAAGAATCCCTCCAATGGAGGGAATGAAGCAGCTGCGCGTGATGTTCTCAGTTCAGAAAATTATGCATGATTACACAATATTTTAGTGCTTCTGGCCGACTGGCCCATTACACAAACCTAATTCACCTAGGCGAAGCACAGCGTAATCTATAGGCCAAACTAAATAAGAACAGACCGGTATCATTACAGTCCAACCCAACCCAAATCCAGGCAGCAAATAATCAAGCAAAACTGCGAGCCTGCGAGGTCATGAGATCTAACCGCGTCATGTGATTGCTTCAACTAAGAGAGGAAATGAGAGGAGCGGCACTGAACAAGGACACAGACACGCAATAGCACAATTCGCACTTACACACACACGCGAACGCGAAGCCACCGAGGAGGGGAGAGGGGAGGGGGCGAGGGGCGTCATCGTACCACGAGGGATTCTTCGGGATCCTCCGTGAACTTGCGCAGCTTCTCCCGTATGCGCTCCCGAAGCTGGTCGACGCCGGCATCGGTGAAGTCGGCCTTGAAGGTGCGGCCGTCGCCGGCGAGATCGGCCACCTCCATCGTGGCGGAGGCCTCCAGAACACCTCTCCCCGCAACCCTAGATCCAGCCCGATGGGGTCCCGACCCCGAGAAGGGGGTGGGAATGAACTGGAGAGGTGGAGACCTTATCCACACCGCACTTGTCTACGGGGTTCGGAAGCTTCGGTGGGGCGGCGGGGTTAGACTCGCCGGGAGGAGGCGCCGGCAACGCGTGGAGGTGGAGATGGGGTTAGGCGAACGGGACAGAGAGCGAGAGGTAGGGCGAGGAGAGATTTTATTTGGGTTTTTGTTTTGGGTTTTATTGCTTTTGAGCGGGCATGTGTTACTTAGCTTTGACCTATCGGTCAGGCTGGGAATGGGGTGGTTTAGAATGGGGATTTTGGTTTGGATCGTGCTGTAGTTTGTTTTGCTTTAAGTTAAAATAGATAAAAAGCTAAAATGGGCCAAATTGGTTTGGGTTCTCGATGAATAGCGGTCTGGGGCAGGTTGGTTTGGGCTGAAACCGTAACGGATCGAATGGGGCCAACTCCTGGGTTAGAACCGTGGTAGCCGATGTCATTTCCCCATTCCCCCATTTCCCTAATCCCAGTGGACGCTGCCATCGCCCGTCGCCGTCGCTGCCATAGTCCATATCTCCATCCAAGTACCCAGCTCCGCTCACGGTGAGTCGTTGCCGCCTTAGTTCATTGCTCCAGCTCCGCTCGCCCATGGTGGATCTCTATCGCGTCTGCAGAGGTACGTGTGGCTCGCACCTGCTCCTCTCCCACCCAAACAACCGGGTTTCCTCGTCCATCTGTATGATTGATTTGTCATCGTGTTTTGATTCGACTGGGCAAATTTGTATCGACTGGGAAAATCTTCAAACGAGGAGCATGCTCTCCGAGTGGCTCGCCGCTTCTTGGTCCGTCGTAGCTACTGCTAAGATTCGTAGAGTTAGTTCGTGCTGGCCTTTAATGATGCTATCTAAATGCTAAAGGAAGCTAAATGCATACACCTTATCGAATTTACTGTCCAGCAAAGCTGGTCATTGCTTGCTAGTACGTTTTAGCTTTTCGCTGCCCAAGAACTTTCGTGGTTCTTTTACTTGTAAGATAAGCTAATGTATAACCTTAATGAGGTATACTTGCTAGAACTACACTTTGTTGTCTTAAAGGTCTTCCAACCTGTGGTTTACCACGTTTCCCTGTACTCCCAGAACATGTTTACACAATAGCTTAGCACAAAGCTGTTTTGAGCATATATTGGCATTATGCTGAACAGTGAACACGATTCTAAATGAAGCTGGAGTTTTATTATCTGTTATGGTAGAATCACTCAGGAGGGTATGTTCACTAACCATCATAAAATGTTTTTCTAACTTTTCTCATGGCACTATCCTCTTCTGTTATGCACGTCTACATTGTATCTTAGCTTCATCCATTTGTTCTTCGATTTTGAAAATTCATAGGTTTATGAACATGTCTGCAAACGTGTTTGAGACCTCGGTTACCGGCGATTCAGCTGATGAGCCATTGGAAACTCCATGTGGTAGGAGGTCAAAAGCATGGGAACATTTCGAGGATGATTTGGTAGTAGTGGATGGTGTTCCGAAGGCTGTTTGCAAGTATTGTGCACTTAAACTGACTTGTACTAAAAAATCTGGCACGAGTAGCCTCATAAATCACATCTCTGAGTCTTGCCCAAGAATTATTGATGAGGACATAAATAGGTTTCTAGCAACCATTAGAAAGAAACCATCAAATGTTGGATTTGTCTTTGATCCTGAAAAAAATCGTAGCCTCATGACCAAATATTGCATCCATGCCGAGGTTCCATTTAGGAAATTTGAGGACCCATACTTTGAAGAGTGGATGGAGTCCATGCAACCAACCTGCAAAATCATTGGGCGTCAGACACTCCGCAATGATTGCTTTCGTCAATATGAGCAAATGAAGGAAGAGTTGCGCATTGAGTTGGGGGGCCTTGATTCTCGCGTCTGTCTCACATCTGATATGTGGTCCTCATCTCATAAATTAGGCTATATGTGTGTTACTGCTCATTATGTTGATGCCAACTTCATCTTGCAGAAAAAAAAATATCCATTAAGGATGTCAAGTATCCACATATAGGTCTAGCAATTGAAGAGGCTCTTTTAAGGTGCCTAATAGAGTGGGGTATCAAGCGTAAACTGTTCACTATAACCTTAGATAATGCATCTAATAATACTGCAGCAGTTGGTTCATTCTTAGCAAATCAAGATCTTGGTTTAAGATGGATTGTCACCTATCCATGGAGAAATAGAAAAGATTCGTAACATTGTTAGGCACATTGACTCTTCGGCCTCACAGATGCAGCCATTCAATACCCTTGCCAATATGTTGGATCTTCCTCAGAAGTCTGGTTTAACTCTTGACATTCCAAACCATTGGAATTCAACTCTCTTAATGATTGGAGAAGCTTTAAAATACAAAGCTGTCTTGAATAACTATGCAAGTGACTCCAATGAACTGATATCACCAACTGAAGCAGAGTGGATAAATGCTGAGGCAATTTGGGAATTTCTGAAAGCTTTTGAAGAGGCTACAAAGATCTCAGCTGATAGGAAAACACACATCACATTTGTTCTTGCATATGGTGTTGTGTATATGTCATGCTTTAAGAGACCGACAATGGCAAATTAATGCTCATATAGAACAATTGGCTAGTGTTATGAGTGTGAAGTTTGATAAGTATTGGGAAGAAGATCAACTTAATTATGCACTTGTCATTGCCACCATATTAGATCCAACCAAAAAATTGGACTATTTGGATTTCTTTTACGAGAAGTATTGTGACAACGTGGATGACATTGAGAAAAATGTAGAAGCTACTAAAGACATGATGAAGCTATACTTTCAGAAAACAGAAATACCAAGAACATGCAAAGAGAAGCCATGACCACTCAATCTCTCGAGAAATCAGGATTAATTTGGGTTCACCTGTTCTTGGTAAAAGGAAGCTTGAAGCAGAGTTTGCTCAGTATAAGTCAAGGAGGAGGTCATTTCGAGAACCGAGGTCAGAGCTGGACATATATCTGGAGGACTAGTTTGAAAACGCAAATGAGAGCTTTGATATTTTGGCATGGTGGAAAACAAATGCCGAGAAATTCCCTGTGCTCTCAGCTATGGCCCGAGATTTCCTTGCAATACCTCTTAGCACAATGTCTTCTGAGTCGGCATTTAGTTGTGGAGGAAGAATTCTTGGGGACACACGAAGCTTGTTAAAACCAGCAATGCTTGAAGCATTAGTTTCTGCAAAGGATTGGTTGACAAAGATTCCAAATATTGAAGGTATAATGTTGTTTTTTAATATATGATGTACTAAATTTATGTTTTTTAACATGTATTTTCATATAAAGGTCCAAGCCCGACAGCCTGATGGAGACATCTTGGCAAGCCTAGGTTAGAACTATCCAGGTAATCAGGAGACATCTTGAAGTTTTTTATTAGATATATAGTTAAGAGGGATGAAATCAGACAGGGGATTCTTATTGAGGGGATGAGACTACATTAAGTTCTAACAAATATGATTATCTATCAAATATTGCTAAGTTTGGTTTGGTTCCTCCACTAGTTCTACAAACATGAGATTTGATGTCCTGTTGTATCTAACAATTCATTTTTCCTTTCTTATATGTAGGTGCTTTTGTAGCCTTTTTTAGCCATGGAGTTCTGTATGTCCCTATTAAAAATCAAAGATCATGTGTGTACTCACCTACAGCAAAGGAGGTAGCTGTGAAAGGTGAAGCCTCTGTCAGGTCTCAGTTCCAAAAAATCCATATGGATTCCTAGGTTCTGTAGTGCATGTAAACAAGGTCAAAGATGATTGGACGCTGTTGCTTCCTGGAAATTTCATAGTCCCATAGTTGTTCAAACTTCAGATCAGCCGTCAGAGCCAGTAGTTCCAGGTTCTGGACATATGCAGAACTGCAAATTAGACCAGCATTTTACTTGTGTTAGAAGCAAATAAACTACCAGACTTTCTAATACCTTTATTATCAATGCATATGTTGTGTTTTTTTATACATGTTCCTTAATTCTGATACTATTCGGCGCTATTCTTGAAACCTGGGAACGGTTTTTGCTCTCTGGATCGGCTAGCCAGCGTGAATTCGTGAGGGTGAGTTGAGCCACAGCTTAAGTGGCCTGGCTGTGGGGTGTGGGCTGAGCTGAGTGTACAAATGGGTTTCAAACCATTTGAAACCATTTGAAATCAAGTGGGTTGGTTCGGTTTGGGCTTAAATGCAAAATGGATTAGGGTGGGTTGGTTTCCAAAAAATGTTAAATGGGGTAGTTTGGTCTGGGTTTGTGTAGTTAGCCCATGTGGGGTGGTTTGATTGTGGATTGGATTTGAAGCCATTCCCAGGTTGACCTATCAGTGCCAATAAGAGCCTCTTTCGAATGCCAAATATAAAATATAGGAATTAATATAATGTATTATAAAACTAGATGATACCTCACATGTTGTATAGAAAATTCGATAATGATTTGGAGAGCTGTAAAAACAAAAAAAAAGAGTACATCTCAGCACAAACACATAAAAGTTATCTTTAACATGCATTTGCTCAATTGAATATGTCCAAACTACCAAAACTATAGTTTCGGTCATCTAGCTGTTTTGAAAGAGATTACACTGCAACTTGACTTACAGGCAGGAAGAAAACTTCCTTGAAGTAGACTTAAGAGAACAATCTTGTACTTAATGGATAAACTATTCTGTAGTCCAATTGTTCACCTATGAATATTCAGATGAAGAGTGTCAAATTCATTTGAGATTTGCTAAGAATCCAATAAGCATCTTCAAAGATCCATAGAAAAAAACAAATGAAAAACAACAGCAAAAATCATGCAAAAGAAACTGAGTTTAAGTTTAACCAAATTAAGCCACATAGAAAGGGGTATAAAGAGATAGCTCCAAAGATAAAAGGCATAATCAATATGAATGCACAACAGATTTGAGAAGCAATTTCAGAGAACAATTGTACAAATTAGAGTAGCTACAGGTTATATCTCGTGAGCCCAAAACATGTGGAATTTGGACACCTTTATCTCCTAAAATCATAGCTGCAAGAATGATGGTGTTGCATGTTCACCACATTTGTAGGTTGAGCAGGAAAAAGCTACAGAAAAAACACAATTACAAGCCAGTAAAAACACTTAAAACTGAGTTGCTATAAAACCACATAACTTATTGCACATCTAAAGTCAGAAAATTCAGAAATATACATGGGTTAGTATATGTAGCTAGATAACTTGGCATACCTAGTTGCTCTGTTGGTGATGATAACAAGATCATACAGTCGGAAATCTGAGAAATAAACATGGATTAGTGCTACTAAAGGGAAAAATCTGCTTTCTTCATAGTGGACATCGAGGATTAACGAAGTATGTAACTAACACAGGATAAGCATAATATAATCTTAGAAAACTGAACTACAAATAATTGGTTAAAAAATAAAAGGAGTCAATCAAGAAACCAGAAATCAAATAAGAGGGGACATGATAAATAAAACACTCTTAGAGCTGTAGAATTGCGAGTGTAAGTATCCATCCTTGAAAAAAGAAAGGATAGGCCTCATTTAATTACACCATAGCACCATAGTATAACCTCAAGAAATAGCACCGTACCAAACTCCGTTGTCTTAATTCCAATCATCTAAACGTTGTGGGCATAAGAAAGAATGTGATTCAAAAAAGAAACAGAAGGGATAAATTCCTTAGTATCCGAAAAAAAACTCAAATGGTAAGTAGTAGTTTTTAATCCGAAGGTTAAACTAAAAGGACATCGTTGATCTAGTGATGTTACATACTATTGCTAATGTGTCAAGCATCACATGTTCTCCAAATTACTCAGTGCGTGTTACATATATTATCACTTTGCATGTGGATCAACAAGTTTTTAGCACTATTAGTAGGTAACATAGTATTGCCAATAGATCAATAAGTCTTGAGCACTATGTAACGCATGTCATAATTATTTCAAGTAAACATGACTTAAGAAAATAAGACGTGATTCAAGAAACAACACGAATGCACTCTATATGGATTTGGTAACTCTATTTATATGCTTCAGATAATATTTGCCGAATACAATTCAAAAGATTTGAATCATCCAGAATTCTTAATTTTTTTACAAAAAATACTACAATGCAAAGAAGCCTCAAAAACTCACTTAGCAGGAGGTGCCATCCGTGAAACCTTGGCTTTACCCTATGAAGGAAGTAAGACCGAGCCTAATCCTAAAGAAAAATGACAAATGTATCACAGCCTTTAATGTGCCCTAAGTCTTTAGCATTTTATTTTCTTAAGTCATGTTTACTTGAAATAATTATGACATAGTACGTAACATAGTGCTCAAGAATTGTTGATCCATAGGCAATATTATATCACGTACTAATAGTGCTCAAGACTTGTTGATCTATAAACAAAGTGACAATAATGTGTAACACACATTGAGTGATTTGGAGAACACGCGGCGCTTGACACATTAGCAATAGTACGTAACATCACTAGGAAAACAACGTCCTCGGCATAAATCAACAAGGGTACAATTTTGGTTTAACCTTTGGATTAAAAACTACTTCTTACTATTTGAGTTTTTTCCGATACCAAGGAAAAGACACTATCAGTACCACAGAAATACTAATTTCAAGCGGTTTAAAATATTCATATCAGATGATTTTTTGAACCATCTGAAATAGTATCTAGAATTATTAGATTTCATTCCAGATAGTTTTGAAATCATGTGGAATGCATAAGCAATATAGGGTTACAAACATAGAACTGTCTTCAATTGTATTTTTGATAAAAAAGTAATTAATCCATAATATGTCTCGCGCTCCTCCTCCTTTTAGCCACCGTGCCCGCCGCCTCAGTTCCTCCGCCGTGTCCGCTGCCTCCGCGCCTCCTCTGCCTTTTAGCCGCCGTGCCGGCCGCCTCCACGCTCACCGCACGGCCTCCCGTGCGAACCGCTTCCACATCGACCGCGCGCACCGACCGTCCAAGCACTGCTCGGCCCTCTGTGGTGTCCTTTCCACTGGATCACCTTCTGAGGATTATGGCACCGGCCCGTTAAGCATGGCCTGCCTGATTGCCGGTACCACGTTCGGCGGGATCTAACCACTCTCACATGGGCCTCGAGCCTGCAATGCTGAAGTGCTTTTGCACGGGCTGATTTCCGAGTGCCAATCCATACGGCAAGGCCCCATAATTTTGTTGAAAGAAATCGCATCAATTTCCGCCGGAAACAAGAGAAGTTTATGTGTTTTAAAAACTTGTTGCTGGGAGCGGAAGCCCACAAGGCACGGTTTCATTCGGCATAGAGCGACAAGGACCGGTTGCTGCCATGTCGTCCCACCGGATAAGCCACGCAGATCTCTCCTATCCTCTCCGCAACACAAAACCACACATGACGCGCGCGAACCACCCCCACCACAAGGCGCGCGCACGTACGTACGTCGTCGAGGTGCCACCATGACCATGCTCGCCTCCATTCTCTCCCCCTCCCCTATCCTCACCACCGCTGCCTCGACCTCCTCGGCCTCGCAGCCACCCGCGCCGCAGGCTGTCAGGCTCCCGGCCAGGCCGCTGGCCGCCACGCTGGCCACGGCGGCCGCGGCCGGCCTCCTGCTGCTGTCCCCGGCGGCGCCGTCCCACGCCGACCCGGAGTTCAGGGTCTACTACGGCACGGCGGCGAGCGCGGCCAATTACGGCGGGTACGGCGGCAACGCGAGCAAGAAGGACGCGGCAGAGTACGTGTACGAGTTCCCCGAAGGGTGGAAGGAGCGGCTGGTGTCCAAGGTGGAGAAGGGCACCAACGGGACCGACAGCGAGTTCTTCAACCCGCGGAAGCGCTCCGAGCGGGAGTACCTCACCTTCCTCTCCGGGTTCCGCGCGCTGGCACCCGTCGGCGCGGTGCTCGACAACCTCGCGCTCTCCGACGTCGGGCTCCAGGACCAGATCTCTTCGGCGGACGACGTGCGGTCTGAGGAGCGCACGGACGGGAGTGGGCAGGTGTACTACGAGTACGAGGTCGCCGGCGCCGGCGCGCACAGCCTCATCTCCGTGACGTGCGCTCGGAACAAGCTGTACGCGCACTTCGTCACCGCGCCCAACCCCGAGTGGGACCGCGACGAGGCCGTCCTCCGCCGGCTGCACCAGTCGTTCAAGACCGTGGACCTCGCCGGCACGCGCTAGTAATTAACGTGCTCGTCGTGCTGCGCGGTGTAATTAAGCAGTTTTGTATAGGTGCGATCGAGGAGGAGGTGATGTGGGTAACCAACACGAGTATATATCTTCATTTGTAAATTACCTTCTTCCTCTGTCTATTATCCAGAGTCCCAAACCAAGCGTGATGACCATTTTTCGTAGCAAGCTATTTATTGCCAAAGGAAAAGATCGAGAAGACCCGAGAGGTTACAAGATGTAGAAGGAGCGGGAAAAGGGAGGGGAGAAAAAAACAACAAAGTAAACACCAAACGCTAAAAACCGACTAGAAAAAGGAAACTAAGGAACATTGTCGGCGGAATGGGGCCCAGGGTACCCCTAACCGCCGGCGGAGGCCAACCAGATACCGCAGAGGGCGACGCGTGGCGCTCCGGCCGCTGGGGCCTTGGGCCCCACCCGGATCGTCGTACGGAGCCCGCGGCCAATCCCAAGGAATCAGGGGTCTCCTCCAGAGGCTGCATCCGCAAAGCAGAAGGAGTCGTGGGCCTCCGGGAGCCCACGGCCCATGCACTGAGCGAGCACTCGGGGTCCGTCCCCGAGTGCTCGGCGTCCCAGAAGGCGAAGGGCGCGCTCGGGGTCCCCTCCCGAGCGCTCGGCATCTTGGCAGATGTGGGGCCCAGGGGAGCGCTCGGGGTCCGCCCCCCGAGCACTCTCCCTCGGGCTCCCCCTTCAAGGCGCCCCGAACGGCCCCCCGGCGGGTGCTCCCCGAGCGCTCGGGGTTGCTCGGGGGCTTGTAGAAGACAGCTGGCGCCCCTCCTAGCGAAGGAGGTCGCTCGGGGCCGAGTGTCCGGGGGATGACGTGTCCTCTGGTGGGGCCCTCGTCCATGCACGTCGTCCAGCGCCAAGCTTCTCCGGCAAGCCTCCGCCCTGGCGGAGGCATTTAATGCCTGTCATTCCGACGGGGAACCCAAAGCCCTGTGAGGGCATGATGACGGTCAGGCTGGGTCCCGCCGGTGCAGGCGATAAGCTCTGTTAGCTATCCCCCTCTCTCTCTCTCAGGGGTGGGCCCGGGCTGACAGATTCTTTGACCGACCAAGCGCGCCGCCCCGCACGCCCCGTCGCTGTCAACCTTTTCACCCCATGGGGGAAGCCGCCGCGCAACCAATTGCGCGGCATGAGAGGCTGACCCATGGGGCCCGTGAGAGGACGACTTACCAACCCAGTCAGAAGAAACCCCGTAAGTCTCCGTCCGCGGGGCCCGCCGAAGGCAAAGGTGTCAGAGCCCCTGCTCCGACACACCGCGAGGCGACGGCCCGGCCGAAAGTCTCAAGTGGGCATTAAATGAAGGTGTGGGCGCTTCCAGTAACGCCCACGTCGTCTACAGCGCAAGTACAGCTCATGTTTTCCTTTGCCGACCTATGTGGTATTCCCCCGGGTATATAAGGGGAGAGCCTGGTCCATGCAAAGGGTTGGCTCTTTTCCTAGCTCGATTTCCTTAGGTTAGATCTCTCTAAGGTTACTCCGTACCAAAGAAGCACCGTTCTTCCTCAGGGCTAGAGCAAGAAGAAGAACAGTGTGCACCTTTGTAGCTCATCATACTCTCCATATACGCCAATATATACAAAAACAAGCAGGACGTAGGGTATTACGCCTTCCGGGACGGCCTGAACCTGGGTAAATGTCCGCGTCTTTACTTCCTTAGCCACCGGGTTTACTCGCAAAGCTCTAATACACCCCAGGGCTCGTAAGAGACTCACTACTCCCCTGGGCCGAATTCCAAAGGGGGTCCCTCCGGACCACCGCTAGAGGCGTCTCTACGCCGACAAACATCATCGGCTCCGAAGGTAAGCTCGCCAATGCCCGGGCCACCAGCTCTCTCCCAAAGCCTTGCTTCCTCCTAGATGAAGAGTAGGACCCCTATGCTTCGAAGCGCTTTCTGATTGAAAATGCGATGATTCCGCTCTTTCCAAATCTCCCAGAGCATGAGAATGAGCAACGAGTTAGCAGCCCTGATGCGGCTGTTAGTCCCCAAGTGTTATGTTCCTCGTCTCGGTTCAGCCACCAGTCATAGATGGAGACACCACGCACCAAGCTAACTGGTCGCAGGTGATGTAAGTTGGACCATGACGCTACACGGCTCCAAACATCTCGGGCATATGGGCAGTGGATTAGAAGGTGCCGGGCTGTTTCCAGAGAGTTTATGCAGAGCACGCAGCAATGATCGTTTGGGATGTTCCTTGCTGTTAGAAGGTCAGCTGTGGCAATACGCTCCTGCACCGCGAGCCAGCCAAAGAAGCGACACTTTTCAGGTGCCCAAACATTCCATATCAGGCCCATGAATGGGTGACGAATAAGTCCTTGAAACTGTGCGAGGTAAGCTGAGTGTGCCTAATATACGCCGAAGTCAGTAAGCTTCCAAGAGATCGAGTCAGCCGTGCCTGGCGTGAGTAAGATATCAGCTAGGTATTAGAAGAGAACGACAAACTCTGAGATGTTACTGCCGTCGATGCGATCGGCAACATCCAATATCCAATTGCTAGCTGTCATGGCGCTCTTTACTGACCTATTGGGCCTGCGGGAGACGCGGAAGACCAGGGGCGCAATGTCCATGGGCCGACGCCCTCGCAGCCACGCGTCTGCCCAGAAGTGTGCTGTCTCGCCATTGCCAATGGTCACAGTCGTGAGAGCTGTGAAGAGATCACAGTCATCGGCATCAAGAGGTGTCTCCATAGAGGTCCATGGGCGAAGCGGTTGCGTCCCTTTGAGCCAGGCCCAACGCAGGCGTAGCACACGACCGAACCTAGTAATGTCCAACACGCCGAGGCTGCCAAACTCTTTTGGCATGCATACTGAGTTCCAGTTGATAAGGCATTTGGCTCTGCTGCAACTGAGCTCGTTGCTCCATAGCCACGCCCGTCTAAAGGAGTCTATTTTCTTGCGGATCGCAACTGGAAGGTGTAGAGCAGTGAGATGATAAGGCGGGATTGCCAAAAGCACAGAGCGGAGGACCGTTAGCTTCCCACCTTTGGAAAAGAGCCGCTACTTGTAACCCGTCATTCTTACTTCAATTTTATCCAAGAGCGGTTGGAACATAACTTTGCCCAGCGTTCGAAGGGATAGAGGGAGCCCGAGATACGAACACGGGAAATGTCTGACGGGGATTGGGAGGTCTGTCAGGATGTCGTCGAGGTCCAAATCTAAACATCTGATGGGAAGGACGGTGCTCTTAGGGATGTTGATGACAAGGCCGGACACTTGACCAAAGAAATCTAAGATATGCCGAATGACCGCAATTTTCTCCCGCACCGGCCTGACAAAAAGGACGACATCATCAGCATACATCGAGATGCGCATCTGCGCGGCGCGGCTGGGGAGTGGGCTCAGAAGGCCATGCTTAGTGGCAAGCTGGAAGATGCGGTTCAGTGGCTCAATGGCAAGAATGAACAGATAAGGGGACAAGGAATCCCCCTGACGCAGTCCGCGCCGGTGTTGAAAGGCATGTCCTTCGGTTCCATTGCAGAGGACTCGTGAGGAAGCCGTGGAAAAGAGAATGCAGAGCCAAGCTATCCACTTGGTGCCAAAACCACGGGCTCTCAAAGCTTCAAGCAAGAAAGGCCAGGAGATAAAGTTGAATGCTTTCATAAAGTCGAGTTTGAGCAGTAGCATCGGAGTCTTGGAGCGGTGATACCTACGGAGAGGTTTTGTACGTAGAGGAAGGTGTCATGAATTGCTCTTCCTTTGACAAACGCACTCTGGCGGTGGCCAACGAGATCGTGTAGGCGTGGGGCAAGCTGGCGAGCGAGCACCTTTGTCACCAGCTTTCCAATTGAGTGGGTAAGACTGATTGGGTGGTAGTCCCCAATGCCCATAGCATCTGGCTTTTGGGCAGGAGCACGATGCAAGCGGAGTTCAGTTTGTAGAGTAGGAACTATTGAGGGCATTGAATTTGTAGATGGCCATCATAATGTCCATCCTGATGATGCTCCAACAACGCTTAAAGAAAATACCGAGGAAACCGTCTGGCCCGGGCGCTTTGTCTGGCAGCATATCTTTGATTGCATCATCCAATTCTTGGAGAGTTATTGGCTCATCTAGCTCCTGGAGGTTTGAAACTTGCATCCCTAAATGACTACAGTTAATTCCGGTGCTCGCGGAAGAGGTTGTGCCCAGGAGGGTCACAAAGTGTTGTCAGATGGCGACCGCCTTGGCATCATTGGATATGCATAGAGTTCCCTGATGGACAAAAGGAGCAATGAAGTTCTTCTGCTGCCGGCCATTAGCTTTCATGTGAAAGAAACGTGTGTTTACATCGCCAGCAAGCAGCCAAGTAACACGAGATTTCTATCGCCAAAGCACACGTTCCACGGCAGCAAGGCCAAGCAATCTCAGTTTAAGGTCACGTCGAAGATCTCTTTCTTCCGGTGTTAGCTGTCTTCCGTCCTGCGCCTTGTCGAGTCTGCGCACTACTTTAGAAGCAACTTCTATTGGAATCGAATGTTCCCCACACGCTTGGACTGCCAGGAGCGAAGATCTTGTCCCAGCCGAGCCAGCTTGAAAGCGAGTTGATTAGTTGCATCTGTGCCGCTACACGCCGAGTTCCAGGATGCAGCAACAACCTCAGTGAAGCTGTCAACTAGGGTCCAGTGATGCTGAAATCTGAATCGTCGAGAGCTGGCCTGGCGTTCCGCAGCACATAAAAAGAAGAGGACAATGATCTGAAATGGAAGTGGGTAGAGGCAGCAAATGAAAGTTATGGAAACGATCGGTCCAGGCGCCAGAACAGAGAGCACGGTCTAAACGAACAAGTGTTGGCTCAACGCGCTCATTGGACCAGGTAAAGCTGCATCCGTGCATTCGAAGATCGACCAATTCGTAGAAGTTAATCATGGTGCGAAAAGCGTTCATCGAGCATCGAGGAAGAAGATTATTATTCTTGTCGGCTGCCTTGTAGAACTAGTTGAAATCGCCAATGATCATCCATTGGTCGTGCGTTGTGGCCTTTAGATTACGCAACTCCTGGAGGAACAACGGTTTAGCGTCATCTTCACATGGGCCATAGACTGTGGTGAGGGACCAATGCTCGGGCGAGTGCATGGAAGTAACATGGACTGTGATAGAGAAATCCTCGACACGGGCAGTGCTAGTGTCAATGGAGAAGGAGCTGGAGTCCCACATTAGCAGCATGCCACCCCTAGTCCCATTAGCAGGTTTGAAAACCCATCCGAATAGTTTACCACTAGAGAGCTCAGCCACAAGGAAATTGTCAACTCGGTCAAGCTTGGTTTCCTGGAGGCACATTATCGAGCAGCACGATTCCAACACAAGGTCACAAACTACGCGTCGTCTGGTGGGTGTGTTAAGCCTCCTCACATTCCAGTTAAGTAATTTGACGTCACAATCCATGAAAAGAGCATGACAACATGATAAATATTCGTAGTCTGGAACATACTTGCGCGGCAAAGAAAATTTGGACACCTGCAACTGCGATACCTGGAACTGCGGGCGAGAAGCACCGTTGGAGGATAGGGCGATAAGCGCCGGATAAGGACTACAAGGCAATAAGCGCCGTAGCAGGAACTAAAGGTATGGAGAGAAGCGCCATTACATACTAGACAGGAATTCTGCAACATATGGAACAACATAGCAACGAGCGACCCAGCATTATGCGGCTTGGACTTCCTGTCCAAGGGCTGCCAGCTCTGCTGTAGTGAAACCAAGTGCCTTCAGGTCGATCTTCGCCTTCCCTTGGACGCCGGTTAGAGTTCGGACTGCCTCAATCACCTTGATGGTGAGGGGCTCTTTGTAGAGCTGGAGATAAGACTTCATCTTGGCCGCTACATCCTCGTCCTTGTTGTTCGCCTTGGCAGGCATCTCACCGAAGGCTTCCATGAGCTTGAGCTCCGCGCGCTTTGCTGTCGGGATGGCAGAGCTCTTGTGCTTCTGGTTCAAACGCCTGCTTCGACGCAGGCCAGCTGGCCCGTTCTCATCCTCTTGGCGTCGTGATACTCCGAGTAGAGAAGGTGCCTAGTGGGTGGAGAGCCGTTGAATGAGGTTTGGTGTAGAGACCAGTGGGAAGCAGTTAAGCGGCGCGCTGGCAGGCGGTGTCTCACTGCTGGTTTCCGGGGTGGCAGCAAGGGCATCAATCCAGGCGTCAGAGACCGGTACAAAAACCGGGGAGGCAGGCCGCTCAGGAGGGGCACTACAGCGAAGGGACTCGAGCACCATTGGATCAAACCGATCAGGTAACACAGGTAATGCAAGTGCATCAGCATCTGGTTCAAGCGGTATGAAAGCCGGTGGCGAAGGTGCAACTCTGGTGGCGGACAGCAGAAGGACCAAGGCAAGGTCAAGCGCTTCGGCCACCATTGGGTCCGGATGGAGTGGCGAGTTGTCGGTCTTGCCCAGAAACATTGCCATAAGCGCCTTGAGGAGATCATGCTCCTGCGGGGAGCTATCCAGCAGCTTGTGATGCATAGGAGAGCGTGTACGCATGCGGCCCGCAAGGGAGTCCGAGCGGCCTTTGTCCAAGTCGCTGCGCCAGCCTGCCCACGCTGCACCTGTCGGCGATGGTGGCGGTCCGAGGACGGGGAACGGTAGCGCTGGCCTTGCAAGCCCTAGCGACTTGGGCCGCTGCCCCGAGCGTTAGAGCCGCCAATACTCTTCTAGGAGCGACCGTCGCGTCCTGGAGCGCGCGGCGGGCAACCTTTGTCGTCGTCGTCTCCACGGTCGCGATCTCGCCGCGGCCCGATGCGTTGGTGGACGCTGGCTGGGGCACGCCGAGGGCGCACATCCTCGCCTCGAGAATGCCTGCGGTCCAGAAGAAATTGGTCTACTTGGGGAACTCTTCGTCTAAGTCGCCCGGGATTCCGCTCTGACCGGAACTCGGCGTGTGGATGCCGAAGGCATCGTAGTCCTCAGACGCACTGAGGTGCACAAGAACACGATGCTTGTCTCCATCGCGGGACTCTCAAATCGTGGGCGAGCCAGGAGCCATCCCCGAGATTGGGTCGTCCACAAAGGAGTCAGCCGCATCCATCACAGAGAAGTTTGCCAGCTTGGAAATCTGATCCGAGTTTGGTGTCCAGATCCAGACTGCCCAAATTCCTGCATTTTTGTCGGGACCCCGGGACATAGAGTCAGTGCGGTCAAAAAGGCAGTTCCCGCCTGCAATCCGCTCCGCCACCTTCGGCCACCACAGGAATGGCGGCAGACCCTCGATGCATAACAGCGCGCGAAAGCGCCAAGAGACGCATGAGGAGTGAGCCGTGAGCGTCCAAGGGGAGCGGTCGAATTGGACACCATCCAGGAAGAAATTGCTGGCTCCGACCGTGAGGTCGTGCAGGCGCATCGTCTGAAAGACGATCAGGAAGCTCTCGGGGTGGTATCTGTAGACATGGATGTCGTGGAGAGGGAACCGTAGACAGACCTGCAATGCTCACGCCAGGAAGGCGGGCGGCATGGTAGGATGGTTGCCGATGACACGAGCAACGATCGCATGCGTGTGGAGGTGGTGGATCTCATCCTCCATGCTGCGAAACATCATAACGGCACAGTGGCCCTCGGCCAGCCTCTGCGAGGTATGCCCGAAGATGTATTCTTTCTCCATGGTGGCAAGCTCCTCCGATCCTGGAGGAACAGGGAGCGGACGATGGGAAAGGGCAGCTGGTTCGGCACTCCCTTATGAGATGTCCGCTTCTACGGCAGCGGAAGCACCGGATTGGGTCATGGCAGGAGGCAAGCAGATGGTCGGAGG
The DNA here is from genome assembly GCA_019208055.1 of Stipa capillata. Taxonomy (NCBI): domain Eukaryota; kingdom Viridiplantae; phylum Streptophyta; class Magnoliopsida; order Poales; family Poaceae; genus Stipa; species Stipa capillata. The sequence continues at coordinate 75,748 of JAGXJF010001958.1, read as the reverse complement.
CCAGGCATCGGATGCACCTACGCTTGCAGGGTCTTATAGGGCGCTTCTTGGCAGGGAAGAGACCTTGGGCCTTGGAGCGGATGGCCGGTAATGGAGCTTTAACTGCGTGCCTAGCTTTGAGCTCCCTCCACCATCGCTTTGAACGCACGGTCTGCCACGGCGAGGGACCTGCGTTCGGTGCCACACCTCCGGCCGCATCGTCGGGCGTGAGCGTAGAGCCATTACGCACCGTCGCAGGCCCGTTTAGGGGAACGGCGGAGTGAATGTAGCTGTTTGAAGGAGGAAGGCCATCTTCTTTGAGCAAAGCAAGCGGAGCACACTTTTCTGCTCTGGTCCGAGCGACTTCCCGAGGTAGGCAGATGGGGTTGGCTTGGATGCGCTGGAGCGTTGGCGGAGAGCGCGTCAGGATGTGAAGGAGCAGGGTGGCAGGTGCGGCGCAGGACAGCTCACGGCAAATCACATCCTGAGAGAGTGGGACTTCGGAGATTAAAGAGTCCCTAGCTGACGGAGGCTCCGGGGCTACCCCGGAGCTAGCTCCCGAGGCGGGGTAGGGAGGTGAGGGGTCAACATCGCCAAAGGATCCCCAGTCAAGTCTTTCCGGGGAATCGGGATCTGAAACTGGATCTGATGCTGGGCTTGAGACGGGGGGCTGCAGCTGTTTGTGGGGGAAAGGAGGAATAAGGGATCCAACCGTTATGGTGGTGGAAGCCACTAGATGCCAGCAGAGGGAAATGGGAGGCTTAGGCTGCCGACGGCCCGGCTGCCGCCGCTGGAGCAGCGCGGGGCAGGTCGCCAGCTAGGTCGCCGGAGCTCATGGGTGCTGTATTGGAAAGATTTTTTCTTCAGTAGCTGTCCGCGTGATGACCACTTGATTAGCAGTGTTTTTGTATGTGTTCCATACTGGCAGCACAACCGATCGAAACTTGTGAATACGGAAGTTAACGTGCGCACTGATAGAGCAGATGAGCGGCGAAACGAAGTGATCAGTAGCTGAAACTACGAGTTTTATGACATGTATCGCGAGGCTTATCTCTCATTGGAAGTGGTTAGGAACTGTCTGAAATGCATGCATTTGATAGGAATTTCGTACGGGTTTCAGCGAAAACAGTTCGTTTTCGCACGATTCGTTTGAGGTTTGCCAGTTCCATCTCCCTCTTTGCAAGAGCAAATGGCTCTACAAGCTTCTACACGAGACCGAGGTTTAGCAAAAGCTAATCCATAATAAATATCTTTACAATCATTTACTGACACAAGTGGAAGCAAAACTGGGAGATTCTTATTTTTAGAATGGTTTGATGAAGGTCAAACATTCATTTTTTCAAATTGGACGCTTCATTGCCTGGACATCAGATCAGATTCCAAGAGGATGTTTGGCTTGGTGCCACACTTCTAAGCATCTGATGCCACCATCTGTATCATATCACCGGGAAATGACACGTCATACTATTAGAGGTGTTAGGCTTGATACCAGTGAATATCACCTCCAGGCGTGCAATAATCGGCCCCAAACTTAAGGAGTGGAATGATTTGATTGGACGCCTAGCATAGGTCCACCTTAACCAAGAGCTGGACGCCTGGCATAGGTCCACCTTAACCAAGAACCGGACACCTTTCGTTAGAACTTACACTCGTTGGGCCAATTATCGGTGTCGTCGATGTATGTCGCTCTAATTGACGATCATTGCAGATTTCAACATAAAGCCACATCGAAACTTAAAATGCTATTAAAAATCAAGATCTTTGTTTGGTACCTTCGTAGATGAGTAATCCTCACGAAGGACAACATTGCTAAGCAAAATTGAAAGAGTTCAAAGCAGTATTGCTTTTGTCAGGGAAATGAGATAACTCAACACTTTTTTTCACTTTCCTTTTGCCCGCTTAGTGTGGATGACAATATCTATCAATTTTAATCTTCCTCAACCATTTTTAATATATTTGAAAATTTGTTATCAGGACCGGATAGATCAAATAGGGCAGAAATTCTAGTGTGAGCGTTTGTTTTACGTTGGTCTCTTTGGATATGTCGTAATGACTTAGTTTTTGACAAAAAGACAACCGCTAATTTTTTTACAAGTTATTCATATGGCTATCAATCAGTTCTATATGTGGTATACAGAAATGTCAGAATGAATAGGACGCTATAGCTACTAGGTGCAACCAATTAGAGATGGTCGCACGAGATTCGTTCACCTAATATAGGTGGCGGCTTAACAATAAGCTATGTAATATATAAGCTTGTACTCAACGTGAATGGGTTGCTTTTTTTTTCCTTAATGAGCTAATGACTTTGCATAATACCTAAACGCTTAACAAAATACATGGCTGCATGCATCGATAGATATAAAGGCCGGGAGCGATCCTCTTTATCCAAAAAGAAAAATCTCCCTCTGGCTCCATATATCGGCTGCATGCGTGGGAGTTTTCTTTTGAAATAATATTTTTTATTTAAAAATTGTAAAAATATTATCCGACTTCGAAATTTTACAAAAATAATCTCAATCGCCACCTGGTATGGTGATTAGGTTCAATCGCTCTCTGGTGTGACTATTACAACTGATATCGCCACGCGAACCGACAGTTTATTATGTAATCGCCAGTTGCAATGGTGATTGGTCGGAATCGCCATCTATAGTGGCGATAAGTCAAAATCGTCACCTCCAATGACGATAACGAGTGGCAGTGTGGCTGCAATCGTCATACTGCATGGTGATAGCGTCACATAGTCGATCGTTGGGCTCAGTTAGTGGATGCAAGGTGACAGTTATTGCCAATCGCCAACCCGCATGGCGATTGGCAGTTATTGCCATTACGTGTGGTGATAAGGGTTAATCGCCATATCAGGTGGTGATTGAGGCTATTTTTGCAAAATATTGAAGTCCGATAACATTCTTATTATTTCTGGAAAAAATATTATTTCTAACAAAAACTCGCATGCGCGGCTCGCCCAACTAAACGGCGTCGAGAATTCAGAGCCAGGCCGGGTTGGAATCATCTCGGACCGATGGCCCAAACCGTGGCGCGGCAGGGAAAGAACCCAGACGGCCGAGGCGGAATTACTATTCGAACAACCCTTCTGGACGTGCAGCTCGCTGCCGGACGTTTCTTTAACCTGGACATCAGGCTTGTGATTTTCTAACGTTTTTCCATCTTGGCCACGACGTGTTCGATTGCAACAGTCTCGGGCTCTCAGTGCTGCCTTCAGTAGTTTATCCTTGATGTAAATAGTTGGTTGAAACCATTTTTTCTAGACGTGACTGCAATTGCGATTAGTTTGGTTTCTTCTCACAAAAAATATCCTCTAATCTAAAATGTAAATGATTCTAGCAGTCTCTAAAATGATACTGTGATTATTAATTTTTTTAAAAAATATATTGCTTCTGCGGCGCTCTCGTCCCTTGGCTCATCATGGCCGGCAACAGTGCGCCGCCTTCCACCTGACTCTGGTTTTGGTGCGTGTAGTGGCTCGTGGCGATGAGTGCTCCCTATTGTGTTGCTCCTCCCCTGACAACTGCCTCGCCTCATCGGAACTCTACAAGCTCTGCCACCTGGGTGGCGTGACGTCCCGATCCACATCCTTTATCTGAGGTAGCCACATTCCCTTGCGTGTTTGCTTCTCCGGCTGGCTTCTAGTGCAAGCACGCATACCGTTGCAGGACACCCTTTGTAGGAAGCACGTCATCAACCTCGTCCCTTTGTAGGAAGCACGTCATCAACCTCGTCACTAGTGGCTGCCCATTTGCCCTGCACTGGGCAAAATTGCTGACCACGTCATCTTTGGTGCTTGTTCGTCCGACGTTTTTGGTTGTCGCTCGACACTTCTTTCCCTCTAGATGCCACTATTGGCGAGCTCCACAGCTATACACGGCCTCCCGGGGTCCCTTCCGCCTCTACCAACACATTCATGCTCCTCTACTGCTGGCACCTCTGGAAGTATTGGAACGAGTTGTTTTTTGTGGCTTGGAGCGCCCTCCCTCCCTTGACCAAAAGGCTATGTCCTGAGAACACTGCCCTATGGCGGGAGCGCCTACCCCACTACCTTATGCTTGATGCTAATGCCTGGCATGTTTGTCTAGGCGAGAGGCCTCCTGAGCTCTCTCCCCCTCTTCTCCTCCTCCATGCCTCCTGCTGTAAAACATCTGGCTCATTAGGTCCCTTTTCAACGAGGAATCTCTCTCTCCCCCTCTCCCTCTGACCATTCAAAAAATATATTGCTTTAAAATAAAATAATTATATATATATTACGAAAGTATATTTCACGATGGATCTAGTAATATCAATTTGTTGTCCTTGGGGTTGGTAACTTTTTCTATATTGATGATCAAATCTAAAAAGTTTACTGTCTGGAATTATAAAACTGTTTACATTTTGGATAAGAGAAAGTAATAGTTTGTTTCAGAAAATGAATAACACTGCAATTAGTTTTTTTTAGGGGAATGGGAGGGGGAAAGCCCTACCTAGTTTTATTTAAACTAAAGCTTGAGCAACAGTATAACTCCAAGTAACAAGGTACATAGGAAGGTGGAAGAAGGAAGGAGGGGGTGTATATATGCATCATCATATATAATGGACAAGGGAAAGAGAAAAAGAAAAGGAGTAGTTTGTTTTAGAAAAGGAATAACATTGCAATTAGTTTTTTTTAGGGGAATGGGAGGGGGGAAAGCCCTACCTAGTTTTATTTAAACTAAAGCTTGAGCAACAGTATAACTCCAAGTAACAAGGTACATAGGAAGGTGGAAGAAGGAAGGAGGGGGTGTATACATGCATCATCATGCATCATGGACAAGGGAAAGAGAAAAAGAAAAGGAAAATGAGAAGAAAAGGGAAAAAAATAAAAGAAGAGAAGAAAACTACAATGTTAGAAGACGATATTGTTGGAGTCGAAGATATGTAGCCAAGCTACAATGCTATTCTTGTTATCCTCTTTTGGGTTCTTTTGAGCCATAACTGTATCGTATCTTTGAAGTTTGACGATGTACTTTGAGGATTTATTATGATATTATCGAACACCTTTCTGTTTCACAACAACCAAAAAATCCACATCTGACAGATAGCTATCAGACCCAAGCTTTCTGGAGTTGAGGGGAAAGAAGCTCCATATCCGTGGAGAAAAGTTTGTTTGCATGTTTAATTTTTAGCGGGTTCATACGTAGGGTATTCTATATGTTACGTGAATGTCGACATCTAAGAACAAAATGTTCTATCGACTTTGATATATTGCACCCATATGGGCAGTTTGTATCTAGGGGATTTCTCTCTTTCTTAATACAACCTAGACTTTGATTTTCAGGTTGATAAGCTGCCAAGCAAAAACTTTGCACTTAATAGGAGTAGCATTTTTCCGGAGGATTAAGGATTCGGTAGCTTGGACCCACGCTGCAATTAGTTAACCCATATGGTGCTGCATACGGCATACATAGCTTAATGTGCGATGCGATCTGCATGTGGCCGCCGGGGAGCACATGCAGTAAGTTTTTTGAATGTTACATGCAGCGGTGCCCTTCACTGCAGCTACTAGTAGCTGCTTGCTCCCGCGTTTGGGCTACCTGTTTCTAGCTACTAGCTAGCTAGCTTGCACCCTTCTTCCCTAGCTTTCCTCTGCATGCATGAGCACGCTGCTTTGAATCAATTTACAGTTTTACTTGTCACTACAGTCACAACCTGTGCAAGCTACAAAGCCTCCGGTCTGGACTCAGGTTGAGGGAGACAGGAAGTAGTAAGTGGTGGCATTTATTCCATGCATCCATCCATCTCTTTTGCTGTGATCCATCGAGGACGACTACAACCAGTACAGTACCATACTATACACTACCAATAGAGATGTGCATTTACTCTCATCTGCCTCCCATGCATGCAGATCTGTGCTTTTTTTTAGAAAGGAAACTGATCTGTGCTTTGCTGGTGAACATCATGTGGGAGCATATGCAATATCCTGTGTGATGCGAATTAGTGTAAGGTGTGCATGAGATTACTACACAACATTGATGGGCGCATTAATTAATCCCAGAAACAACCATTTGGCTTTTCCATGGGGCCATGTTACCTGGGAGAGATTCCCTCTCTAGCTAGCCAGTGTTAGCTTGGTGCCTGATAAGACGAGAGAGAGCAAAATCACAGACGGGGAAAGTGCCTCGTAAACCCGATGTGGGGAGACAGGCCTGTTCCTGCCCTGTTAGAGCGTACGCGAGACAGCACCTCAATTGTCTATTCCCCCTGTGCTTCCTCCTGGTCTCCGGCCCGTCTGTTACTCAGTTTTTAACTGAAGATTACACGACGCGCATGCATGCATGCATGCCTTGCGAGGCCCTAGAAGGATTTTTAAGAAGGGTATGTGTGTGTGTTGGTCGATCACTTGGTAGGTAGTAGCACATTTAATATTTGTTGCATGCAATTTCGAGGCAGGCAGGCATGCATTCATTCAGCTAAACGAAGGATCTGAGAAAGCATCGTGTAGGTTGTAAGTGAAACATGGGATCGAGATCAACTTGTTTATGTGTGCATGTGTGCAGAGAGGGTCGTTGACGATGGCTAGCTAGGCTAGCTGCATGCATACATGTTGCGTGGTGTACTGGAGTACGTGCTTAGGGAAAGGACGAGCCTTTTTCGTGCAATCCTGCTGATTTATCTATGAAATTAGAGCCTCTTTAAAGATTTTCAAAGAAATTTCGTATGATTCTAATCCATAGAAAATTTTTTTTTGGAGTCCATTTGGTTCAAAGGAATGAATCCTCTAAAATTTCTATGGATTGCTTTCCTACACCATAATTTTATAGGATTCCTAGTAAGAGGTTAGACCTCTTGGAAAAATTCCTTTGAGTCTATGACAACTATGACATCCACTCAATCTCTATATAAAATTCCTGTATTTTTCCTGTGGTATAACTAAACAACTTCTATTGCTGAATCATATGTTTTTGATTCCTGTAGAATTATAAGTGTCATGATATTCTATTCCTGTATTTTTTCTATTTCTGTGTTTATCAAATTCTACTAACCAATGAGACTCTTAATGGAGACCGGGAGAGAGAGAGAGCGCGCTAGCCCAATCTTTTATTTCAAGGCGACGTTGTTGTAGAAATAGGTTGCCGTTTCTCTCAGTGCCTAGTTTCGCGTTGGGAAACGAGGTGCCTAGTTAGCTTTACCATGTCCCTCTGTCCCATGCAGACTCATACTATTCGAATGCTTTTTGATCAAAATTGTAATAACCTGTGAGTACCGGTGAAGTTAGCGAACTTCTTTTGTGCTGAACTTTTCACGACAGAGCCTGAATTTAACCGATGACTAGACATGTCGCAACTGGATCACAACTACCGCGGTGGCCTCCAGCTCGTCATGTGGACGGCCTGCATGAAATATGTATGCAGGTGGCTACCTAGCTAGCTAGTTGTAGAGAGAAAGAGAGATACTGACAGAGGCTAGGCACTGTGGTAGAGAGAGAGAGAGAGAGCAGGGGCGACACGGACAGAAGGGGGGAAGGCGTTGGAGGTGGAGAAAAGGACAGTGCAGGATCGGCAAGTGTGGAGTCTAAGTCACGTTGCTGGGTTGTCTATACCACACACGTATGCCCCAATCTACAGTCCATTCACACACGCCCTCCTAGTCCTAGCTAGCTACGTACGCATGCAGGTGATGGATTGAAGGGATGGATGGATGGATTGTTCTTTTGACGTGACCTTTCAAACAGCAAATTTGCAGTCCTCCCAGCCAATCTATGTCCCTCTGTGTGACTGACGTGCTACCCGTACGCACCAAAGACAGTACAGATCGAGGTTAGAAGGTAAACGATTTCTTTTACAAGTAAATATATCATAGCATGTTATAGTACATCTGTAAGTTTAATTATTTATATTACGTGTTCTCAAAATACCGAACGGTAAAGTCCCCGGTTACCAGAAATCTCGGTTCCCTGGGTATTCTTTTCCTACCGAGATTGAAACCTTTGGCCAAACGCACCACTGTTGCGAACCATGGCAATCTCCCTTTTGTTTCCTCGCCCTTGATTATGACCAGGGTAAAAGACCCAGCCATGCATGTACCGGTTTTCTCGGTGGAAACTGTGAACTACATTGTCCCCGATGAGTGTATGATATTACCGGTGGACAAGTCCACGCTATACACATATTTAGTTGCTTTCTGGTACGACACTTTTATGTCATAACTGGAGAAAACCACATACTTTATGGCGGCTAAGAGTATCTCCAACAGAGTAGTCAAATCTCACCCTCCATATCCTTATATGGCTAGCCATCCATAAATATTCTCACTCCATATTATCCCATCAATATTTCACCCTCTATATTCTTCTCTTCAGTATTTTAATAATATCCTATAACTAGCAATATATTTTAAAAATACTAACATATTACTATGTACAGCCATTTGTTAGCATAATATGGCAACTATTACTAAATTTCCAATGAAAAAATAAACTACAAATATTATGCCTCAAAACCCTCTCCAAATCACCTCTCTCTTAACCCCTCATTACCCTTAACCCTCTTTCATCTTCTCTCAAACCCCCCACCGGCACCTCCCCTGTCCAGCGCCGTCTCCTTCCACCGGCCACCACCCTCCACTGGCGTCCCTCCCTCCCATCCCCTCCCCTGACCTCGCCTCCCTCTCACCGACCGGCGACCTCCCCTCTCACCCTCCACCGGTGACCTCCCTCTCCCCGCTGCTCCCTCCCCGCCCCTCCCCTCCCATCCCACCTCCCTCTCCTCCCTCTCGTCACCGGCACACCTCCACAGCATGGCCCGGCGCCGCCACACTCGTGGGCCAGAGGGGAGGGCAGAGAGTGGGCTCGCCGGCGCCGCCGCTCCCAGATCTGGAGCGGCTTGGCTACGCCACTGCTCCTAGATCTGGAGCGGGGCGGGCTGCGGGAGGCGGGTCTGGCCAGCTGGCGGCGGCTGCCTGGCTGTGCTGGAGCAGTGGTGGCGGAGCATTGGCGGCGAGTTCCGGCGCGGGGAGCCGAGCTCGGTGCGGAGGCGAGTTCCGGGAGTTCGACTCGGAAGGGAGATGGCGGGTATGCGGCCTCGAGGAAGCGGCGGTTGATGGATGGAGGCCTGGGGGACACACGCCAAAGATGGCGTTCGGGGAGGCGAGGATGGCGTCTGCTCCAAAATAGCGTCCGTGATAGTGTTGCTGTTGGAGCTGGTTTTTTGGCTTCAACACGCTATTTTGGAGATGGAGGCCGGGATGGAGTCTCTGTTGGAGTTGCTCTAAGAAGGTGGCCGTACTTATGAGAAAAGTTATCTAGGAAATAAGCTCATGTGTCAATATGATAGGTAGGGTAGAATACCAAGAAAGTGCGGTATGTCACAACTGTGACTGCAACTGAATATTTATTCAAATCGTCTAACATGTTTTAATTTCCATTATCCCGGCAGATCATCCCTCTAGTTTTCAAAAAGATGTCATTTTAGACATGCAAACTTACAAAACTTTGACTACTAATATCACTAACAGTATTTAGATTAGATACTTGAAATCATATGTGTGAATTTTTCATGAAAAGTACTTTCACAATATAGAATATTTATTGGATTTTATAAATATATTATAGTAGAAATTTGTGATCAAACTTACGTTTAGAAGACCGTATCAATGTTAAAATCACATCTTTAAGAAAACCGGAGGGACTAAAAAGCTATTCCATCCGTGCTTGCAGCTATATATCCCCATTTTTACTTATCAAAGATTCAGGACATTTTTCAAGGGAAAGATTACAAGTAAAAAGCTCTCGTCAGCTCACTGCCCATCACTATCCTTCTTTCTATCCAAACGTGAGAAAAGCACATCATTTGACACGAACATCTCATTGTATGTATGATGTTCCATCCATCAGACTTTGGCTGTACATACTTTGGTCGGCCATCTCCCCAACTCTCAAGTGCGCCCAAAAAGTTGATTTCCTCTTAAAAAGAAGGGCAAGCATTTTTGTTGTGTCTCTTTTGTTTCTACATGGAGGTCAATACAACCCAGTTTCAAAAAAAAAGAAGCTGATGTGCAACTAGGTTAATTAAGTAAGGTTGGGTTGCCTCAAAAAAATAATTAAAAAAGTAAGGTTGGGTTGTAATTTTGTCTCAACAAAAGTAGTACATATCCAACTCAATCCAAGATCAGGCATCCTTTCTATTTTCTCTCTGTAGGTCACACAACTAGCTTGGGATATTGTGTCTTGCTGCAGGGAGGCTAGCTAGAAATTTTGGCAAATGCTTAGGTTGGCCAATATGCTTGCACAGAAAAGGGTACGTTGATATAGTAGAAACTTGACTGGAGCAGGAAAGATAGGTTAGAATTTTCCACATGCAGAGATGACATTAAAGATGAACTGCATGCATGCATGACAATGGCAAGCAGATCCAGTCGTCATTCTCTGCAATGCTACACCGTCATTACACAGAAAAGATTGATTAAAAGTTAATAACTACATGTAATTCAGAATGGTGTGCGATCGATTGGAGATCGATGACGTTAATGCATGCACGTTGATAAATTTACCAGATGAACCACGACCGATGTATATAGAAGAAAAGATTACCCAGAACTAATTTAACACCGGGATATATATATTTATATATATGCTTAATTAACTGAAATTTAAGAAAGCAAAAGCTTGGACACTGCCTGCTCATGAGTTAATGGTGTGCGAGAGATCGAGCAGTCAAAGTAACTAACTAGCTAGAGAAAATTAAGAACACGATCGAAGAGCTTCGACAACCCTAACACTAAAGCAGATCAACCCAACAACGACAACGACGGCGACAACAACACCCACGCAGACGCGCGCAGGTAAGAGCAGCCAGCTAGCTGTAGTACTACTCTACTGGTATAGTGTTTGCGGCCGGTCGACGATCACCGGAGCGACGACCTGCAGCTGGCGCCGGCATCCTGCTCGATCTCGGAGACGGCGCCCTCGTCGTCGTCGTCGAAGCCGTCGGCGGCGGCGCCGTTGCAACCGAAGGCGCCGTGGCCGTGGCCGAAGGCGCGGGCATGGTCCTTGAGCGAGCGCTTGTGCTTGAACTCGGAGCCGCAGAGGCAGTACCAGAGCTTGCCGCAGTTCTTCTCGTGCGTGCGCCAGTCGCCCTTGACGGCGAAGGCCTTGCCACACTTGCGGCAGAGGAAGGGCTTGAGACCGTGCTTGCGCTTGTAGTGTGTCTGCAGCGTGCGGAAGTCCTTGAGCGGCTTGGCGCGCGGGTGGTCGATGTTGTTCCGGCAACCCGCCGCGCAGCAGTAGCACGGCAGCCGCAGCATCGCCGTCGGCTGCACCCCGCGCAGCGACTCCGGCCCCTTCCGGTACTGCGACCCGTGCCCCCACATGTGCATCTGCAACAAGCATCGTACATGTATGTATGTTCATTCACATCTTTGTAAGTAATCACATCACGCAGTTCAATTTTGGACATGTAAAATGTACCCAGGACTAGCTATACTTAAATAGTATAACACCATTAAGAAAGGAGATTGATGTGAAAGAGGAGATCGGTTCGTGAGATCAAATTGGTACCAATAGATCATATCATTTGTTGAATTTGAACATGTACTACTTCACATTAATGCAGTACTGTTTGGTGGTATAATCAGAAAGCCCTAGCCATCGATCTTTCGATGCATTGATGGGTGATGAGTGATGACTTCAAAGAGTAATGTATATTTAAGTTTGGAATTGTAGCTAACAGTTGCCTGCTTAGCTAGCCTGCTATTCCAGCCTGTGAGTTGTGACCAAACTGACCTTGGCTTTTTAAATTTCATGCAGCGGCAGCAGTAGTAATCAGTTTGCAAGCAGAGAGCTGCATATACATAAAGTGCAGTGATCTTTTGGAAATGAGGGCTCTACTCTAGCTATCAGAGCAGCTTAGCCCCTTGCTTGTGTGTTTGTGTTGGTGTTGTTTCTTTTAAGAGAGCAGAGCCAGAGTAGCACTGTGGCTGGCTACAGGATGAACACTGCAGATCTCTTGCTGTTCTTGGGAGTAGTGTGCAGCAGGACTGTCATTATTTGCAGCAGCCCATAACATCATGCACAATCTTATGCCTTCCAAAACATGATAGCCCTATCCTGAAACAACCTATGCATCTGACCGTATCTCATAAGCCAAGAATTAATCATGACTCATCAGTGATCAGGAGTCAGGACTGGGGGTGGCTAGCTAGTGGAGTACTGGGTGTAGTAGAAAGTAACCTGATTGATTGATCAGTATTCAGTACTAAGGCAGAGAGGTAAACAAAGATAAAATCTTCCCTGGGATCTCCACAGCACCCCCACCACTCATATGCATATTCAAAAGCCAAGAGAAAAAAAAGCTTAAAGATGCATGCATGGCTGCTAGCTGCTCCTGGCATGCCAGTCTAGTTCAATCACACGAAAGGCAGCCACTGTGCATGCATGCTCCTTAGTCTGAGCTCAAGTCTATTTCATGAGTCATGGCATGCATGCATATATCCCCAAATCTATAATTATAATGAACACATCATCAGCAATGATTAATGCAAGAGGTGCGAACGAAATTGTATTGCCAAGATCAAGAACAGCAAGAAGAGCATGCAATTTCAGATACATATATGATCAGTATGATTGATTCTGACCTGCATGTTGTTGTATCGATTGAAGGTCTTGGAGCAGACGGGGCAGTAGAACTGCGTCGGCCCGATGAGGATCTGCGACGGCGTCGGGATCCAGTACTGCCCCTTGTTCAGCCTCCCGATCGGCGCCGTCGACGAGAACCCTAGAGGTACCTCCTCGTGGCCGCCGCCCACCTTGCAGTCCTCCTCCTCCTCCTCTTCCGGCTCGACGCCGGCGCCCGCCGCCGCCCTGGCCCCCGAGAGCCCGGACAGGAGATCAGCTTCCGCGCCGCCGGCGCCGGCCGGCAGGCCGATGCGCAGCGCGACCGCGGCGTCGTCTGTGGACGCGGACCAGGCGGCCTCCACGTCCATCGGGTCGCCGCCGTCGCCGTCGCAGCAGGACGGCACGCGGTTGAGGTCGGCGAAGAGTGGCACCCGCGCGGAGGCCGTCGGGCCCGCCGCGGCTTCCTGCACGTAGCTGCAGTCGTCGTCGGAGTCGGAGTCGGAGTCCGCGGCGTCGACGTACCCACGACCGCGGCAGGCGGGCGTGGGCGAGAGGGACAGCAGCGGGAGCGCCTCCCGGAGCGGAGGGGAGGGAGGTGCACTGCCGTAGTGATGATACTGCGCTGCTGGCTGCTGCTGGAAGAAGGTGGGGTACTGGTGGGAAGGAGCGGCTACCACGGCGGCGGGGTAGAGGCCGGCGGCGTAAGTCGGGAGGTGGTGGGTTGTGGGAGGAGGAGGGGTAGTAGATGGGAAGGAGGAGGCGCAGTAGTAGTAGGAGTTCTTGAAGAAGCTCGCGTAGGGGTCTTCCATGGATGGGGAGCTAGCCAAGCTCGGTGGTTTCTTGCTCTCTGGCACTCGATCTCTGCTTTGCTTCTGTTCTAGGCTTCTAGCTAGCTCGATGGCTTGGGAGCTGGGGGGCTGTGAGTGAGGTGAGGTGCCGTGGTTGGCAAGGGGTAATTATAGTGAGAGCAGGCAGGTTAGAGAGGGAGAGAGAGGGAGGGACGGAAGGCCGGTAGAAAGCCCGACATGGGGATAAATTATGTGGAGTGGTATTGTTCTTCTGACTGTTGTATTCTGCTAGAGGCAATCCTAAGCTTACCAGTTGAGTGAGATATCATAAAAGCGTGAGTAAGGTGGTATAGTTATTCAGGTCGACAACAGGGCTTCCTCCCGTCATAAATTCTCAGTTATCATCATCAGCTCAGATATATATACTCCAACTCTCAAGTTTTTATCACTACATAAAGTTCTTAAAGCAGCCTACCAAGTTAAATTTTACTACAGAAGTTGAGAAAAAGTGATATTGATTTTCTACGGTCCATTCTAACATTTAAACCATTTTTTCTATTTATGAGTTGTCAAAATTTTAAGTCCCAGTAGATCATTGAATTTGTACGACAGTCGTCTGAATTTTTCTTATCTCCTAGTCACCTAGCTTGAATTACACTGTATTAAGCATAGTCTAAATTAATGTGCAACTTTAACAAAGCTTCGCTACAACTTCTAATCTATGCTGGGACTTATTTGTTTTTCTTTGTTTTGTAGGGATACGTTCACCGAACCTAAATTTATTTTGTACATCTTAAAATTTGTGCTTTTGTTCTAAAACAGTGAGGGTAAGTTTATATAACAAATGAGAAAATTGATGTGAGTGGTTAGATTTCCACACAAAAGTTGAGAAAAGTGACTGCTATACAGTTTTTAGAGAAAGAAGTGTCTGAATTTTGCGGAATTTCTGAATGGACAACCGCTGTCTTGGTGGAAAGACACCCTTGGAGTACACAAGTACGGAATATTTTAGTGCCAAAATAAATTTCGCTTTCACAAGGCCCATCAGTTAAGAAGTGTGGATTAAGACGCCACACGTTTTATTTGAACACCAGCTGAGCATCAAATTAAATGCTAGAGGAGGGAGGGGATAAATGTCCAAGACTATCTTGTCTTAAGTAAAGTTAGTCATTAACTTTTTCGATCACTCTATACCAACTGCTTCCATTTCTACAGCCCAGGGTGCCTGGTGAGCCCTAAACCGCTCACTCCATCCAGCAACTAATCTTGCCGCCGGCCGAACCATCGCCACAGAGGAATAGATGATGCACAAATCATAATGAAGATCCAAAGTTGAGAAATCTAACATAAACCCCAAAAGTAATAGTTCTTTAGCAATTCCTATAGTTATATTAGAGGCAGCTTTGTGTGGCAAATTTCATTCTCTCATTAACAATTTAGGTGAAAAATAACAAATAATCATCATCCAATCTAATATTACTACTTATGTCGCTGTACAAATCTTTTGTGCCGTGTAGCCTCACCAACATCCGTGGTCAAATAAATAACCGTCATCCAAATGAATGAATTATTTTAGTTTTATATTTTGTCACTGTAGCTAGAGACACTGTAGGCATGCATGGAGCGTGGACTTTTTTTGGCAGTGGCCCAAGACGCATACAAGCTAACCCCGGCCGACTCACGTAGCTAGCAAAATCGAGCGGGCATGCAATGTCCACATGGATCTGTTCGATCAACACGCGCAAGCTCCTACAAGGAACCAACCAAGAAACGGTTCAACGGAAGTACGGGACAAGAGGAGCCAACGAGCGCATGCACCAATTATAATTAACAAGGCGATCTCGATCTAGATCTCGATCGATCACCTTTTACATCCAGACATTACATGGTTGATTTGATCACCTGCGTGCCGCGCGCGTTCGCTCGTGCATGCATGGCAACATGGGGTGTCATCGGGGGAGTGACCTGCTCGGGGAGACGGGGGGATCGCAGGCGCGCGCGCACGCACGCATGGATGCAGGCCGGGGTTTCCACCGGCACCCGCCTCGGGACCCGCGGCGCGCGGTCGGGTCTGGCTCCGGCCGGCCGCGGGAGGCGGACGCGCCTCCCCTCCCCATCCCGAAGGCTCGTGTTGCGCGCACACGCGTGCGCGCGCACGTACGCACGATCGGATTGACCTGTTGTAGTGGAGTACCTGCCTGCTCCTTCGCGTAGGATCATATCGCAGCTAGCTGCCTCGTAGTTTTGTTGTCCTGTGCTAATCCCATGCATGCACGCCCGGCCCACCACGCACGTCCCGTTTTCACACCGGGTTTTTTTTGTTCTTCCGGCCGTGGTCGTTGTCGTGCTGCTGTGCATGCAGGTAACAGCTTATTTGGGAAAAGGGAAGGTGTATGCTTGGTATATATGTGCTGTTTGAGGATCCTCTGGTGGCAAGAAGTTGTCAGTAGAGGGAGTCTACGCATGGTCAAACCTTTTTGATTTTTGTCGTTCTGAATATTTATCGTGTTTCCTATTATTATTATATTTTAAAAAGAATCCTCAATTTCTTTCTACCGTACGGTCAGTTTTTAAACTTCTATGACTGATATATATGGAAGTATGTAAAATACACACTAGTGGATTTGTAATTAAAAAACTACTTACTTGCCATCATATCTTCAATAATTCAATAATTTAATAATCTTTAAATTTTCATACATCATATCTTCAATCATTTAATAATCTTTGTGCATGCGGGCCTTCACGTCCAATAGCGCGCAGGGAGCAGTTTGAATCTGCTCCCATTGGGATTCGCGACACCTGGCCAAATCCTAGCTTCTACGGGGGAGTAGGTGGAACAGGAGGATAACTCGAGGTCCTGCCTCGTGGGGAGGATGAGGTCATCAAGGAGCACTTCGGCCAATTGTGGGTGGTGCCTTCGCTTTGCCCCCCGCAGTTTAGGGTTCTAGCCCAGCGCCTCCATGCATCTCTTGTGTGGATTCGATGCGATTTGTTGTTGGCGAAGAGATCAAGGCTTCGTATTGCCACCCAGCTCGCTAGTCAGATCAATTGGTCACTTAGCCCAAGTGATTTAGCTTTACATGAGATTTCTGGAGTGTGTGATTAGGAAAGGAGACCTATGCTGCAGTCATGAAGCGGTGGCCGATGGAGGGTGGTCAGAGGGGATCGGAGCGTTGGGGTGAGGGCCGGGCTGGTAATGGTGATCCACCGCGCCATAGACCTCACTCACCGCAAGGGAGACATAATCCCTATTAGTACAATCGTCCTCAACACAAGCTCCGAGCAGTGGTGGGATGATTTTACTGGCATAGGGGCCAGCTCAGTAGGGGCCAAATTCAATACTAGCGCATCCTACGGGGTCTCATCAGGCACAACCACCATGTCCACAACAAGTTCCTCCTTAGTAGCAGCAGCCACCTGCTCGTCCTCGCCCACCTGCGCAACCTGTTGCTAAGGAGCCTAAACCTTCGACCCTAGATATTGGGAGATCGTGTGTCACAACTGTGGGGAACCAGGTCACTATGTTGGTAACCATGTTAGTTCTAGGATCTATTTCACGTGAAACATAGTAGGTCATCATATGAATAACTGCCCTAGTTGGGGGAAGCAGATTCTGATGGCTCAATTTGTGGGCAGTGCCAATAGTGGTACGGGTTTTTGTCATGTTAATGTAGATGAAAATATTGCCAATCAATGGCTCAATCTGAAGAATTATGGTGCGATTTTTGTTACTCATGGGGTGACCACTTTAAAGGAATTGGAGGGCTAAGATATGTGAGGTATGATATGCTAATTGGCTTTGGCAAGTAAGATAGCTAGAAGATAAGAAGTACTTGGTTAGATTCCCTCCTCCTAAGGGAGTGTTGGACCTAGTGGATATTCCCTCAATCAATTTAAAGGAAGGTTTTGATCTAGAGAGAGTAACTATTAAGATTGTTGCCTGGGAGACTTGCCTCATATGGGGGAGCTATAAGAAGTGTGGGTGCAAATTAGGGGCAAACCTCCTAAGTGGTGCTCCTGGAATGTGATAGCTTAGATTGCTAAATGCTTTGGTATGCTCTTGGATGTGGATTGGCCTGGCATCTTTAAGTCTTTCTATGTGGTGGTCAGGGTGAAATTGGCTATGAAGAATGCTGGGAAGATTCCTGTGGAAACAATGATGGTCATGCAAAAGAAGATGTACATACTAGATTTTACAGTGGAAGAGATACTTGATGGAATACCAACTGAATATAACCCTGTTCCAGATGATGATGATGACTTTGATGATGAGAAAGTGGATGATCTAGATGATCTAGAGGGTGATAAGGACGACAAAGGTAGTGATATGAATGCTGATCATACACCTGGGGATACCACTACTTCTGACTTTCTAATTCATGCTACAGCTTCAATAAGAAGTATGATGCTAAAACTTGGGCTGGCAACCTACAACAAGGAGATACCCACCAGACTGGATACACAAACAGATTTCAGGCCTTGGTTATGTTTAATCTCATGGATTATGATCAGGAAGATGTGTCTCCGGTTCATGATGTCGAATCTATTATTATCGAGTTCCAGGAGGTGGTGTTTTATTTGAGAAGGGTGCTCATAGTATGGTGGTTGCAGCAAGAGAAGATAGCATGGTTCCAAATCAACAGAAGATGTTTGAGGAGATTGTTGGACAGCCAAAGGGAGGTGTTAACATGGAAGATCCTAAGACTCAGGGAGATCAGGAACCAAATCCCACACCAGCTGAAGCTGCAGCTGCTGTCCAGGCAAAGAATAAAGAGGGTCCAGGAAAGAAATGGGGCTAATCCAACCCAGTCGGATAAGTGATAGAATTCCTAGAGATGGAAAGACTTAGTTGGATAGCGCAAAAGAACTGTTGGAGGGCAAGAATTTGGAATTTCCTCTCCCTCCTAAAGGTAAACATGACAAACTACTTACTCATTCTTTTGCTAGGATAAAATCCAACAGGCCATAAAATCCAACAGGATGGCCAGTTTTTACGATAATAATCCTGATATTTTCTTACCTTATGAGATTAGCATGACTATGGAAGATATTATAGAAGGAGGAAAAATTGTGAACAGATATAACTCTGAAATTGATATAGATGAACATATTTCTAATCATCGTGGTGAAAATTTATTAAAATGTCAGATAGGTTAAGGAAGAGTGGAAAACATAGGTATAAAAATAATATAAATGAGTTCAATAACTAGTATAATATGGAATTTAGAGGCTTGAACAACCTTGGGAAGCTCACTTGTGTTAGGAAAACTATGAGAAAGCATAGTCTTGATCTCATTAGCTTTTTCTGAAACTAAAAAAGAGGATTTTAATTCTCAAGTTCTGAATTCTCTTACCAACTATGGCTCTTTTAGTTCAAAGTGGCTACCCGCTAAGGTTACTGTAGGAGGGATCTAGTAGGGGTCAATGTAGACAATTTTGAGCTCATATCTTGGGACATTAGATTCTTTTCTATTTTTGTAACCATTAAGAATAAGAATGGTAGTTTTAATTGGAACTGTATAGCTATTTATGGGTCTTCTTATGAAGAACAAAAACATGAATTCATAGATGAACTTCAAGTAATATGTCATAAGAGTACACTATGTATATGCAATGGAGGCGATTTTAACTTAGTCAGATCTGGTGCTGATAAAAATAATGGTGTGATTCAACAATCCTGGGTCGATAAGTTCAATGATTGCATTAATGGAGCTGACATTTCAGAGTTTAAGTTGACCAATAGGTTGTACACTTGGGCCAATAATCAGCAGATCCTCATTATTGTAGCTTTTGATAAAGTGTTTGTGTCCACCTGTTGGGACAATGACTTCCCCACTACTCCAATTGCAGCTTTAGCTAGAGCTAATAATGGCCACACCCCTCTTTTCCTTGATTGTGGCCATATATATCTCAACTTGTTCAAGAAGACCTTTTCGATTTGAAAAATGGTGGTTGGAGGAGGAATGTACACAAGTGGTGACACGTTCCTAGTCCCTCCCTTGTCCTATTTCCAAGCCAATTGATGTGTGGCAACATAATATTAGGAGACCTAGGAAGCAATTAAAATGTTGGAGTATCAATTTAGAAGATGAAGAAAAGAAACATAAGAGATAGCTTTTGGCTGAATATGACTACTTTGATATTTCCTCTGAAACAAACCCTCTTCTCTCTGCTAACAAAGAAAAGATGAAGCACATTAGTGCTGAGCTGAACTCCATTTGGAAAATGGAAGAAATCAAAGATAGAGAACGAGCTAGGGATAGAGATATTCTAAAAGGGAATAGAAATACTGCATATTTTCAGGCTATAGCCAACCAGAGAAAGAAGGAGAAAAATGTTAGAAAGACCACATGGGATAGTAGAAGATACACCTAATATATTGTACCTAGTAGTAGAATACTATGTAAACTTGTTTGGTATGGAATCTAGAATAACTATACATTTGGAGGACTCTTTTTGGAGCCCCTCGAAGCTGGTTACATCTGAAGAAAATGTCTGGTTGGATTACAATGTCACTGAAGAAGAAGTTAAAGAGGTTGTCTTCAGCTCTTCTGCTAAAGATTCTCCTAGTCCTAATGGGTTGCCTTTCCTTTTTTGTTAAAAGTTTAGGGATACTATTAAGGTTGATCTCCTTAGTCTCTTTGTAGATTTTGAGAATGATAATGCTGATCTATTTAGACTAAACTTTGCTATGATTACTTTGGTACCTAAAGAGGTTGATGCTAAATCCCTAAGGAAGTATAGGCACATTGCTCTCACAAATTGTAGTTTTAAGATTTTTCCAGAAGCTTGTACTAATAGGTTGGGTAAATGTGCTAATCATACGGCCTTTATCCAAGGTAGATATCTGCCTTTTAGCTTCTTAGATAAGAACATACAAGTTAGATGATTGTAAATTGTGGAAGCAAATCATTGATCATAAGTATGACACCCAAGCCCCCAAATATTTTCAAGTTCAAAGACTTCCAAGTCTCTCTTTTTGGGAAGGGAGTGCTCTGGGCATGCAGTGCTACAAAATTTAGGTACCAGTGGCTAGTTAGGGATGGTACATCCATTAAATTTTGGGAATACCATTAGTTTAGGGGCTCTAGCCTAGCAATTATGAGCAAACTGCCATTACTGCAGAGGTGTGGGATGGACATACTTTGAAGTTGACCTTTTGGAGACGCTTTATGTCACACCCTGATTTCTAATAATGTGAAAATATGGCTTTACATAAACTTAATTTTTTCTTATTTAACTAGATCTTAATCATTTTGTTATTGACTTTTGATGTTATTAAAAGTGTAATTTTCACCCCTCAACTATTGCGTGAGTGCACATTACAACCCTTAACTTCAAAACTAGAAATATCTAACCCTTAACTCTCAAAACCGGATAGAATACCCCCTCACACTATCCCTAAGCAGTTTTGACCAGTCAAGAGGAGTTTCAGGTGATGTGGCATCGACGTGGCTACCACATCACCTCCACGTCATCCAAAAGGGTGGGAAACTCTCAAGAATAACTTTTCAAAATCATTTTTTTTTGTCAAATTTATGATTTTTAAAATATTTTTTAAAAAACTAATTTTTATTTAAAATTTTTAAAATCAGGACAAAAATAAATGAAATTATTTTTATTTTATTTTGAAGTAAAAGTTTATTCTAAATTTTTTGATTTTCTATCAACTCCCTTTTGCCCCAAAATTCCTAACCTTTTGGATGATGTGGAGGAGATGTAGCCGCCACGTTGGTGCCACGTCACCTAAAACCACTTTTGACTGGTCAAAACGTTTAGGGATAGTGTGAGGGGAGTATTCTATCCGGTTTTGAGAGTTAAGGGTTAGATATTTCTAGTTTTGAAGTTAAGGGGTATAATGTGCACTCACACAATAGTTGAGGGGTGAAAAATACACTTTTTCCTTACATATATTGGAAATGCAAGGTTCCTTTAATTATTTTTCAAATATTTTATGTTTTCAAGCTTTGGTTGGAACCAGAGGGTAGGAAGTATTTCAAATGGTCTTTAGAAATTTAGATGAAGTGATATGGAACAATGTTCAATTACAAATTGTACTTTAAAGAATATTGGAATTAACAGAGAATACTTGGTCTTTAGTGTTTTAATATATAAATATTTGACTTTCAAGTTTTTGTTTGATCAAAAGATAGGAAATACTTTCAGGGTTTTGGAACCGTTTTGGTTTTCTCTAGAACCGGCCTAAAAATTAGAGTGAGGGGACGGTAGAGGCGCTGTGGACATGACTAGAGGGCAACGCGGTGGCGTACGGTGCTGCACGCCGTGGTCGGCACACGTGCATGCATTGTGTTGATGCTGTGTCGGCGTGTCTGGGCGCGTCCATTCGTGTCCTAGGGGTTGCGTTGATGTGGGGAGAGAGAGGGTGGCTGGCTAGGCACCTAGTGCAGGGGGAAGGTGAGGAGAAGTGAATGCAATCGCTATGCAAGGAGTTCGCACCAAGTCGGCTAGGGAAAATATGATTTTGCAAAGTGCATATAGTAAAAAAAAAGTGTTCCTAGAGTGCTCTAGGTGCTCTAGGATTTATTTCAAATTATTCCAAAAATATTTGGTGAAGAAAACATGGGGTAGATCATTTGCGTAGAACAGGGCCAAGCCGGCAAAATCAGGGGCCCTGTTCCAAACTCTAAAATGGGGCCTACCTCAATAGAAAAATAGAACTATAATAATGTATAGGGCTATAGGCCATAATGTCTTACATAGTAATGAGATATATGAAAAATCGTATACGTATTCAACGCTTGGTTACATAGTCTTTACTTGAACAACATCATTCTTTTAGTGTTCTTTGAAATGAAATCTTCAATGATATCCTCATAATCAATCTTCTCCAACACTTCACTCTCAAGTGCTATTGTGGCCAAATTAGTAAGTCTTTGTTGTGTCATTGTAGTACGCATATAGGACTTCAATAGCTTCAATTTAGAAAAGTTTCGTTCCGCTAATGCAACAGTCACAGGAATGGTCAACAGAACTCTATATGCAATACTTGCATTGGGAAAACAATCATGCCGCTTTAGAAACTTTAGAATTTCAACAGGCCCCACATTTTCTTTTGGAATAAAATCTTGAAGAAACGTCAACTCCACACACAGTTCATTGGCATCAATGTCAGATTTGCCATCTTTTTTAAGGGCAGCCTCAAGATTATCACAAGAAGATTTCAAGCTCTTATTGTCCAATGACTGCAATGTTTCGGAAGTAAATAAGAAACCAAAAATTTTCTGGTAACCTTGATATTGTTCAAATCTGCTTATAAGTGAGGAAATTGCTTGATTGACAATAGGTATAAAATAGCTGATTCTAAATGATTCCTCTACAAACTGTGTGGCAACATTTGTGTCATCTGGATTCTCATCAAAATGTCTCTTTCTTTTAATTTCTCGTCTTTTATGAAATGTTGTACCAATATCCATCTCAAGTGCAATTCCTTTGGCTGTCTCCAATGCTTCTAAAAAACCAGTTTCCCTATACCCCTTGAAGAAAGAAATCAGCCCTTGCACTTTCTCAATAGCAACATCAATAAGCATATCCTTTGCTTGCAAGTGTTTGCTTACTAAATCAACATCATACAATACCTCATACCAAATGACCATTGCCACGATAAATTCATACTCTCCAAGTTCATTATTTGCCAAACCTTTAGCCTCACTGCTCGTTTTTATATCATTATCAGTATCGAATACCTGAAATGAAAAGAAAGAAAATATATGTTATAGTTGGAGATACCCAAAGGAATTATATCATTATCAATATGACAATATTGGGTACCCGAAGTAGAGCCTCCCGAATGTCTGCACATTGAAATCTGATAGCTTTAACACTTTCAACATGACTCTCCCAACGTGTAGCTGACACTGACTTGAGAGTCAATCCTGTTATGTTATCTTTCAGAATCTACCATTTCTTAGTAGAATTAGCAAAAGTTGTATATATGCGTTGGATGATTCCAAAGAAGTCTTTAGCTTTACCACAAGTCTTGGCCATATCACAAAGTGTTAAATTAAGGCTATGGCAACCACAAGCAGAATAGAAAGCTCTAGGATTTACATTCAAAAGTCTCTTTTGGACCCCTTGATGTTTTCCTTTCATATTTGACCCGTTATCATAACCTTGTCCTCTCACATCATCTATATCAAGATCAAGAAGCTTTAGTTCATTCTCTAGCACATCAAAAAGTCATTGCCCGGTCGTATCATTTACATCTAAAAATCTTAGAAAGAATTCTTCTATGCAAACAGGACTTCAAGATAAATCCACATATCTTATAATTAAAGACATCTGTTCTTGGTGGCTTGCATCAGGGGTACAATCAAGTATGACAGAGAAATACTTTGCACTCTTTATTTGCTTAACAATCTCAGACTTAATAGTAGAAGCAAGCAAGTGTATCAACTCATTCTGAATCTTATAATCAAGATAATGAGCATGAGTTTCTTCATTTGTAAGACGGCGAACATGCTCTTGAATAACTGGGTCAAATTCAACCAACATCTCTACCAAACCCAAGAAATTCCCATTGCTATCTTCATACAATTTGCTGTTAGTACCATGAAAGGCTAGATTATGCTTGGCAAGAAATTTTACAATGCAAACAATTCTGAACAAAACTTTTCTCTAGTGGTCCTTTTCATTCTCAAGTTGTCGCTGAGCAGCTTTATCAATAGTTTGATGCTTTTGCAATCTAGTACGCAACTCATACCAAGTGGTCATATTCAAAACATGATCTGTACTTGTCTCATGCTCTTTAAGTATACTGCCAAGATGTATCCAATCATTATACCCCTCATTTGCCAACTGACCTTTTCGATGCCCTTTTGTAAATAATTTACAACCGAAGCAAAAGACTCTATCGACTTCCTTAAATAGACAAGCCAATCCCTATCGCAATGCTCCCCATTTGATAGAATTCTAGTGTAGAATAGAGCAGAAAACCTTCTAGAATATCTATCCTTAGGACCTTTCTGAATTGATAAGTCTCTTCTAGGGCCCTTTTGTGCTAAAATGTCAATCTGTTTAGGATCAAGGGAATCCCAATATCTTGGATCAAATATATCAGGCTGAAAAGAATCACCAACATCCGCAACAGGTGAAGTATTCAAATTAACATCAATACTAGTAGCCCTGATGTTATCACCATTATTATCCATGTCAACATTTGTGTTATCAATAAGAACTTCCTCAACCTCAACATTATTATCAAGTGTAGGGCCTTGATCAAGAGACTGATTGTCGGTGCTATAATCTGGTAATAATGAATATGGGGCAGCATACGCACAACAGATCTAGATGGGTGCACACGGGAGACAAAGTTTAGACAGGTTCAGACCCTCGAGAAGAGGTAATACCCTACGTCATGTGTTTGGTGTATGATATTGCTTGGATCCCGAGTGCCGCAAGCCTTCGAGAGTAGATCTCAAGGTTGCTAGGGCTAGGTGTGTATGAGAACTTATGGAAGCATATGAAGCCTAGAACTCGTCCCGATCGGTGGATCCCTACCAGGCCTTATATAGGTGACCGGGGTAAGGTTACAAAAGTCCGGATCGGTTTATAGATTGGTTTCCTAATTAGATACAACAGAATCCGGGATTGCCGGGTAAGTGTTTATCCCTATCTTGTACTCCAAGTCGATGAGGCGCCCCCGTGTAGAAGTCGGACTCTGAGTAGTCGGCCTGGCTCACCCTATATCCAAAGGGCCGGTGTTATCCTTCTTGACAATACCTGGGTGCTATGTCATCGTCACTGATTATCAGAGGACACTTATGAATCTTTTATAATAAACCTATCCATTGCCCCTTTCTGAGATTGAGTTAAATCCTCCATTCTTTGTTTTTTCTTACGCTTTTCGTAACCAGATTCATATTTTCTAGACCGATTTGTAGAAGACATGACTTGGATCTTGGAACACTAGACGTCTAGACCAATTGAAGCAGCTCATGCAGGAAACAAATAGGACAATGCCATGTTTAATGCTCCAATAATCATACAAGGAAGCGGACAAAAAATATAACGGAAACTAGTATTCTAAATATTAAAAATACACTTATAACTTCATTATCTAGTGTACGTATGAACTACTAAAATCAAAAGCAAACAAAGATAGGGAAATGTAGAGCAAGTGCAAGTGGCGCGGAGTCTCATGTAGAACCAATTGTCATCAAGGAAAAAAAAACTTTGCCACAGTGTGGTACTCCATGCTAGATAAGTCAATAAATATCTAAAAAAGGAGTGGACCACGTGAAGCAAGCAAGTATATCAACATGAAGTGAACATACATCTGCAGAGTTTGCTCAATGGCTCAATGCACTTGCTATGAAGTGAACATACGGAGCAAACAGAGGCATCGCTTTACTCTATGAAGAACGGCAGTGAAGGCCTCGACGTAGCCCGGGGAGCCCTCCTCGTCCATATGCAGCGGCGCGCCATAGCCGTAAAAGCAGGCGACGCCTGATGGCTTCTTTTGCGCCAGGGCCTGGCACTTCTCCTTGCGGCGGCGACGCTTCACGCCGTTACGCCGAGACGGCGAGACCGATCGGCTCGGCGATCGCGCAGACGAAGACGAAGAGGCGCAGGCCACAGGGGGATTAATGGCTGATGGGCTGAAGTGTTGAACTGCTCAGAAATTTGGAGCCCCTGAAAATTGGAGGCCCTGTTCCATCGCACGGGCTGCACGCCCATGGGCCCGGGCCTGGCGTAGAATTTGCCTTTTGTTAATGTTCAAATTTTTTGAACTGGAGATATGGATACTTTTTCTTAATTGAGTTCCTTGGGTCATATAGTATCATGTGGAATTTTCTGAGAATTTTATGAATTTTATTTAGGTGAGATGTAGTTTAGAACTTAAATCAGTCTCAAATTTAAATTTGAAGTTATTTTTGTATTGCACATCACCATATTATTTTAGAATTGGGTTGATGTACATAAGAGGTTCCCATAATTTATTTGGAATTTTTGGAGACAAGTAACGATATGGGATGATGGGATTAGGGGTCTCAACCCTAATAAAATGGTACTTTGAGAAATGGGAAAGAGATTAAAAAAATAGATATAGGGTATATGAATGACATGAAGGGTTGAGAACTATTGGAATACTCATGTTCCAGTAATTTTAGAAATATAAGGTCAATGGTTTTAATTTAGGTTTTCCCCTTGAGCTTAGAAGAAAAAGAAGTTAAGGTGTATATATATACATACATATATATGGTATATGTATATATCCTCTAAAAGATTTATGGATGATCATGAGGGATATTAGGGTAGATGAATTGATATCATGTCATGTATATGTATGTGTCTTTGTATATATATACATGCAGCCTTGATTTGATATTAGTCACACGAGATGACATAATTCCAAATAAGATTGATAAAAACCAATAAGATTTCAAAGGACAACTAAGCCCCAAATATAGTGTTATTATGATTATACATGTTTTACAAAGTTATTAGGAAAACAGGGTCTGATATATGGCATGCGTGATGTGATCACTTTTCACGTTAATTCCCTTGTGTTATTTATGTTCACGTTTCATTGTCTAATTCATGTTCTCACTGTCCGATCTAAACATTGTGTAATTCATGTTCTCACTGTCCAATCTAGATAGCTTATGCAGATTGTTAGGCCAATACGACATGCATGAATTAATGCGGATGAACTAATCTACAACATTATAATATGGTCCAACCAAATAAGCGATGCAGATCTTTTTTTAATTAATTTGAGAATTTCTAGATCTTTTGATTAATGTGGAAATTTTTACCTCTCAAGACTAATGTGGTGCCTTGAATTCCATATGTTGTTTATAGATATATAGATAGGGTTATCCTTTTCATTACCTAGGGCACCTCTAGTGGTAGAGAAGCAACCATCAATTCTTATGTGTCCTTCACGTCATCTAGAGATGACAATAAAAAAATGTTATACAATAGGTTGTCTTTTAGTGTTATCTCTATAAATAAATGCACACACAAACGTAAACTATGTTGTTATTAAAATTAGTTAGAGATGTGTGATGAAAAAGATTACATCTAGTACAACGAGGAAAACTGTGATCCTTAGTCAGGAAAGAAAGACAATCATCTCTCTTCAAATCTAGACAAAATCCTACATGACATCTCAAAGAAAACGCTAATGTCACTCCATTCTAGATGCCTTTAATTAGTAGAACGAAACAATATACTTTGCTCGAGGATACTAAGAACGGGAAAAATATGTTCCAACATTGTCAGAACCCAGAGGCTATATACGCCCTCTAGAGCATGGGGCAAAAAAGTTACAACACCCACAATCAAGCCAATAGGTATAAGCTATGTACTGCAAACCATATTGTTGTCCAAAGCAAAGGGTGAAAAAGATAATGAAGCTGAGGGCTAAGAACATAGAGGGCATCTATTTTCAAGTGGACTAAGAAATTATTGATGATCTTGGGTATTGATTCTTCATTTAACGGTTAATTAAGTAGTTAGACATTTTTGAAATTATGTGCAAGTTTAGATTAAGAAATGTATAACGACAATTGTATATTTTTAGATATAAAATTACATAAACCTTTTTACACAACTATAGGGTTGATGAGCAACTAGATCCACTGAAAAATGATAATTGCTCGGTCGACTTAAAAAATAGCAAATCCAAAAGACTTATATAAAAAGGAAAATGCACAGGCTTTCATGTCAAAAACTTCTAGAGAATTAGTATCTCCTTACAGAGGACATGATCCACGCACGCACAGTCAGATCGAGATCCTCGAGATTTGACATCTTTTTTCAACTGCATTTCCAATTAACTACGTACATGCATGCGCCACACATATTAGTACACTCATTCCCCAAGAGATCACATAGTAGTACAAGGGGAATGCACCAATTGATACACTGGTGCATGCACGGTGCTCACTGTTCATACCATATTGCTCAAGGAGGTCGATTGCATCACTCATGATCATGACTGCTTCCGGGCAATGAAAGCCGGACGGGCTTTTGTAATCTAGGGCACATGCATGCACAATCACAGTGTATATTCGCCTCGATTCTTTTGAGATTCCAAATAAAAGAGCCATTCCAATTGCATGCACCACGCAAGGCGAAACTACAGCACATTGATGCAATTCCATCCTGTGTGCGACGTATGATTACCTAAGGCTTTGCACTGCTGCATGCTTAGGAAACTACTGCATGCACGCATGCAATATGCCAGCCGCATGCATGTTGACATTATTACCGGCACGTACCCCTACCTTCTCTCGAAAGCTGCATGCATGGTTCAAAACACTCCAATCTAATACACAACGCATGCATGCACGTATGCGTGCCTCACATATGCAGCTAGGTAGGATACAAATGCTCTCCAGTGTAGCTTTTGGTTCTACACATCTCTATCTCTTGGCTTTCAGTGTGATGCAACGTGATGCATTCACTCACTCGCTGATCGGCACCTGACAAAGGAAACACCAAAGAAGCTAGCAGTAGTAGCTAGGGATTATTCATGCATGTTTTGCAACAATGTCTTTCAGTGTACATGCATGTATAGTTAGCTAAAGAGGCCAAGAGCATTCAAGACGGACACTGTGCGTGTACATGCAGTGGTGCCGGCCTCGCGCGGCCCATTTTGGTACAGACGGAAGGCGTCGAGAGGGCGTTCAAATTAAGTATACGAACTGTACGCTTGTACAGTGCAATGGTAACATTGACCAACCGCCTACTGTTCCAATTGATTATCCAGTCTGTGCCATTCCTGATTCCTGTACACACATAATCCGCACAAGCGAGCAGAGATCCTAATGCGCCGCCGCGAACTGCGTACATACGTAGTGCTGAGTCCTTGGAATTAATTTCAGTCATGATCAGCTGCTCCAGTGCGCCCAAACCTAACGGCGGGGTTAGACTAAAATCGACCTGAATTCATAAAAAAGATGAGGCTTTCAATGGCTACGGTGGTCTGAGTTACCAAGATACTCATACATTGGTAAAAGTGGTGCACATACCGATTTTATGAACTGATTGCTAGGAAAAATTTCTAGACCAGATGCTTGTGCATCCCATGAGTCTATGTAGCTCTGCCTCTGTTCAAACCCTAGGCTTTTTCCGAGTATATAACATGCACCTTGGGCGAAAAGCTGAGACGGATTTTTTCATTTCCTAATCTAAAATATGTTGATTGATTTTGAAAATTTTATGGACATATCTCATGCTATGACATGTACAATTGTAAATTTTGGTACAAATGCATCATGCACAATTTTTTTTTGTAGCTTGAGTATTCCATGTTATAACATGATGTGTGTCCATAACATTTATATAAAAGATTCATAACTTTTTATACCGAGAAAAATGATTCCGAATACCTAGCGGACATCCACCCAAGTGGTAAAATGCATTCCTAGCCCAAAAACTACATGATTAAACCTAAAAACTAGGCAAATTATCCACGCGACTGCCTTGCCCGCTTTGAGACGGAGAATTAGGAAACCATTTTGTTAAGGATTGTGTAAGGTACGTGCATATTTGCACAAAGATTGTGGGCCCACCTGTCGGTGATATGAACAGGTAGGATCACCGAAGCATCCATTAATAATTCAGTGACACTGAACAGTTTTTTTTTGGAGGGGATGGCATTAAACTGCTGAGAGGGCATGTACATAAGGGCCTGTTTGGTTGAGCTGTGGCTGTTGACAAAGCTGCTGTTGGCTGGCTGTTTAGAAAAACTGCTGTGGCTGTGGGAAAGTGAACATATGGCTTTTAATTGATCCAAACCATCTATAGCATTTTGAAAATTGAGTATTGAAGTTTCAGCACATTGCAAAAAACTGGTAGAATGCAGCTTTTTCAAATAGCTGAATTTACACTGTAAAGCCCACAGCTACCATTGACAAAAGCTGCTGAAAAGCTGGCCGTTTGGTTGAGTTGCAGCTTTTTTCAGCGAAAAGCTGCTTAAAAACTAAACCAAACACCCCCTAAGTTGGCCGTGGGGGCGTGATAGAGGATCCGGCCAGGCAGACAGAGTGGGTTTAAGGTATAAATCATAAACTCCCAAACAGTGAGGCCATTAAATTGGAATAGTAGCCAGAGAACAAGGGACTGGTGATGTGATGCATACATAGTGTTGTGGTTGCACGGAAGGACAAGAGGCAGACTTGATTGCATTCAAGTCCATGAGAGAGAAAAATACTGTACTGCTACTACTTGTACACAAGCAATTGAAGGCATCCAATATTCTCCGGAGCCTTACCTATCTCTCTCTCTCATAATATCAATCGATTCACACATTGCTTTCTTCTTTCCTCTCTTTGATTCGGATCAGTTCCTCGTCTAGCTCGTGTGAGCGAGTGATTTCCAATTGAATTCACGCATGCAGCCGTATTTCAGGCTTGGTGGGGGCTAGTTTGTCCCGTCAATCTCACGGTCGGATGTACCACATAAGCCTGTTGTGAGGTGAGCTTCTGCCGTTTTGATCTAGTGCAGAAATAAATGGTTGTCACTTGATGGTGGCCATGCATCTATCGATGATATCAGCTAGGTATATGTGTTCCAGGTAAATATTTTGATGTCCATGTGATCGATGTTGAGCAGCTGATCAATCACGCGAGTATATAGGATCGCGTGGGCAAACAGCAAGCAAACTCGCGTGTCTGGAGCCGTATTGGAAGCATAGTGTTGACCAGTAGAAATCATGAGTCGGCGACAGTAATCATGACTCGGTGAAGCGTGACATGTGCATGTTTCTCAAGAAAAAATATGATTAAAGTTCAGCATTACGGATGCATGCAAGCGGGTAGTCCACGAAGCCCGCTTGCAAGTATACCGAAAGTCAACTCTACATAAAGTTTAAGTGAAATAGTATACTATTATGTGTATTTCGCGGGCTGCTCGGTTGCATCTCTATTCAACATTGACTCCGGTTATGGCTATGGCATCTCCAAAGTCAAGTATGGGTTCTCACCTGAATATATTATCAGAGAGATGATTTACGAGTTCGTGCAGTGCAAAGAGAGGGAGTCTCGTGAAGAGATAGCTCATATGATTATTGTATTATCCAATGAAATAATTGGAACACATGAATTTGTAAGTCTACCAAAGTCCAAGACCCTACGTTCTAACCCGGGTCTTAAGTGGGATGTATAATTGTCCTGTTCAATCGATACCTACCACATGATTAACTTTAGACAATCTTCTAAATCTCTATTTCTTCAAAATGCACATTGTTTCGGGCACCACCTAACATGTTTTTCAATACATATCTTTGACCGCTAACTTCCATAGTAAATATGTTAGCAAAACACTATAAATATCATACGAAAGGATTTTCCATGATTAATCTAAATGTATTATTTAAATGATGAATCTAAATAGTTCTACATGTATTAGCGATCAAAGCTACAAAAGTTTGACTAAATATGTTCTGAATTTAATAAGAATGTTGAGTAATAACTAGTTCTTGGAACTTACAGTTTAAAAGTAGACCATTTGCCAATCAATTTCCACAAAATACACCCCTTGTTAACTGGCTATTGACATGAGCAAATGCCATACCACCGGCACCTCCAGGGCTGCAGCGGAAAAAAAGAGAGTAAAACCTAAGTCTCAGTCCCAAGCCCAATAAATGTGGAAACGTGGATGACTTTGGCCGGGAGATCGAGCTATCTCAGCCATGCCCATCTCACTCCCATAACAGGAGGGAGCCGGCAGCAGGGCATGTGCTCTCCTCCGAGACACATGCCCACGGTGCCCACAACCAAACGCACAGTACACTGACCCTTTCCTTTCCTTTCCTTCCCTTCTCCTCCAGAAAAATCAGGAGATCCAGCTCCAACAGTAGGTATGCGCCATAAATACTGGAGCGCAAAGGCTTCAACTTAACACGTCGAAGCAGGCGCGTACACCGGCATCCATGGTATGGGCTACAGTAATAGCAGACAAAAGGAACAAAATACGCAAGTACAAGGGCATTATGAGCCTGATGGCACCATCTGATCCTCCAAAATGATGCACCCCTATGGGCTCTGCGTCGTGACAAGAAAAATGGGCAGATCATACACCATGTGCTGGAGAGGGCATGTCATGTTTCATCAGGCGGTGTTCCAACAACTGAACAGTGGAAAGCACTCAACACTCAGATTAACAAGACAAGAATGTTCAAGCGGAATGATAAAGTTACTATCACAATTTGATCGATCTCATGGACAGTGCGTCAACGCACATGTCAAGAATGGAACGGACAGCGTGGAATGACTTTCATGGTCTATTAGTCAGGTACAAGGCAGGGGTTGTTTTCTTAATACTCGCTGTAGATTAGCAGCAGAATTTGGCTCTACATTTTGCAGCACACGATTCCTCTGCGGAGAACTGGGAATGCGTAGTTCCCAGATCAAGGACGTGAATAACCAGCACAATATTCTCCTCACCAACTGAAATTGTGAGGATCGGCGCTGCTGGTGCGACCAGTATATATGAACTAAACAGAATATCCACTCAGCATGGCCTGGGGTGACTCCCATGATGAATACCTCAATATAAGAATACTGCTGTTTCAGCATCCGAGACTTTTCAGTATATTCCTCAACTCACTGGTAACGTCTGTGATACTCGCATATGACCCAGGGAGATTTATGGCATGATACTCTAATGCATTCCAGTGTGAGATCAAGGCAAAATGTGGGCGTCGATACAAGCTGCTGATGATCTCAAGAACTTTTGTATCTGGTGTAGCTGAAACCAAGTGTGTTAGACCAGCCCCATGAGCCCCTATTACCACTGAAGCTTCCCGGATAGCCCGGAGTTGCTCCTTCATACTCATGTGCGCAAAAAGACCATTGACGACATTTATTTTGCATTTCTGACCTTTTGCCCAGCTCTGAACTGCATCAAATACCTCCTTCTCATTGCTTAGTCTAGATTCAACCTTTCCACTGTGACGTGGGTGGGCCAAATAGTCTTCTCGCCGAACAAAGAGAACATTAAGCCCGTTTGAAGTTTTGGACGACATGACATCATCCTCCAGAAGATCAAAAGAAGCTACAATCATCTCCCCAAATTCAGACAATCGTGCAGTTTTCTGGTGGTCCGGTTTTTTCTCTAAGGGACTGAGCGGAGGCACCTTCACAGCTGAAGCTCTCGCTAAGCCCCTTAAACATAGCAGTCTCATAGCCCAATGGTGAAAGAATTGCATGTCGGAAACAAACAGGACCAGAGAAGTTCTTCACATATGTCACACTCGAAAAGAGTGCTTCCCATGTTTGCTCCAATGGTGCCTGTGGATGTCAGGTCATATCTGTTACAGACAAGCATATTCGAGGGGAAACAGAAATGAATCATTATGAAAAGGAATGAGTTCACTTGTTAATTAGCAATAAAATGCACTCGGAATTAATGAGAAATGCAAGCAGCTGATCTCAATATGCTGCTGCTTTCGTAACACAACACTTCAATGTATTACACGTCAGTTGATACCAATACAATGGCAAAATTGAGCAGACGCCCGCTCATATTCTTGTGTTGAGTGAAAAACTTCCATTAAGTTTCAGGAGGAAGTAAATCATTGTGTAAATATAATGACAACACCAGAGGGCAGCTGGGAAACAGATAAACATTATTCTTCTCTATCCTACCCTGTCTTCATATATTTCGATAAGGAGCAAGCAGCATACACGCGTACTCACGCACGCACCAACATTCAAAAGCGTGGCACTGTTCTAACTATTCCACGGACAGGTATTGAGATGCTTGATGAGACATGCCACCAAAATGGTTCACTCTACTTGAATGATTTCGACAAGCTAACTCGTAAGAGTCAAAACTCAAAACTCTGCCTCATGTTTCCTTTTTTTCTTTAACTTGTACTCTATGAAGTACATATTTGATGATTATGATGCATTCTGGAGTTTACTTTAATATAGCAGGTGTTACATAGGGAAATACAGAGGAGCACCTGGGTGTGCCCCTCCCTGAAATCAATGCTCTAGAAGCCCTTTAAGATCTGTGTGGGCAGTAGTATAGATAGATGTATTTCTGTTTCTTTGTTTCTTGTATTGCCGTATATGTTGTGTACTCCTCCAACAGTCATGTGACGTGTGGGCCCCATAGTACAGTAGCAAGAGAGCCCACCCAATTTATTTCTTCCACAACTTGCTGCATCTCACCCACTGTTACGTACTCAATCATCACAGACATGCGAACTAACTGCCCATAGCACTCATTTAATCACAACTATACGTGCTTAACACAAGAACGTTAGTTTAATTACAATTAACAATTATCTGCATACAAGGCAAATGACCATTTAATGGGTTTCGCTCTCACCCGTTTCAATGAAATCTGAGGCGTTTGTTATTAGTAGTAGTAACAAGAATCACATGGATTAGTAATTAATGCTGATAAGCGTATTTCAATTTCATAATTCAAATCTTTAGTGTATTTTCATTTTTTTTCATAATTATCAAAACCAAAAAATGTGGATATTCACATTTGAAATTAAAAATATAAATTACCAGAATATTTGGATTCATGGATCCGTATTTTGGAATCGATTTTTTTTTCTATTTTGAGTTTCCGAATTTCATAATTCGTTTTTCCTATTCACAGTTACAATTACAAAGTCTACAATTTTCGAAAAAACAGTAGAAAAACACAACAACATAGATCACTTGATTAAGACTACTTATTAGTCAGCACAATTCTTAAATAAATCAAAACTGATTAAGAAAACTCATAGTCGGAGCAAACATCCATTAAGGAGTCCATTAAGGGTTAATGGGTCATTAATGAGAGAGAAAGAGAGTGGGTGGATTAATGAGAGAGAAAGAGGGTGGGTGGAAAACATTTAATATTGCCATGTATTCTTCATGTATTTGGTCATTAAATATAACTAGCATGGATCACTATGACCAGGTGTGCAGACCAGATTTAAGGGGCGCCTACTGCCCGGTCCCAAAAATACGCACACGTGTCACATACCACATTTAAGCTGTGTATGATGATTCTGAAAGAAGAGAATCACATGACAGAGCAATGGAAAATAGAATTTAGGCAGATGTGGAGGTATAAAGTGTATGGACGGAACAACTTTGGGTGAGGTGTTGCCGTGTCGGGGCATAATTCTCAGGGATCTGTACCAGAGTGCTAGCTGTCGTAGTTGTAGAACAGAAATACTAAGGAAAGGGAAAGGGAAAACATTGGAAGAGTTGTGATAGCAATGATCTCCAAACAGGAGCAGCAGACATGGTCCCCAATACCAGATAAGCAAAAATGGCAGAAGATATCTATGTGCAAGATATCATATAAATCTGACCTCAATATTTTACCATCCCAATTATTGCTAAAACAGACCATTGATCATAACTCATGCAACAGACCTCATGTAATAATGCAATGCACAAAAAATCAAAAGCACATAATAATTTCTAAGTGCATCACATACCTTGCAATGCCCATCCACGAAAACAACATTAGGACGGGTGGATAAATCTGTGACTCTTGAACTAACATATGCACTGTACCAGTCTGTAATTGTGTGGAAAAGGTTTGCGTACTCAAATCGTGTGACCAGAAGTGTCGGTTCTTCAACCCACTGCAACAATTGTTATAACAAAGTCACAAAGCAACTACAGAAATTAAGGAGAACGTAATGAAAATGTAACAATTAAATATAAACAATGGCCCAAAATAAAGTCCTGCCATATAATAATCACAACCATGAAATAAATAAAGATCTGCTTGTCCAGAAGCTCATATGCTTCTTTGTGAGAAAGTCTAATGCAAGGAGAGCCTACACCCAAGTACACTCTCATACCATGGAAAGTTTACACAACGTGCTTCAGTGGTATACAACTAAACTGGTGATCTTTTGGTGTCATAGAATAAAATTTTCCTTTAAACAACAATCTAGTTAAAAACCATAGATTCGAACAAAAACCTGCAGGAAAATCGGTTGTATCTGTATTCAATCATAGTGAACCAGGTAACCGGAAGCATGAACATATGTTGCATTTGCATAATGGAAGCATCAACTATGCTAGCCTACATCTTTACACATAAACTCAAATTGAACCAAATAACCAAAGAAGAGTCACTTTTTTATATAAACTAATAGTAGTAGGCTCTTATGAAGTTCCCAAATTAACCAGACAAAAAAAAGGAAAGGTAGAAATTCCCATGTTAATCAGAAAAAGGAACAAATCGAACCGTTCATTTAGCAGGCCTTGATTATAACATCTCGGATTTCTCCCTCAAATTTCATCTTTGCTACATAGGCTTACAGTCCATATATTGGACCATATCACATATTTCTTCCTCCTAATTCTTTGTCACATAAGACAGGAATTTGGAACTGCTTGAGTGCTCTTTACCAGATCCCCCACATCTATAGTTTTCTACTAATGTCCATGGGTTTCACCTCTAACATTACATAACAGAAACACCACAATATTTTTGAGACAAACTGCAATGTTTATTTTCCATGGTCCACATGTTAACCAATATGTCACTATTTTCCGTCAAATGTGCATGTATGTATGTCTAGATACAATATGTTATGATTCACTAATTTGATAATGTCCTTTGCTCCTACCTAATACGTGGTGTGTACAAACAAGGATGCCTTTTATATTTCTACAATAATTAAACTTTGTCCTCAATGCAAATGTGTGCAACAATCCAAACTTGCTGAAGGCTAGTTTGTAAGCAGTTATCAAATAGGAGCTTCAAGTGCATTGCAACCTGACTGGTTTCTCTCGGCACATACTCAGCGCTGTTGTTGGCTTGCTAAAGTCATTTTTTAAGTCCTGTAAGTTCTTTCTTTTGAACTTTGCACAGATTATACATATTATTTTACTCCCACAGTTTGCATCTAGCAGACAACACAATTTTCTTTATATGTATCTCTTTTTTCTTCTTAACAGCACTTACGATTTGAGGTATTTAATTTAGCTTTTGATGTAATTGGATATTTGGATTCACACTTCGTACATAGGACATAATATGTACCATTCGAGATATTTGATCGTGAATTTGTACCACTTAAGATCTCTGATTCCAAATATGATTCTTCTACACCCTGGAACTCAGACTTTGTAAACAGTTGTTTTAGAAAATTCGCTGGTAATTACTGTGGAGTAACTATGTCATAGATCATTTTCTTTTATGCACCATACAAGCACTTTCCTCACCTTCCACTACTCACCCTGTAAACGCTACTGGAGTGAGCAGAAGTGGAAATTATGTGAACTGGAGAATACTGAGAAGCCTTTTTGCAATTAGAAACATAGTACCATAGTTATCCTCTTATTCCTCACAATTTAACATTTTTACTTAGAAACTTCATATAAACATCAGTAGCAATGTAGCTGCATGAGAACTGGATCCAGTAGACTTCAATTAATTTCTTACATATCAAACACAAAGCAATCTCTACCCTTCCCATGTTATCAGATTTTGATCTAGGATAACAAATTCTGCAATAACTGATTTCCCATCAGTCAATCACCAAACATACCAGTTAGCGCGGCAAGGAGTACCTGGGAGCAGTGGAGCTCACCGGGCGGCACGATGCGCGCCGAGTCGAGCAGCGCTCTCATGGTGTGCATCTCGATCCCGCCGCTGGGCACGAAGGCATCGAGGAACCCCGGTTCCACCAAGGGCCCTGTCCTCCCCGCCGCCACCCCCTCCACCTCCATTGCGCCGGGCTCGTACCTGGGCAGCTCCTCCTCCTCGGCACGGCCCATCACCTGCCTGATCGGCTCGCCGCCGCGCGACATCGCGACGAGCGCCGGGTCGAGCCGCACCCGCGCGCCCTCGCAGATCGAGCTTCCCAGCGTCTCGCTGTGGTGGCACCGGAACCACCCGCCGCCTCCGCGCCCGTCCGGGAGGACGTCCACGCGGCGGGAGAAGCCGTTCCCGAAGTAGGCCTCGCAGGAGTGCGGCGGTGGCGCGGGGTCGTGGGTCCAGGGGAGGAATGAGGGGAGGCGCGGCCACGGCTTCTGCGAAGACGGCGCCTCGACTCTCTCATGGGCTTGGGCTTCGTGCCCGGGGTCTGGGGAAGGGTGGTTGGACTGGAGGAGGAGGTAGAGCGCGAAGGAGACGGCATGGACGGCGAACACGATGAGGAGGGCGCACGGGATGAGGCGGCGGAGCCGGTGAGTGTGGTTATTGTGGTGGGGAGCGCGGCCGGCCATCATCGCCGGCGGGCGGCGCGTGCGGCGGCGGCCGCCGGAGTGCGTTCGTCGCCGTCGGAGTTTGCGTAGATCGCGGGGGCAGTGGACGGACCAGCCAGGGCTGGAGCAGGTCGCGAAAGTGGAAACTGGTGCCTCGGATCGGACGGCTGCTGGTGGGGTTAGGTGTTCTCTGGACGGCTGCGATTCGGTCACAGATTTTCTTTTGCCTTTTAATAAATCGCCTTCACCTAACCTGGCCGACCTCTAGCTGGCGAACGGCGTGAGCGGTCGCCGGAGTCATCACGTCGCCATCGCGGTTGGCCCGCCGGCGACCGCTTGGCAGTCGAGGCGGGCCGGAGCTCGTGGAACCCATCAGCTTTGCGAACTGCAGCTGCAGCGCCGCGTACCTGGCCAGCGTGCGAGTTGGGCCACCGTTCCGGCCGGCCGTCGATGCCGAGTTAGCCGCCGCCGGGATCAATTCATTAGCCCGCAGGATGGGTGCCGGTGGCATAGTATGTAAAAGTGTTAATTCCACTGCTCCACTATGTATTTTTTTTAAATCATTTGCTTACGTCTGAAAAAAAGAAAAAAAAAGGAAGACAATTTTCATTTGTTTGCACCGTGGAAGATCAGAGAAAGCTGAGATTCAGTTTCATACGGTTAGCTTGAAGTGTCTTGTAGGAATTTATGACTTAAATGTGATGGGAAAACTTAACTGTATGACAACCAAATCTCAGTAGAATGGACCCAGGATTGAGAAGTCACCAGATTCTGATTAAGGGGTTCGACTCACTCCTCAGGATTCAGAAGTTCCCATTTTCTGCTCGAGTATGGTACAGGAGCACATAAAATTGTGAGCATTGCTCCAAGAACACGGAACTCACCATCGTCACTATAGTGCTTACCTAGATGTATAATGCCTAGCAGTCCGCGTCGAGTACTAATTTATCCGATGTTTGAAATAGAGTTTATCCGATGTTTGATTGATGGCTTACTTCAGCTAAGAGTTTGCTTCTGAAACCCAGCACTCCTCATGTGAAGTTTTGGAATGGAATGAGCTATTGTGTAATTTCTACTAAAAGGATGGTCGAACAAGTTACATGTTGAATTAATTGTTCTCTTATGACTTTTCCAGAACTAAGCAGGTTAAAATTGCATCCGCCCGGTGAGGTTCTTTGTGTTAGCTATTTTTTCTAGTTCTGACTTGATTGGTTTCGATCTAAGCTCTCAAGATTGCAGGGTGCATTGTTGGAATTCCACATACATTATACATCATATTGTTGTTAGGTCCATCTCAGGATGGATTGCAAGCAATCTAGTTGTGCAAAACATAATGACCTAGACTCTTGAGAGTAGTTGTTTTAGTGGAAACTCTCTACATGTCATGTTAAACGTACACACGTTATGCAAATCAAACTCCACTGGAAAATCTGTATCAGATGCAACAATACTATAGTAGCATTGCTGATGCCTACAAGATACTAAACGTAGGATCGCGGGTCAACTGATTCAACAATTTAGAACAGCTTTGTACTTTTTCTTGTGCACGTACTTTTTTATAGAGGTTAACTGCTGGTAGGGTTTCAGAGAATTATACCCCGAAGAATGTCACAGAACTGTAGAGCTTGGGCCGCTTCATCGAGGTTTTGAATCAAGGTTGCACGTGTGCATGGTAGAATCAGCAAAAAAATGTATCATAGATCCCAACAAAACTGGGTTTTCAATCAAATAGGGGACAAGAAACACCAACCATGTACCGGACTTCGTTTACTTATTTTGCAACTTCTGCAAATTGCGATGTTTGTAATGGTTGCAATCTCTAGACGTCAAAATCTAGAATGTCTATCATTGGCACCTTATGAGATGGACAGCTGTTTATAAAACAAACTACTAATAGTTGAGAGTACTTATCACCGGCAACTTGTGAGAAGCATCATCCGTCAGTAGTTTCACAACTTCGTGTTTTCATCTTCCTTGGACCACATATCCAATTTGAGATTTAATATCTGTGAAGTATCTCATTACATATTCTGTGAAGAACAATCAACTACTCCACGTGGAGTGGATAATGCCTGTTTATTGTTCACTCATATGATGGATAACTATATTTTTTCCCCTCTAGTGCAAAACCAATTGGCCGTGCTAGTCTGAAAGTGAAATGTCTCAGTTGAATAAGGCATTTTTTGAATACCTTTGTGTATTGCTACCATTGTTATCTGCTTAGCTTTCGCATTTCTGGCGTT
This sequence comes from Stipa capillata, assembly GCA_019208055.1. Taxonomy (NCBI): domain Eukaryota; kingdom Viridiplantae; phylum Streptophyta; class Magnoliopsida; order Poales; family Poaceae; genus Stipa; species Stipa capillata. The sequence goes on along the minus strand of JAGXJF010001958.1, from coordinate 34,995 downwards.
CTTTGGATTATTGAAGCTTTTGGTGATATCCAGTAGATATAGTTGCAGATAGAGAAATATGATCACAAAACCCTTTGCTTGCTTGCTCCTATACAACACATACCCTGTACTCACAACAAGGCTGCAGGCATGACATACTGGAACTAGTTCAACCTCAATTTCCTACCAGACTAAGATTGAACGGTTCCAAAACTTGCATCTGTGCGCTTATGACTTGTTGTCCATGCCAAAAATCACTGATCCTGCATAATCAAATTAACAATAGAAGAATGTAAGAAAGGGTAAGAAAACATCACTTAGTTACTGACTATTGACTAATTCTTAATGGTGCTTCCTGCAGGAGTTGTTACCTAATGTCGGGAGCAAGATTGTCAAAGCTGCAACTCCAACAACCTTTAGGGGCAACCCAGTGTTCACCAGATCCTTGATGGTAATGTAGCCAGTACTGAACCCGACGACATTTGACGGTGATCCGGTGGGCAACAAGTATGACAACTGGGCCCCAATCGCACCGGAAATCATAAGCAGCGCCGGATGCACCTCGATGGACTTGGCCAGTTCAGCAAGCAGAGGCAACACCAGCGTCGTGGTGAGTCGTCAGACATGAACTCCGTGATGATCCCACTGAAAATGCAGGCCACGGGCACGATCACCAGCGTTGGCGCCCCTTTCAGGAACTTGAGGCCATCAGAGAGGATGTCGGTCAGGCCACTGGACCTGAAGCCATCCGCAATGGCGAAGCCTGCGCCGAGGAGAAGGATGATGTCCCACTGGAGCTTCCTGCACTTGTTCCAGTCCATCAGTTTCTCACCCTCGCTCTTCCGGTTCGGGATTATGAACAGCAACGTGGCCATCATGATCTGCATCGCAAGTGATTGCTCCTTCATAAGATCAGGTAATATACTAGCTCGGTAATTTTGGGTTTGTTTGCGCACTTACAGTAACTGTTCCATCTCCAACTTTATTGTGGAAGAGAACTCCCCACCCTGGGATATCATCTGTTAGGTTCCTAGTCATCCATAGCACAATTAGACCCTGCAAAAATTATCCATCTCAATGAGTTATTACCAAGTAGTAACTCATTACTTTCCAATTTGTGTGACAGAAAGCAAACGCTGTGTTGCTATCTTCTGAGCGAAACTTGTGGTCACAAAAGCTAGTTTCTTATTGAAACAAAAAAGCTTGTTAGAACCTACCCCAAACACAGCCAAGACCATCTTCTCCGCGAAAGCCATTGGACCTGTCATAGAAGATAGTAACTTCATAAGAAATTCTTTTTCTTTTAACGAACCGGTGGGAGTGCTGCCATTCATTAAAAAATAGAGATTATCTAATTAAGCGACAAAACAGCATAGAAGGGGAGGCTCAGTGCCCTCCTTCCGTGGATAGAGGGGACTACTCGCTGCTCTGAAAACTACTAGGTAAAATAGGGGTGGTGGCGATGCAACGCTGAACAATGTTCTCCTGAGCAATCAAGGATACTCTCTCAATATCTAGGGATTCAGCCATGAAATGTGCTGGTTGCCCTTCTTCTAAATGTTCCACCAACCTTGTGCAGGGGGCACTCGGTAAATAAGTGCGTCGCAGTCTTGGGGCAGCCGCCACAGAGTTTGCAGAGTGGGTCATGCGGCCATCCACGCTTTGCAAGAGCATTCATTCATCGTGAGCGTGCGACCGTGAAGCACAAATCAAGCAAAAAGTCTATATTCAGGCTCGGTGGCCGCCTTCCAAATCTTCCTAGGCTTGAAAGTTGAAAAGCATCCATTTGAACTGCATAGGCTAAGCCGAACTCGCAGAATATACACCATTCTGAGTTCATCGCCATCTAATGGAGTCCGGGGTGGTCGGGTTGCTCATGAGACAATTATGCCTTGAACTTTGGATTTGTTTTTCTACCTGAACCTACTGAAATTGAAACGTGGTCCAGTCAGAATTGCCCAAATAATCAAATTTCACGGCAAGTCGACTGTCAACCGCGTCACTTGCAAATAAGAAGAAAATCACCCAAAGCCGAGTCAAAGAGGACCTGAACCTAAGCGGCGGCCGGCGGGCACTCGCACTAACTGAGCCTAGAACAGTACCTCCAAATCACTTATTCTAACAGTGAGAAACAATCTATGCAGTTTAACTATGTGCTGTCTCTCTATGGTAAAAGAAAAAGATAAAGAGTGTACAGAACGCTGCAGAAAAGACGAAGTTGTGCATGTGTGCTACTGTCTTACTGAAGACTATACCAAGAAACAGAAGGTACCTAACAAGCTGAGCTCCCTTCTGAGATGGCTTCTGTCGAGGTGGGCAGAGAGCGCCTTGCCGGTGTTCTTGGAGCAGTACATGAGGCAGAGCGTGACCCAGAGCGCCAAGAAGAGGACCAGCGCCATGGGCAGGCCGAAGCTCATCCAGGAGCTGAAGGTGACGGGCTCCTGCTCCGGGAAGTAGGCCGACCACATTCCCACCAGGATGATGTTCACGCCGGTGCCCGTCAGCGTCGCCATCCCGCCGACCGCCGACGCGTACACCACGCCCAGCACCACCGCCTTGGAGAACCGCCGCACCTCCTCCTGTCCGGCGCCCGCGCCGCCGTCGCCGCCGCTTCCCCACGGGAACCGCTGCAGGATCCCCGTCGCCACCGGCATCATCATGACCGTGCACGCCGTGTTGTGGATCCACATGCTGACGAACGCCGTCGTGCCGGTGATCCCCAGCAGCAGCAGCGCCGGCCGCACCGGGTCCCCGCAGAACCGCGACATGATCTGCGCGTGCAGGCAGTGCATGGACGATCGCGCGGGTCAGTTTAGTTAGTTAAGCGTTTCTTTTTTGGTTCAAATTCAGACGTGGTGGCGCGTACGTTGAGAGCGAGGCGGCGGTGGATGTGGTAGTGCTCGATGGCGAGGGCGAGGATGAAGCTGCCGAGCACGAGGGTGATGACGTCGTCCATGTATGCCTTGGCGACAGCGTCGGCGGAGGAGACGCCGAAGACCGGGAACAGGAACAGCGGCGCCATGGAGGCCACGGCGAGGGGCACGGCGTCCGTAACCCACCAGAGGAACACCCATGCCAGCACGCCGAGCATGTTCCGTGCCGCCGTACCGTGCTGCCCCTGCCCGAGGTCCACGAGCACGCACACGGCCGCGCACGCCGCGGGCCCCGACGCGATCGCCGGGTACCTGTGCGCGAACAGAGCCTTCAGGCGCGACGACGAAGCCGGACGCCGGGAGTCGTCGTGCAAGGGCAGCAGCAGGGCCGTCTCCACGTCCTCGGACGAGCTCCCGCCGAAGCTGCCGTGCTTCTCCATCGCCACGGATCAAAGCTTCGTTTTTTACAGGCGTGGCTGCCTCGCCCCTGCTAGCTTTATAGCTGGATGGCCAGGAAATCGGGAGGTGATGAGTCGTCGCCACGTCGCGTGATCGCTCCAGTAGTCTGTCCCCGTCGCCGCGCCGGCCACGTGAGATGTTAATTGCTCACTGATCACAATAATGAATGTTACACAATCTTAGACGCTAACTACCAGCGTTCCAGTCCCCATTGCGTCCCAGGTCCAATCACAGAGCAACACGGGCTATAAGAGGTCTTGGACCCTCTCCCCCTAAAAGACTAGCCTGATAGGAGGGGCTACCCTCACCCTTATAAGTTGTGTTCAGTCTCTATCCACAACCAATGTGGGACTAAACCTAACAATGAACATATTAAACTGCAGCCGGATAAGCCTTAAAATTGACATCCGAGGCTGCTTTTGTTATCCCAACCGTGTTAATCTACTGATAAGTGATGACCACCAGCAATAACAGCCTTCTATCAATAATTCTTATCTCAGGTAGATCGAACACGACCACAATCCCGTACGTCATAGCTAGTTTATCCAAAGAAGCTTTCAAGACATATTTAAATAAACTAGCTACAACGTACGAGATTACGGTCATGCGTGAGCAACCTGAGATTCATGTGGCGAACACGTACTCGTAGGAGAATTTTTTTTCCTTTTTCAGGAACAGAGGTAAATGTTACAAGACATATATCTATGTTGGTGCTCAAGTTTCCCTACATGTCTCTTCACTAATGTAAACTGCTATCCCTTGGCATTGTATAAATACTCAAACAATGCATGAATACAACAAGGATTTGATCTCCCATTTGCTTGTCCAAATGCTGTCTTTATTATCTCTACAATCCTACTTCTAACACGTTATCACGCACTGCCTCTACCGAGAGCACACCGGCCAACCAAGAAGCAAGAACAGAGCACTTTGAAGAAGAAAAAAACAGTGAAGAACAAGGTGAGGAATCAATGGCCGAAGCAATCGTTCGATAGATTCTCACCATTTTGGCAACAGTTGAGGTTGCCACCTCTCGTCTTCTTCCACCACCAGCTTCACCATCTCGTCGGCGCCATTGCCATGCTCGCCGTTGACGCCGTGCTCGTCGCGTCCTTCAACCACCAACAATGGCTGCACGGATTGGAGCACCTTGCCGCCTTCTGGCCATGGCACAAGTGGAGCCCACGTCCGTATCCTCCGCAGCATTGGCATCAACTCCAATGGCGCCGGCGGCCTCTACTGGACGACAAGCTCGCCGCCTCACCCTCACGGCGGCGGCAGCGGCGGAGGTTAGCCACCGATCTCGTCGGCGCTCATGGGGCCCCCTTCATCTGGCGCCCAAGCTTCCAGCGACCGGTGTGGCCCCCCGACCCGCGCGATGTCACCTTGGTGTCCATGGAGTCCGGCCGCTTCCTCCGGCGTGATTCCCTCGAGCACCGGCGGCAGCGGCGGCGGCAATGCTCCTTCGCCGCTCGCTGTCACCCGGCGACGCCCGCCCTCAGGAGCCCGCTCGCCAACGGCATCGCCCGAGCGGCACGGCATCGGTACTAGGCAGCGGCGGCGGTTGGCCTCCCGGCCCCGCCCTGCCACTCATTTTCGGCGGGCGCAGCACCGGCGACCGCCCTCAGGCCGGCGCGACATCACCGAACGGCGGCGCCCCCACCTCCTTCTCACAACAGGCGACGGCGGCGGTTAGGGGAATCCCTAATTCCCCTAACCGCCCAGGCTAAAGCCTCCGAGGAGCACGGATGGGCCGGCCGGCCAGCAGGCCTGCTAGCCGGGCCAACAGGCCAAGCAATCGGGACACCGGCCCGTTAGCCACCCCCTCCTGCGCGCACCCCTGGTGGGCCGAAAAGGCCGCCTGGGCTTCGGCCCAGGTTGTCTTAGCCCAGGTTGCCTCGATCCAAAGGCCGAAACTGGTGGCTAAGGCCTTTTTGCAGAAAACTCCCTATATTTTTGTGTTTTCACAGAAAGGTCCAACTAACAATACTATTTATAAAGTATTTATCATGTAAAGCCCCTATATTTCTCGTTATTTATGAACTAGTCCTGTTTTCTATTGAATTCTTAAAATTCCAGAGAATATGTTAATGTAAAATATGTATTTTTTACATTCAGCAAGGGATTGTACTATAAATAACGTTCCAGACCCTGTATTCTGGAAGTTTGACACGTTCAATGTGTTTTGCTTTTGTAATCCCTATAACATGTCTTATTGGTACAACAACATCGTTTTTGTGATTGAGATTAAGTTTTCTCGCAAAACCATATAATAATTCACCCCGTTGAATTAATTGCAAATTTTGATACGTGACTACCTCAATTTTGTATGTGGAATCACAAGGTAATGGGATGGCATCTACTGCTTAATTGCAGATTATCCACCCTTACTGTGAGATCTGGCATCTATTGCTTAATTGCAGATTATCCACTCTTACTGCGAGGTCTACATTTTGTCAATTTCTGACGAAATGATTACCTTCAACGTGCTCTTCCTAATATTCAATTGATGCATACACAAGGTAATAGAGACATGTGCATCTACTGATGCAAGTCAGATTATGCAGCCTATTACTGCGAGATCCACCTGATCTTCAACATGTTATGCTCAATAATTTGAGGTCTACACTTTTCAAGTTTTTCACTTGAGTATCATATTTTGCAACTTTATTACAACATAACCATGATAGTTTTAGTTTACTCACAAGTAAATTAATAAATCTCTGGTTTTCACCCATGTAGGCCAAGATGACCGCTAAAGAGTTCGAGCCACTTGCACTCAATGGTCACAACTACCCAACATGAGCAATAGACGTCAAGGTTAGCCTTCCGTCATGTGGCATTGCTAAGGCACTACAACCTCCTCAGGAGGGAGACGCCCCGCTGACAGAGCAACAATAGTATGGAGCCTTATACATCATAAGGCAAAATATACACCCAGATCTAAAATATGAATACTTGACGGAAGAATCCCCAAGTAACATCTGGCAAGCGCTAAAGACCAGATATGAACAGCAGAAGGCAGCCATACTGCTTGCAGCTAGTCATGAGTGGACTCATCTCCGACTCCAGGACTTCATGTCCATCGGAGATTACAACCATGAAGTCCACAAAATCTGTTCCAAGCTGCGTTTCTGTGGGAAAGAACCTACGGATGCAGAGAAAATAGAAAAGACACTATCTACTATGCTCCCTGCTGATTGGGTTCTTCAGCAATAGTACCGTGCTAGAAATTACCAGGCTTATTCTGACCTAATCCATATACTTCTTCAAGCAGAGAAACATGATGAACTTCTGTTAAAGAATCATCATCAGCCCCAGTTGGTGCTGCTCCGTTGCCCAAGTACATGTGAACTTTCAGAATAACAACAAGTTCAATGGCTCCTCTAGCCGCCATCCAAAGAACTTCAATGGTAAGCACAGACGCAACAGGAGGCGCAAGCCACATGCTTCAGACTGTGGTAATGGCACTGCAAAGCCTAAGTTTGACAAAACCAATCTTTGCCAAAAATGTGGATGCTACAAGCATTTCACTAAGAAGTGTCGTACCCCACGCCATCTGGTTCAGCTGTTCCAGCAATCCATAGGACGCAATCAACCTTCCCAAGGGCAGAGATATGAAGCACACTTCAATCTCCAACCGGACAATTCTAAGGAAGCTGGTTGTTTGCATGATGTTCCACCAGAACCAAGCAACACTGGAGCTCCCCAGCTGTCGTAGGATCCCAAGGGCACGGAGGACATGTTGATAGAATATGCCTCGAACGACATATTTGGAGACTTTGTCTAGTCTCCCACCTCCTTAGACATAATATTTACGTCTATTATATTGTTGTTGTAATAAACATATTTATTGTTGTTGTTGTTGTCATCGTATATTGTATATCACAATAATGTATCAGCACATTGGTACAAATATATTTATATGTATTCTATATATCTGATAAAGATTTTCATATTGAAAATCATCAATTCTATATATAGATTTCTACGGAATCAATCCGATAAAAGAGGATATGTGCCTTGTGGACACCTGCACCACAAACTCTATACTTAGGGAATTAAAATATTTCCACTCTTACTAAGAGAAAAGAAAAAATTTAACAATCGCTGGACGCGATGATGTAATTGTTGACTCTGCTCGAGCCACAATTACTATGCTATGGGTACTCAAGTAATAATCGATGATGTTTTATTGTATCTCGATTCAAATTGTACTTTACTAAACTATAGAGATATCCGTCAGAATGGTTTCCATATCGAAACCTGTGATAACAACAAAGAGGAATATCTTTCTCTTTACCATATACAACGGATATGGCAAGCACATTCTCTTCTTATCGTCAAGATTGTACTACACATACATCAAACCCGTAGCACATGTTGCGTACAAAATAATTTTCCAGAATGTCATTACATTTCAAACTTGGCTTACTCGCCTTGGTCATCCCGACATGGGGATGAAGCGGAAAATTATCAGCAATTTTATTGGTCATGTCTCAAATGATGCTAAATTTCAACAATATTTAGATTTTATGTGCACTGCATGTGCCATAAGGAAGCTAATTTTAAGGCTCACGCACCTTAGAGCCCAAACTGGACGACTCAAATTCCTTGAACGCATCAAGGCGATGCATATCTTCTCAACCATTGACTGGACCGTTCAGGTATTCCTTGGTTCTAATAGACACATCTACACGATGGTCTCACGTGTGCCTTTATCCACATGAAACCATGCATGAGCTCATTATCCTGAACATCAAATTTAATCAATTCGAATGGACAACGCTGCAGAATTATCCTCACGTGCCTTCAATCACAATTGTATGGCCTTCGGATTGCAGATCAGCACTTTGTCCTATATGTCCACACTCAAAATGGTTTGGCAGAATCCCTTATCCAAAGAATTAAGCTCATTGCACGACCCTTACTTCAGAATTGCAACTTACCAACTTCATGTTGGAATCATGCAGTCTTACACACTGCTGACTTAGTTCAATTACGACCAAAAACTACACATCATAGTTCTTCCCCTCTATGATTAGTACGTGGAAATCGACTAAGTATTTTTCATCTGCGATAATTCGGTTACATACCGATATCACCACCCCGGCATACATCAATGGCCCCTCACAATATATTTGAGATCTATGTGAGAATAACTGTATTTCCGTCAATACCTCAAGCCCCTCACATGGGGAGTTATTCAAAGCCAGTATGCTGATACCATGAGGACCATTTCCAGGCATTAGGGGGAGATTCCAAGTACCAAACAGAATGCCAGGAAATTAGTTGGAATGTCCAAGACATTTCTGCCTCAAATCCACGTACCCAAAGCTCTGAACCCCATGTTCAGAAAATTTGTAACACATTGCAAATAACCTGCAAAATTCATTTACTGACTATAAAGGTGTCACAAAATCCTATAATCATACAGAAATGCGCCGGAAAGAGTGGAGGTACCAACAAAAACCGCTCAACTCCCCGTTCAAAGTAATAGGGGGAGAGGTACGGCCACACATCAGAATTCAGCTTCCTGCAAGCAACAAAGGGTATCGAGGCCTCCGAATCAGTAAATACAAGTCAACTCCACGTTGACGGACACCTAATGGGTAGTATACACCCGGTGGATGGGCAACCTCCACCAACCCAGCTCAATAGTGCACACAATGACTGGGACATCGGAAAACCTAGACTCAACCGCATTGGGAAACCGCGAACAGTCACCAAGGGTAAACGATATTTCCATCAACTATATACATATATATATATATATATATATATATATATATATTCTAGAGAAACATATAACCGGAAGTCTATAATTGTCGACATACATTTCTCAACTAGATTGCGAACAACCTTCCAAATGATTCAGATCCAAAGACCATGGCCACGGCAAAGTGTGAACAACATTCGGACTGAACTCAATCGAAGGATGCAATCCAAGTAGAAATAACCTTGCTCAATAAAACGAAGGTATTCACAAAAGTAATACCTGCACCAGTTTTCTTCCTAAAACGGAATGAGAACAACGAGGTGGTGAGACACAGAACGAGTCTTGTAGCACAAGGGTCCACGCAGATACCCAAACCTATTCTCCAGATGTGGAATCTCTTTCCGATACTTTATCTTCATGGCAGTACAAATCATCTATCTTTGCAGTTGATAAATATAGTGACCGTATCTCTTTATGTGTCACTTGATTTAGTCATGTAGGTTCCCCATGGAATCACAATGTTGAATCCAAACACAAAACGCAACATATATTGTGTAAAATCAATAAGTCACTACATGACTTAAATTAGTCAGAATATATTTGGTACAACCGACTTAGTGAGTTCCTTATACAAAGGGTTACTCCTACAATGATGATTGTCCACGCGTGTTCATCAAGAAATCCTCTACAGGATTTTGCATTATCTCAGTGTATGTTGATGAACTATACATCATTGGAAATGCACAAGATATTAACGATGCACGTGATCATCCAAAAGACGAAATTTGAGATGAAGGATTTGGGTAATGCCAAATTTTGCTTGGGATTACAACTCAAGCACCTTCACTCATATGTTGTGGTACATCAAGCTGTCTATATCCAGAATTTATTGGAGAAATTCAATATGGACAAGATTTATCCATCTGATTGTTTGGTCTCTAGACGTAGAGAACGATCCTTTTTTAGACCATGAGACGATGGAAATGAGATATTGGGACCCAAAGTTCCATATCCTAGTGCCAGACCCACCAAACACAATTGGTTGGGAGTCAAGAATATCTTTCGATATCTCCAAGGCATGAAACATCTTGTTATATTCTTTCAATTTTAGAGAAATCTGGACTCCAATATCATCGGATACATTGATCAGATCCCCACTATATCAGATCACAGACAAGCTTTGTGTTCCTACTCGGTGTGATAGCCATCCCATGAAAGTCTTCTAAACAGACCCTAGTGGCTACATCCACCAATCATTCTGAAATATGAGACATCATGTATACGTGTGTGGCTCCGCAGAATAATAAATCACATACAACAATCATGTGGAATTGATTCTATGAATCACCAACCATTATCTCCAAGATAATGTTGCTTGTGTTGCTCAGACGCAAAAGGGTTACATAATGAGCAATATCACTATATTGCTCGTCTTGCAAATTAGATCATGCGGTAACCTTGCTGATTTATTCTCAAAGTCTCTACCAACTTCAAACATTTCTATAGTATGTTAATGTAATTGGTATGTGAGGACTTTGAGATTTGCAAGGATCAGGGGGAGTCACTATCTGATTATTAACATATTCATACATCATATTACACTCTTTTCCCTTTATGAGTTTACTCTCAAAAGTTCTCATCAAGGTTTTTAATGAGGCAATATCTTCACAAGATCATATGTCATACTTTCTATTTTTCTCATCGGGGTTTTTTAAGGAAGTATACAAGGCATAATTATTGCTCTCTAAACTCACGTATGGATTTTTCCTTTAAGGTTTTTCTCACACGAGTTATCAAAGAGTCAATAACCATTATATGTTGTATCATTTTCTCCTTATTTTCCCATTGGGTTTGAAGGAGTTTTAGCAGCGTATCAAACTTCACTCCTCATATTTTTCCCACATGGTTTTTAGAGGAATTTTTCAGATGCACTATATTCAATGGTGAAATTGATCAACGGGGAGTGTTACAAGACATATATCTATGTCGGTGCTCAGGTTTCCCCTAATTGCTATTAGCCGTTGCTAATATCCCTTCTAAGAGACATGTCTCTTCACTTATGTAAACTGCCATCCCTTGGCATTGTATAAATACTCAAACAATGCATGAATACAACAAGGATTTGATCTCCCATTTACTTGTCCAAATGCTGTCTCTATTATCTCTACAATCCTACTTCTAACAGTAAACACATAAAGACTGTCCAACGCTCAAGCTAGCTAACGTGTTTGGGTCGAAGTGACGACGTTAATCTTGTCCCGAAGGTCGACGGACCGCTGGGCATGTCGAGATGCTGCTCTTCTTTTTTGTTGTTGTTGGAAATGCAATGTTGCTCTTGAATCTAGATCCTATAAATATGTGTCAATGTCCTGCACCCACCGGCCACCGAAGGGCCATTTGTACCGTTCTGAAGATGTCATAGATGCTCGGTGCTGCGTCACTCGAGGCGACAACGATACTGTCGAGTGGTGATAACTAGCATATATAGCTCGGACCATGCATAGAGATAACAGCAGGGTAGAAAAATAAGTAGCCAACTCAGCCAAGCCACTGGACTTCACAAAAAAGAGAGAAAAAACTCAGCCAAGCCACTGTCGTTTGCCACGTCTCCAGACGTTGTTCACCATTTGCCAGCGAGACAACGTACGCACCACACAGGTACATCTCTCATGGCCCCGGCGAGGATGGTCGATCGGGACACCTCATCGATCTCGATCACGATTCATGATCGACCTGCCAATTGGATGGGTATTCATGCAGCCAATCAATCAGTCTACCCATGCTGTCCTCTCTAGACGAGAAAAACCAACCATGTTCTGCTGCTGGATGGATGATACATGCAACTGGCCTGACACAGCCGTTACTACCAGCTGATTACGGCATTACATGTCACCGTTCAGCTAGATGTACGTGTACGGTACTGACGAGGAAATTAGGCCGAGAATAAGGTCGATATATTGGGGCGAGCCACTTGCCTAAAGGAATACGGTACCACCGCATGACCACTCACAGATTTAGCAAAAAGGTGGTTAATCTTTACATGTATATATGTGCACAAAGATGCATGGATCATAACTCAAAATAAAGTGGCTGGCTACCTGGAATTTCAGCATCAATCAATTGCGAGGATTAGCTAATCCAATCCTCGCAAGTATCGCACTTCTAGCGGAAGGATATATAGTTTGGTCTCCTATCTTTTTTTAATAGTTCCCGGTAAAAAATTAAGTCGAGCGTTACAAATCAGCATGCCGATTTATGCATTTCATCGGCACAGTGTACAGCCATCGAATGTGACGGTAAGATTAGCAATAAACATGATTAGCTAAATTTACGGGAAACAATTTTAGTGACTATAGGAAACAATTGTAGAGACAATATGAAACATGGATAACTCTCTGCGTGCAGCATGTAGCGTGGGCTTCTTCTATTAATGCAACATGTAAACATTTGTATAGCGAGAGGGAAACACTTTACTAAACCTTGCGCAATAAAATTTTCGAACCAATACAACAATGGAAACACACATTGTAGATCCGATTTTAAGGAAACATCATAGATCCGATTTTTAAGGAAATTGATTCCAAAAATTTAGGAAACAAATTGCGAATTTAATTGGTTTAATGGACGATTGGATTGGCCAGAGTAGATTTGCGTGAAATTATTGTTGTCGTGATACAAAAACATATAGTTAAGACATTGGCAACAAACTTGTTGAACCAATGCAACACACGTCGTAGATCCGATTTTACAGAAACAAATTGGTTTCTTTCATCCAGGTATTTTGTTTCCTATACAACAAAAAATTGCTCCATATACAACAATAATTTGTTTCCATCGTCGTCCGGCTGCTCGAGACGTCGAGCAGGTCCTTGCCGTCGCCATCGCCGCTACTGCTGCATGGCGTGCCGGAACGCGGCGCCGAAGCCCAGCCACACGGGTAGGTGGAACCGCGTCTGCATCCACGCGAATATCCACGGGATGGCGCGCAGGGACTCGATGCCACCGCTGGGCTTCCGCTTGGACGGCCGGCTGCCAATGTTCATCTGCCCGTACTCCGTCTCCGGCGTCGCCGGCTGGAAAGTACTCCACGAAGCACGGCTCTGGAACACGATGGAACGATACTCGTCGGTGGCGACCGTGGCCATGTCGTCGAGCAGGCGGCGCCCATGGAGGACGGCGGTGGCGCGGCGCCGATCCGTGGACGACATGGACGGCGAGTATGGCACGACGTCGATCCGTGGACGATGCGGTGGATGGCAGTGGCGATGGTGAGGAGGACGACAGGGGCGCGGTGAGAACGTGAAATGGGGAGAGAAGAAACCCTAATTGGTGGTTAGGGGATTTTATAGGAGAAGCTGGATGGTTGGATGAATGGTGGAGAAATGAACGGCTGGATGCAAGGAGGATGAAGAAGGCGGATCAGCATACCGGCGTGTAGCGTTTTCCAAAAAATTATTATCCATCAAAGCTGAAATTGATGTGTATCTCTTGCTTCAAAACTTTGCCGACGCGTCCACTGCAAAAAAGTATTATCCATCAATGAGGTATCTTGCTAGGAAAATCACAATAAGTTAAAGGGAACGTGCAAATATTCGTTTGCTGACGCGTCTACTGTAAATTTTGATATATAATCTGAATTATTAAGTGAAGATGCCCAGTCATAAGTTATGTTTTCATCATTAATGGTTGTGTTGTGAATTGGAAAGCAACCTTATAGGCTACTGTAGTTCTATCTACTACTAAGGCTGAATATATGGCTATTTCTAAAGTATGTAATAAGCTACTTGGTTGAGAGGTTTATACATTGAGCTTTATAGAGATACATTTTGCACTATTATTTTCTCTCACGTCAGAGTGCTATATGTCTTACCGAGAAAATGATGTTTCATGAGAGAACAAAGCATATTGATGTGAGATATCACTATATTCAAGATGCTATTGCTAAAGGTGATGTCATGACAAAGCCAATTCCTATTACTAAGTTTGAGTTTTGTTCACTCTTGATTGGTACTAAATTGTAATCCCTAGTGGCTATTGATGCACGGCAAATATTGAACTGTTGAAGGAGTTATTTTTGTCGGGTTTCATATGCTATAAGAAGCAAATTCGTCTCAAGGTAGAGATGTTAATATATTATTATAGTTGTGCACCTATAATCTTTTTTCACAAGGACTTTTAAGTAAAATCTGTTCTCAATCTTAGTTTTTTTTAATTAATCTTAGTTTATTTTTGCCTGTCGTTTTTTAGCACCTTTTTATGTTACGAATATTCGTCTCAATCCGTGATGCGTCCCGCTGTCCCACCAAACCTATCCATGGTCCATGGATGGATGGTTTGGTTTCCTTCAATTCAAGGCCATCCCACGCACGTGTCCACGTACGCCACAGGACACCGGGTTCCAGAACGTTGCGGTACAATGGGAAGATCAGAGAAGCCGACGACTCGACCTCCGTCATATCACGAGCCCGTCCGTGCATGACAGGTAAATCAATAATGCAGGCAGCAGCATCAGCATCAGCATGCATTCCGTTTCGCCAACCGCCCGGAGAAACCTAGGCCGCGACGAAAACGACCTTTCTTTGCGGGTCGTTCGATGCAACCAACCAACGACGCTTGCTTGCTTTACCTGATTCGTGTGATTCGCTCGTAAACCGGCCCCCGTTTCCGAGCGATTCGGAGCCAGCTCCTGGCATCTCCCGTGGCACCGGTGTGGCGAAGCGGCAGCCGCCGGCCGGAGTGCGATGATGGGAGGCCGATCACAAGGAGCGACGATGATGTTACCCGGACGGTCGGCGCCGGCACACGTATGGGATCCCAGCTGGTCGGGCACAAGCCATGACTGCCCATACACTGCAGTGGCTGGGCTTAGGACTCGAATTGGGAATTACGCTGGATCCCAGATGATTGATCAAACGGGCTAGCCTCAACGTGTAACGCTGGTGCCGGACTTCGTCCCTGTTTCGGCCGATTATTCAATGGGGACGTATTGGGTGTTATCCGTCTTTCCCGTGCAATCTCTTGCAATTCATTACAGAAAAGTTACCACAAAATCTGAAAAAAGTTGCATATTTACTTATAATATCACTCTACTTATGTGTGAAATTTTAAGTTTAAATACGATCTATACTAGAAGTAACAAAAAGAGAAATTTCTGAAAAACTGTCAAACTTTTCTCCTTTTTGGTACTCCTAACATAGCTCGTATGTGGACTTGAAATTTTAACCATAGACTGTGTCAACCTAGAAGCATATGTATAACGTTTTTTTATAATTTTTTGTGACTTCTATTAATGGATTGCATGGAGAATACACCGTAGTTTTTACTCTTCAGTGCACCCAATACGCCCTATTTAAGGGTGAGACATCGATTCAAAATACTAGTATTATGCAAACATCTCTAGCACGGGATCTGTACGAGCGCCGCTTGTCTCTGATGGGTGACACACGACACATCTTGAGCAGCAGACGCCTCCCTTCTCCTCGCGTGGTCGTTCCTCGTGAGTCTCAAAACTTCAAACTACATCTGGTACCACTTTTTGTATAGAGACGTTGTCTAGGTTTCCAAGCAAATATGTATGTTGTACCTGAGCAGAATGCTGATTTCTTAGTGAGAAAATGGTTAGTGAATACTGAGTGCATGGAGATGTTTAAGCAACACATGGTGGGGTTATCCTGGCCGAGCCGCGGAGGATAATATTGTGGTGTGAGTGTATCAGAGAGGATTTTTATTAGTGGATTTTTATTGGGCTTGTGGTGGGTTTTAATTGAAGGGGTTTTGACCTAGATGTACCGGGGAGTATCACTGAAGTATGAAAAATTATTTATTTCTCTAAAAACCAAAAAATATTGACCTATTTTGAAAATGAAGAGACACGTACTCTAGTGCATCGGAAACGGGTACAACACTTACAATGAACTATCGAGATAATATATGTTTTCATATAATATGAGTCACGTGGATAAATGCCATATTTTGAGTTCTAACACCATAGCTACAAGTTACTCATATGCTATATTTCAACCTCTCCGATTTTTTATATTACCAGAGAATACACTTACAGAAAGTATTTTAAAAGAAAATGTAGATGAAATAACATGTGATGTTTAAAAAATATATAATTAGCAAATAACTAACTTTATATTTTTATAAGTATAGGCGGACAAGCCACCACTATGCGGAAGGCACACTTAGATTTCATTGAATGTGCTGCACACTTAGATCCATTTAGTGATCTGTTTTATAGGATGATCGAGTTGCCATCCTTCCACTAATAATCAACAATTATGCAGTTGCATACACGACATTAGTAGCACGATAAGAAACAGAATGACAAGAGAGCAAGATGGATAGATGAAACCCTGAAGCCACTGGATTGGTGTACAATGAGAGATTACTCCTATCTCCACTGGATTGCCACCTTCTGTGCCAAGCCACTGTTGATAATACGTTGTAATAACTTCATTGATTTCTCAAACTAATTTTTGTTAGGATACGAGCGATCATTTGGAAGGTCTTACAAAAAAACTAGTTAACTGCTTGAACTTTCCATACATATACTCCCAACCAGCGACCGATGTGCCACGCAACTCATAGCCTATCCGCCACCAGAGGCCATGCTCATGTGAACAAAACATTTGGTTATACTAGCTTCTACTGGTCTCATCTTATAGAGATGTCAATACATCTCTCGATTGGCTAAGATCTGTGGCGCCGCTGCCCTGGTCACAGCAGCAGGCCATGGTAACGCGGCCGCCAGTGAGCAAAGGTCTGTGGCGTCATTGACCTTGGAGCCACAGAGTTCTCTTGTGGCACCGACGTCCATGGAGCCATCAAAAAGTTAGATTTAGAAAAAAATATTATTGAAAGGGTTATTGATTAAAGATAAAAAATAATTATTTTATAATGAAAATTATGGATACTACTGGTACATGAACATGTGATGTATGGAAATAATAGACGAATTACAGCACAGATTCTAAAAAGGTAGTGGCCGATGATGGGGCTCCGTGACATACCATGCATGGTAGAAAATGCGTGTCCAGTGTGCCACGCGCTGTTCAACCCGCAGCAAGTTCTCTTCTCGACGTGTCCGCGTGACAGACAGAGGTTCTTCCTGAATCCATGTAACCTTGCTTTGCTTCATGAATTGCATACATAGCGCTTCAGTTCTACATCTATTTGTCTGGCCATGTAGGGCTGGAATTTTGAATTGTGTTCTTTCATCTGAGCGTAAATTTCATGTAATTTTATTCTTACTCCTATAAAGAAACCAGCTAGTGGTGATGGTCTATTCATATTGGGGTCACACCTATCGTTCGATCTATTGGCAATGGTTGAAATTGAGACAAGATTGCCCACTATCCATTTAATTTTGTTTTGCGAAAACAACCTGCTCTAACATAAATTTTATGGATACAACAAACAACCCCTCAATTCTACGGAGTAGCATGATTTGTTTCCAGTCCATAGCAACGACCACCTCTTTGCTACTTGTTAGAAACGAGAGGGTTGAGAGGTTGAACCAGATCTCGAAACTTTCACCACGTTGCACCAGATTTTCCGGTCAATATCCTGATTTCAATATGGTTCTATATATTAACTCGTGGGGATTTTGTTGCATGATATGGTGCAATATGGTGATGATTTTATATCTTGTTCAACCTGACAATTTATCACAAAGATACGGTCCATAGTGGAATTCACTCTTTATTATTTTACGAATTTAATCTACTTCACTAGGCCAGACTCATAAATCAATTCCTTCAGTTCTGCAGCATCTGCAGTGGATCCACTGCGCCTGGAGTACTTCAATTTCTCAGGACGGACAATCGGATTAGCCCTGATGCACAACGTACAGGTGAGAATTTCGTTTGACCGGACACTGTTCCTGCAACTAGCTGGGAGACCTATCACCCTGGATGACATTGCAGATGCAGACCCATGCATGCACGCAAGCTGCAAAAAGATCCTAGAGATGGATCCTGATCTTGTTGATTCAGATGCACTGATCTGACATTTGCTCGAGAAGTTGGGGTTTTCGGGTCCCGGGAGGTCATCGAGCTCCTCACAGGAGGCAAGGATGTTGCTGTTGATAGCAAGAACAGATGCCTGTACATCGACCTGCTGATTCAACATCTCTTCGTGAACAGCACCGAAGATCAGCTAGCCCATTTTGCTGAAGAGTTTGGTTACATGCTCGTGAAATGGGAATTGCAGAGAGCTTTCTTTCAGAGCTTGGATCTTGAAGATTTTGACCAGATGCTAGGTGGGAGGAAGAGCGCCATTGATGTGGAAGTGGAAAAAACATACCATTTACACTGGATACACAGAAGAAGAAGATCAAATCAACTGGTTCTGGAAGGTAGAATATATGCTCAATTCATATGTTCATACTCACGATTTTTAGTCTGAGTATTGTGTTCTTGGAATCAGTAACAATCACCTGTGGCTTTTACACGGATGACAGCACAGGAGGATGCTCTTCTTCTGGACCACGGTGGAATATCTGCCGTTTGATGGTTTCAGCGGGCTGGATGCTGTCTTCTCATATCCAGGGCATCATCTGAAACTCCTGACCATCTGTCGTCGTCGAGCACCTGCACGTACCGCCTCAACCTGCATGTTATACCTCCTTCAGCATGACGCAGATCCGGTTGCAGATCATCGCCCAAGAGCATGTGAGCAGCAGCTTTGGTGCAGTCTGAGCCTCTGCTGGTCTCATCTTAGAGAAACAATTGGGATTCGCAGTCGCATTTTATCGTATACGAACTGTTACATTTCATGATTGAGATCGTAGAAGCAACAGGTTATGTCAGGCTGATCTGTCAGCGGTCCTGAGACATTTCCCCCAACGGTACATGGCAGAGATTTCTGCTATTTGACCTGAAGATTTTGTTCGTCTTTCGTTTATGTCTGAACAATTGAAACTTATGTTTACAGCGACCTCATGCTGAACTAATACTGGGGGATCGTTCTTTTCGCATCTGTCTTTGTGCGTAATATGTTCTGTTTTTCCTTTCCTCCTTCTCTTACGTTTTCTGTCACCTGAAGCCCTGAACGCGAGACATTTGGAGTTTGTGAAACCGATGATAACACAGTTTTTTTCTTTTTTGAAAATGAGGCAGGCTCTGCCATTTCATTTAGACGGGGTAAAAAGTTTATGTATAAGAGGACAAAAAAACAGAGAAACAAATAAGACAGGATTACATCTCTCTAGCAATGGATAGCTTTCTCTGATCAAGATCTGCCTTTACGAGGAAAACAACCTCCAAAACACTTAAGGAGGAATTCTGAAAAATTCAACGACTGTGCTCTTTCCAAACATATTAGAGGGCATACATCAGCACTTCACCGAAGATCTTTCGGCGGTTGCTTGGTAGAGCCATGGTGCATGCGTCCCACCATTCATCGAGGAGGGAGGGGGCGAAGGCGTGCTCGAAGCAATATTAAACTAATTTATCAGATGCCTCAAACTCCTCTAAAAAATATACTCACGTGCCAGGTGCTCATTAATTTCCAATTGCGTGGAGCACAGGCAACATAGGTGCTCATTGGGCCACCCCCGCACTACCTTAAGTGCACATGTATTTCAGATAAGTAATGAGAATCTATACAAAAACAATTATATGCATGCATACACCTTATGCTGCAGCCTCCCGTCAGCAATGCATCAAATTTCAACCACTTGGCACTTGCTGGTGTGTGTAACGTTCTCTATTAGCGGATTATACAACGGGAAACAAATACGCCGATGTACCTGCATAGCTACAGAAACGAATGCCCAGTAGCACGAAATCGCTAGTCAATAGCTTACACCAAATTGAATGGCCCGTTTGGGGACTTGGCCTCTCCTATTATACAGGCTAATGTGCCTGCTCAGATCAACAGAGCTGCACAAACCGTTACCAGCAGAATACCAGCACTTACAGCAGTTGCGTGAGAATATTCAAAACATGGATAGCTATCATGTGAGCTTTCGCCCATCAGGCCATCAGAGAGTCACGATAGAGGATTTACAAACCAGGTAGAAAGTTAATCTAAGTTAAAAACTGAAAATAAAGGATACTTCAGTTTAGGCGGAAGAATCACCTCTGTCGTAGATACAAGTCTAGACAGTAAACTTGTGGCACCCCCGAACGGCTACAGCGACCGTCGACGATACACGAGGAGTACGAACGAGTATGA
This sequence comes from Stipa capillata, assembly GCA_019208055.1. NCBI lineage: Eukaryota > Viridiplantae > Streptophyta > Magnoliopsida > Poales > Poaceae > Stipa > Stipa capillata. The sequence continues at coordinate 14,781 of JAGXJF010001958.1, read as the reverse complement.
CCCACCGAACGTCCGTCGAGCTAAAGAACAATACCCGTACGATGGGATGAAACACGAGCCGTGTACAAGGAGGCGAAACCCCTCTCGAGTATGACGGGGTGGAAATTACTCTTGTATTGAAGTGCAGAACTAGGGTTACAAGATCCCCTCCTCTCTACCCCTAGGGGGGTATTTATAGGGTTGGAGGATGGAAAAGGCGAGATCAGGGAAAAAAATTTCATTCTGGCCAAAATTTCAGAACCCACCGAAATTACCGAAATTTCGGAAATTTCAAAAATCATTTCGGAAAGCACTACCGAAAATCAGTTTAAATTTTAATCAAAATTCGATCAAATTTGACCAAATTTGAATTTTTGACTAAATTTTGACCAAATTTGTTCAAATTTTAGTCAAACCAAAATTTTTGACCGAATTGGGCAAATTTCGGGACCCACCGAAATTTGTGAAATTTCTGAAATTTCGTTGAAATTTCGTCGAAATTTTTTTCCATGGGCGAGATTACAATTTTGCCCTCACCCGAGAGGGACTTTTACAAGGGCGTGGTCGTCATTTCCCATGCATACAAGATATTTAGGGAGGATATTCTGAACATCTTCGGGGAATATTCTCTGGCGCCTTTGGTAATAATGCCAACGCAGACCTCGATGGCGACGGACATCGGGACGATCGTCGGTGATGTCGGTGTAGTCCTCGTTTTGGCGTCGTTGACGTAGACCTTGACGATGACGGACGTCGACAAACATCGAGGTTGCCATTGGCGGTATTGACAACGTAGACTTTGACGATGACGAATGTCGAGGTTGCCCTTGGCAGTGTCGGCGTGGTCCGCGATGACGGCGAAGACGGGGGTTGCCCTTGACGGTGTTGGTGTGGTCCTTGACGGCGCATGCGGGGACTTTGAAAACGGGCTAGCGCGGGGACCCCTACCCCAACAACCTCAATAATGGTCATGACGCCAGACAAATCATTATCCTTTCCATATGCCACAAAGTCAGATAACTTGACAAACTTTCCCTGATTTGTGTATCTTGGGTTTCTTACAAGATAATAGAGACTCTCTGGACTAGATATCTTGGCTGCAGAGGAATAGAAGGTAAAACGGCACTACATAAATTTGCGCTTTCTTGTATACCATTCATATATTATAAGTGGTTAGCCATCTACTTTTCATAGAAAACAATATCAAAAGATTATCTCACTAATGCGATAAAGGAACTCACGTCTCAAAAGTACTATTGCCAATGTCGTTCCAAGTAAGGTTGAATGTGAAGATTGCTGGCGTACTCTAAATTTCTGGAATGACAGAAGCAAGGGAACTGAAAGGTGTTCTCTGAGCATTTGTGGCATTGAGCAGGTTAATGGAAGTCATGCACATAACAACTCCATCAGTCATAGTGGGAAGTAACTTAGACTAGTAACATGCATATATTACTAGTCTATGTTACTACCTTCATAGTGGATAGTAACATATGTGTGGTACCATGCAAGCCTTCATTTATTTAGATGTAGACTCATTTTGTCTTGAGATGCGTTATGTTACGGTAACATATTATGTTACCACAAACACTTCTCTCCTCATTAACTACTTGCCACATAAGCAAACTTGTCTTGGGGTGCGTTATGTTACTAACTAAGTTACTCCCACTATGGCCAGCCTCACTAGTCACTTGAACGGGACAATCAATGACGTCTGCACCATCCTTAATTGCATTGTGGTAGGCTAGATCAGTGCAGTCTGGGTAGTCTCCACTAGCACCATTATGTGAGATAATTATTGGGTTCCCTGTAGAGAAACATTCCAGTAATTAAACAGACTGTGACTTCTAGGCATTCAAGTATCATCAGTACTAAGATTTTTCACCCATATGAAACATACCATGATCAACCTTACTTGCATTCAAATTAGAGAAACAACCTGCAGATAAGGAGATTCAGATGCATTAATAAGTCTCCATTGCTTATTTATTTATAAATCAATTAAGTAGTGTTCTACATTTCACATGAGACATAACCATATCTTCCAAAATTGTGCGTACATTATTTAATGTATGTTACATTGTACAAAAGTCCGATCTCTTTGTTCATTGATCACTAGCAATAATGGTGGATGGATTAGGGGACACAAAATTCAACGAGGGCATGGGGTGATAAAAGACATAAGTTTAATAGGATATGATGGAAATCTGGTGCATTTCCTTTAAGTGTCCATGAGTCTAATAAAACATCATTTATAAAAATAACAGAAGGAGCAGTCCACACACTAGTACAGCGGTAAGAAGGCATAAATTATCTTTTCTGCAACTGCAACCAATTGAAAATTAAGTTAACAACACCTTTCGTCATTTATAAACGTACAAAGAGTACATAATCTATGGATATAACTACATGATGGATAGAGGCCAATATACTGGTGTTGCATCATTTGTCGTTGTCTAACTCAGAATTACAGATTCTTCTATAAAAAATACACACAATGAAGGTGAAAATCGATAACAACAATGTAGTAAATCTAAAGTGAGTACTTATTACAAAAAAATGAGAAACTTAACTTACCAATAGCCTCCGATGCAGTAGCTGGGTATTCTGTTAATACACCATCAACAGAGAAGTCACCATCACTGATAAATGATAGGTATTCTTGCAACGGATCATAACTGTAGTTATAGGGGATAACTATATCATTAGCGAAGTCAGATGCATATATTTCTAGCCCTGCATTGTGGGCATCTTGGACAATAGATGTGGGAGGCAGCAGACAGTTATCCTCTGTCACTGGCCAAATGTAGCTCTTGGGGACCATTATACCAGAAGCAATTGTCTTAATAAATGTTAGGTTACTCAACAATGAACCATACGTTTTTATCAAGAACGCAAAACACAAGCTTCGTTTTGCGACTAACTCTTCCAGATATACTTTGGAGGAAGCCCAGTTCAGGTGATGAAATATACTTCACAGAGACACGCTTTTGGATGGAAAGTATGTAGCTTCTCATGTTTAAACCATGTTGTCTATAGAAAATGTCATGCTACACATATGAAAAAGAAGTTAGCTTTTAAAGGATTCGCCAAAGAAGTAACAGCAATAGCTTCTTAAGTTGCAGGAACAGTAATTCAACCTGAACATTCAACCAAACAGAAGACGGGTTGACTATGGACTGCAATTCAGTGACAGAAAGGATAGGATACTCTTCCAAATCAAATCTAGGCGTGCGAGAAAAAATTGCTTGTGTTACTGCACAAAATATTAGAGAATCAGTTAAGAAAAATAGCAAGGAATACATCATCAAATTACCATGCCTTTAAAAAATGTCAGTAAACCATGAAATGCATGTAATCTGAAGAGAAAAAAAAACTTGAGCAGACAACAATAATAAAATCAAATAATGTCTGTGTAAACAACACAAGAGAAAAGGCATGCTAATAACTTTATTCCTATCGGTTTGTACTCACTATTATATATAGTCGAGATGTACAGACTTTACGCAATGGATTGCTTTAATAGAAAGTTGGTACCGGTTCAGTGGTACTCACAAAAAACAGATTGAAATTCAGCCATGTTTAAGTCCACAGAAAACCATCCAGTTTTATGTGTTATGAATATGCAACCTGGATCTATTGCACAGCCCAATGGGCATATATATAGTACAAGGTGACTTGGAGTACAAGAAAATAGACTCCTATACCAATACGACTAATACAACATACTATATCTCCAACACCCTCCCTCAAACTCATGGTGGATCAACAACACTGAGTTTGGAGAGGTAGAAGTTGTGCTGAACACGAGTCTGTGCCTTCGTGAAGAAATCAGCCAACTGAAGCTCGGAAGGCACATACTGAAGAGCAACAACCTGATCCTGGACCTGAGACCTCATATAAGAAGCATCAACACCAATATGCTTGGTGAGCTCGTGCTTCACTGGGTCTCTAGCAATACTGATGGCACCAGTACTGTCAGACAACAGAGGAGTCGGTGTAGTGAGAGAAACACCAAAATCCTCAAGTAGTCACCGTAACCACGTAACCTCCGCTGTCAAAAATGCCATAGCTCGCAACTCAGCCTTTGCACTGGAACGGGAAACTGCAGTCTGTTTCTTCGTCTTCCAAGCAATAAGAGAACCACCAAGGAAAACACAGTAAGCAGAAAGAGAGCGACGATCAGAGGGATCGCTAGCCCAAGTAGCATCCGAATATGCCTGAAGCTATAACGAACTGGAGCGTGGAAAGAAAAGACGGCGAGAGATAGCCCCACGAAGATATCGTAGAACCCGAAGAAGGTGACTGTAGTGAACCTGAGTAGGAGAAGAGACGAACTGACTCAGAATGTGAACTGGATAGGATATATCTGGACGGGTGACAGCAAGATAGACAAGACTCCCGACAAGGTGACGATAGCGAGTCGGATCAGAAAGAGGCTCACCATCAGAGGCACGAAGATGAACATTGAGCTCCATCGGAGTCTCAATGGTGCGCTGATCAGTAAGGGAAGCCCGATCAAGAAGATCGTGGATATATTTCTCTTGGAATATATAGAAACCATCAGAAGTAGATGTAACCTCTATCCCAAGGAAGTAGCGAAGAGGACCAAGATCAGACATAAGAAACTGATCACTAAGACGAGCCTTGACAAAGGCAATGTACTCAGAATCATCTCCGGTGATGATCATATCATCCACATACAAAAGAAGAAGAGTCCGACCACGAGACGAAGTGTGGACAAACAGCGCAGGATCATGAGCACTAGCTGAGAAACCAGCAGCAGTGACCACAGAGGCGAAGCGCTCGAACCAAGCACGAGGGGCTTGCTTAAGGCCATAAAGAGAGCGACGAAGGTGACAAACCATGCCCTCAGGAACAGAATACCCAGGTGGGGGGTGCATGTAGACCTCCGCACGCAACTCACCATTAAGGAAGACATTCTTGACATCAAGCTGAGAAATAGACCAGTGGCGAGCAGAGGCCACAGCAAGAAGAGTGCGAACGGTGGTCATATGCGCGACAGGAGCAAATGTCTCGTCATAGTCACGGCCATGCTCCTGCTGAAAGCCACGCGCCACAAGACGAGCCTTGTAGCGCTCAAGAGAACCATCGGAGCGGGTCTTAACTTTATAGATCCACTTACAAGTGATGGGACGAACACGTGGAGGAAGAGAGACAATATCCCACGTGCCGGTGCGCTCAAGGGCAGCAAGCTCCTCGGCCATCGCATGCTGCCATTCGGGATGAACAATAGCATCACGGTAAGAAGTAGGCTCAGCAAGAGTAGCACCAGCAAAACCAAAGCGATCTAGAGGCCATCGCGGGCGAGCGCGGAGGCCATACCGAGGGGAAGGTGGCGAATCCAGAGAAGATGAGTCACCCAGAGAAGATGGCTCATCGGACGGAGATGGCCCAGAGGAAGTAGAAGGCACATCAGAAGGAGGCTCAACACGCGGTTGACGTGTGTAGAAAAAAGGATAGGACGGAAGAGAAGAGGGTGCCGGTGGAGCTGGAGGAGATGATAGAGGAGAAGAGTCAATAACAGGAGTGGGTGGAGACTCAGGGGGAGGTGGAGACTCGATAGGACGAGGGGAAGAGGGCACAACAGTGATCGGTGTATCAGGAAAGGTCAAAAAAGACAGAGGCTCAACAGGGGAAGGCGAAGGAGAAGCTGGACGTGGAAAGAAAGGACGGGACTCATCGAAGGTCACATCCCGAGAAACCCGCATACGACGAGCAGTGGGATCCCAACAGCGATAGCCCTTATGCTCCGGACTATAGCCTAAAAAGATACACTCAACAGACTGAGCAGTCAGTTTGGTGCGTTCATGAGGAGCTAAAAGAACATAGCAAACGCAACCAAACAGACGAAGAGTAGAGTAGTCAGGAAGAGCACCAGAAAGGTGCTCAACAGGAATCCCACCCTGAAGGGCAGAAGAGGGCTGAATATTAACAAGATATGTGGCAGTAGAGACAGCCTCAGCCCAAAAGTGAGGTGGAATAGAAGCGGCTATCATGAGCGCACGAGCAGTCTCAAGAAGGTGACGATGCTTACGCTCAGCAACACCATTCTGAGCATGAGCACCAGGATAAGAGAACTGAGCAAGAGTGCCCTGCTCAGCAAGAAAACCACGAAGATGACGAGAAAGATACTCGCCAGCAGAATCAGCACGAAAGACACGAATGGGAGTGGAGAACTGGGTACGAACCATGGTGGCAAACTGTCTATAGATGGAGAGAACCTCACTACGAGCAGACATAAAGTATATCCAAGTGTGGCGAGAAAAATCATCTATAAAGATAATATAGTAGCGATGACCCCCTTTTGAAACGAAGGGGGCCGGACCCCACACATCAGAGTGAACAAGATCAAAAGGACGCTGAGACACAGACTCACTATGAGGATAAGGTAACTGAATTTGCTTACCCAGTTTACAACCCTGACAATCTAAAGACACGTCTCCTGAGACAGACCCCAGAAGAACACGACGAACTAACGACGATAGACGAGATCCACACAGATGACCAAGACGGTGATGCCACTGCTGGAAGGAGCCGGTGGACGAGCTGGCAGAAGCGGAGAGACTGGCAGCGGCGGCAGCGGAGGGAAGATGAAGCCAGTCAAGCTCCCAGAGACGCTGAGAATCAAGGCGGCGAGGGCCAGAACCAACCAGAGTGCCCGTCTGACGGTCCTGAACACAACAAGAGTCAGAGTCGAGAATAACCCGACAACCAAGATCAGTAATCTGTCCAGCAGAAAGAAGCTGCATGGTAAGGCGAGGCACATGAGCAACAGAAGGAACATGAAACAAAGAAGTGCTAAGAGTGCCTCGACTAGCAACAGGAAGAGGAGTACCATCAGCAGTGAGAACATGAACATGAGAATTTAGAGGTCGAAGAGAGGATAGAGTGGAAGAGTTAGAAGTCATGTAGAAAGATGCTCCAGAATCAAGAATCTATGGGGAAGTACCTGACTGTGTAGAGGGTGGTTTCTCATTGCTGGAAGAGGGAGTAGCAGAACCTGCAGAACCTGTCGCAGCGAGTAGACGTCGAAGGCGGGCGATCTCCTGCTCAGTGAACGAGGTGGCGGAAGTAGTCGAAGCAGCTGAAGGAGTCGAGAAAGTAGTCGAGGAAGAAGCTCCAGTGCCCGGTGAAGAGCGACGTGCAAGGTGACACTTCTTCCGAAAGCAAGTAGACTCAATATGGCCATCCTTATCACAGTAGGTGCAATGAGGACGGCCACCACCCGACGAGGAACGACCACTACCACCTGTGGAGGCCGCTGGGGGAAACGAGCCGCTGAGGCGGGGAGCAGTAGTCGATGTAGCCGGTGGACGAACAGCAAGCACGGAGGGAAGTGGCAGTAGACCAGAGCCACGCAGGCGAGTCTCCTCCGCACGGATCTTTGTAAGCACCTCCAGAAGAGAGACGCGAGGCTGACGAGCAAGGAGCTGGGCACGACGCGACTCGAACTCAGGACGAAGCCGCGTTAAGAACTCGTACACGCGCAGGAACTCGCGATCAGCACGAGCATCCAGACAGCACTGACAAGAGCCACAACTAGGACGACGAAGGGAATCCAGCTGGCGCCAGACAGCAGAACTCTGAGCATAGAACTCATCAACCGTGGCATCACCCTGCTGGAGAGAGTGCTCCTGACGAACCACGGACAGGAACAGAGCATCGCCAGAGGGCTCATAACGCTGACGAAGGTGAGTCCACATCTGAGAGGCCGTAGAGAATCCCACAACCTCAGAAGAAAACTAAGGCTGAAGACTGGCGACAAGAACAGCAGCAGCACGAGCATCATCATCACACCACTGAGTGTACTTAGTCAGCAGAGCACCGTAGGAATCCAGAGCCTCCTGATAAGCGGTGACAGCAACATCATAGGCAGCACGGTTAGCATCAGTAGGTCGAGCACCAAGCTTAGGCTCAACGGGCGCCACTGGACAAGCCGGACATGGAACATCGCCGGAGAGGACGCCCCAGAGACAGAGACCACGCATGTGGATGCGCATATGAGAGATGAAGTCGGTGAAATTGACCCCATCAAAAATCACCGGGCAGCGAGGGAGAGAAACGGTGCCCGAAGACATGGTACCTGTTTTTTTTTGCTTTTTTTTCACTTACAAAAAGGGAATGCGGTACTCTGTTCTGAGGTCAGAACAGAGCACGCAAAGGGGCGGGAGCACCGGGAGCGCCCGTGGGCACCGGCGGCGGGCGGGCGGGGCCGGCAGCGGGCGGGGCCGGCGACAGGCGGAGGCAGCCGGGGCCGGTGGTGGGCGGCGGCGCGGAGGTCGGCGGGACCGCGGCCGGCGGGCGGCTGAGGAGACCCGAGGCCCGCGACGGGGGCGGCGGCGCGGGGATGACGGCCGAGGCCCGCGACGGGGGAGGCGGCGCGGGGATGACGGGCCACCGGATCCGACGGCGGACGACCTCAGGCGGGCGACCGAGTCGGGCGGGAGGCCGGCGGGCGACCGAGGGCGGCGGGAAGGAGGCGGGCGACCAAGGACGGCGGAAGGCCGGGGATGCCGACGGAGCGGCGGAGGCCCTAGGCCGGCGAGGCAGAGGCCGGAGGCCGGCGGGTGAGCGGAGGCAGGGGGTGGCGGCGGACGGGTTGCGGCGTCCGGATTTTTCGGGTAAAAAAACTAAACCTAATGCTCTGATACCATGTTATAAATATGCAACCTGGATCTATTGCACAGCCCAATGGGCATATATATAGTAGAAGGTGACTTGGAGTACAAGGAAATAGACTCCTATACCAATACGACTAATACAACATACTATATCTCTAACATTATGCACATCATCGAAGACATATCTGTTCTTTCTTGCAGGGTACGCTTGGGCAATATTAGTCAAGTTTTGCATATCCATATCCCGAAGGCAAATTCCAACGCCATCCTTTGTTAGTTGCACATTGCACCACAAACCTGTATCAGGTGCAGTACCAATCAATGCAAAATCAAAGGCAGCTTGACTGGAATCAGGAAATACTCCTGAAAAACCACCTTTGGCTATTACAAGGGGTTTATTACCTGCACAACAAAAGTACTCATGGTTACTCAAATTACTGAATATTTTCTCAAATCATCCCTCAAGTTTTTTTTTGTTGAACTTAAAATCATCCCTCAAGTTAATCCTACAGGATTCCCAATCAACCTTATGATTCATGGTAGAACTTGTTCGACGAAGCATGCCAACGCAAAATGTTCATGAACTCCTCAGAGTTTAGGTGATTTTACAGAAAAGTCCACAAATTTAATGCGATCAAGTGTTTTGACGAAGCATATGTAATGGACGCTATAGTAAAGGACAACAGATTCAGAACTGCAATCCGCTCGACAAAACAGACTGCAAGATTCCAGAATCAAACAACCACTTCCTATGATTCTGGTGGGAAATCCACTTGCGCAATGCGCTTGCGCGCAGATTGCGGCGTCTCACTCCAAAGCTCAACTGCAGCAAAAATTAGAACCGCAGAAAATCCGATTAAGGGCGGTGAAGGAGGCAGCTTGCATTGTCACCACGAGCTAGCTTCCACAATACCCACAGCAAAACCCAACTGGTTCTCGCCGATCACAAAAGGCAAATGCACGAGACGGAGCAGAGGAGTACGAGCTTCTAGAAACTTCTAGAAGGGGAGGGTTGGGGGGTGGTACCGCTTAGGGTTTTATAGGCAGTTGGCGGCCGCGGGCTCCGCGCGTCGGCGCTGCCGACCAGGAGCAGGAGGCCGCACGACAGCGCAATGAGGACGGCGGCGGCCTCTCCACCACGTCCGCGACTTCCTCCTCCTCCTACACGGGACCTACTTCTCTTCATCTCTCGAAGCTTCTAGAAGCTTCCCGCAGAGGAAGCAGGCACGGGTGGCACTGGCAGAAGGCAGAGGAGGGAAAGAAGCAGCACTGAAATGCTCTGGTGCTGTGGCAGAGCGCATATATAAAGCGCGAAACGGCTATAGTTGTGTCCCCACCTATCAGTCAGAGAAACTAAGGGGCCACTCGCGGCTGGCCCCACATTGCAGTGGGACGCTCGTGCACCCGCGTGCTGGAAACTCGCCAACTTGGCGCACCCCGCCGCTACCCGCGGCATGATGTTCTGTGGGCCCTTCGCTGCTTGTGTTTCCGTCTTTGTTTAACCGTCGGCGCAGCGTAGTATATTGTATAATGGAATTGCTATTTTTCAGACGACCGAGAAATTATCTATGTTGTATAAAAAAATTATAATTTAAATATAAAAAATATGTAACTGCTCAATTCTATTCTGTTACACATTTCTAAACCTAAAGTTACACATGATTTCTAAAATGTACAACTACCTAATTAATCATTAGATCAAAAATCAACGTCTAAGATCATTGTACTTAGAAATAGACACTCCCATTGTATAATATGCGTTTGCTGTTATGGAACTAATAATCCGTGTTAACAAAACATACAGGATATTAAATCTTGAATTTGATAGCTTGTAAGATAGTATAATCATCTTCACCAATATTCAAGCAACAATTTAACTTTATTGGGCTTTAAAGCTTTTCTCTTTGTTGATTTACCAGCTTATAAACTTCGGTGACATAACAGCTGTTTGGTAAACTTATTATTTGAAATGATTATCAGTGAAAACTTGAGCCAAAATTACCGTTTAGCATTTCGACGACGAGGAGATCACACCTCTAATATCCAAATCGAATAGCAACCGAATTCAGGTTCCTCGATTTCCATGTGCGGACGACTCGGTACGGACACGGAATTTTTCCAAAGACCAGGCGATACTGATGTAAACTCGTGTTTAGCTCCTTTTTGACATTGTAAATGGATTGAGAAGGTGCTGCGCAGTTGTAAAGCTAGCGCCGGTGCGCGCTTGGCTTTCTCCTCTCGCGCACCTGCAATGGATTCGAGCAAAAGTGGTGTGGGTGCAAGTGCAACGTGCTATGATGATGGGTTGCTGTGGTATATCTACAGCTTTGGCCGCTGATCTCCTGCAAGAAGCCAAGCACTATCTCGCAAGAGAGAGCAGCGTTCGTTCACTTCGTTGGCTGTTGGCTTTTTTTGTTTTCGAACTGGTCTTCACCGCTCAAGAATCCGCGCGCGTCAAACTGTGCATAGACTCGGCAAGGAATGAGTTCAAAATGATCCGTATCAAACTTATTGTAACAGGGGAAAACATCTAGAAATGCGTATGATAAAACTAATTCCAAGATGCAAATAAGCAATACGCACGTAGAATTATTATTTTGAAAAAGGAGATTTTAGTGGTTTCTCAACCTCTACGTTAAGGGGATGCATATAATTTAACATGCACAAGTATTTTAGGTTGGTCATATAAGAATAACACTGGTATTACATTTTTCTACAAAATCTTTGGTCAAAGGTGGCAGGCACCGAATTGATATTCTTTTCAGAAGCAAGTCCTTTTTATTATTTACCTAAAAAAAGTCCTTTTTATTAATAAAACGATATTCTTTTCGGAGCAGAGGTGTAGAGTACTCCACTGGAAAGTGTTGAAACTTGAGAGTACAGAGAATGGGAACGAGTAATCGCAGAGAACAAATGAGATCAAGTCTAATTCTTTATTGATGAATGATTCCTTTATATAGATTACAAAGGCTTGCTGTTGTTTGCAGTTAGAGATTAGCAACCGCTGGAGAGAGTAAGAATTGGCAACTGCCGATTGCTCACAAAGAGCAACTGCCCATGACAGTTTGTTCTTAACACTCCCCCTTGAGCAATCTCATCCTTGCAATAAAGATTATCTTGAAATGTGACTCCTCCAAAAACCCTGTGGGAAAAATATGAGGAGCATAGAGTTTGATATGCTGTTTAAAACTCCTGTAAAACCCAGTGGGAAAATAAGGAGAAAATGCGACAGCATATTATGATTATTGTCTCGTTTGAACTCAATACGAGAAGACTCATAGAGTTTAGAGAGCAATAAATATATCGTATATACTTCCCTAAAAACCTCGGTGGGGAAAACGGAAAATATGACATATGATCTTACGTTGATATTACCTCATTAAAAACCTTGATGAGAACCTGTAAAGTAAACTCATAAAGGGAAAAAGAGTGTAATATGATGCTTTGAACAGGAATACTTCAGGAAGATGCTCCCCCTGATACCTGCAAATCTCGAAGTCGTCGCATACCAATTTCATGAACATATTCCCAAAATATAGAAGTTGGTATAGACTTCGTGAGTAAATCAGCGAGATAGTCGCATGATTTAGTTTTGCAAGATGAGCAATATGATGATATTGCTTACTACGTGACCTGTTTGCATCCGAGCAACATAAGTGACATTATCTTTGAGATAATGGTAGGTGATTCGATAGAATCAATTCCACATGACTGTTGTATGTGGTGTATCATCCTTCGAAGCTACAAGAATACAAGTGATGTATCGTACTTCAGGATGATTGGTGGATATAGCCACTAGAGTCTGTTTCGAAGACTTCCATAGGATAGCTATCACACCAAGTAGGGACACGAAGCTTGTCGGTGATCGAACATAGTAAGGATCTGATCAATATATCCGATGATATTGGTGTTCAGATTTCTCTGAAACTCAAAGAATATGACAAGATCTTTTGATGCCTTGGAGATATGCAAAGATACCCTTGAGTCCTAACCAATTGTGTTTGGTAGGTCCAATGGCACTAGGATATGGAACCTTGAGTCCCTAGTATCTCATCACCATCGTCTCATGGTCTAAAAGGATCGTTCTCTACGTCTAGAGATCGAACAACCAGGAGAACTTTGGATGGGTAAATCTTGTCCATATTGAATTTCTCCAATAAATTCTGAATATAGACAGCTTAGTGTACTACAACACATGAGTGAAGGTGCTTGAGTTGTAATCCCAAATAAAATTTGGCGTTACCCAAATCCTTCATCTTAAATTCCGTCTTTAGATGATCACGTGCATCGTCAATATCTTGTGCGTTGCCAATGATGTGTAGGTCATCAACATACACTAAGATAATGCAATATCCTGTAGAGGATTGCATGATGAACACGCGTGGACGATCATCTTTGTAGGAGTAATCCTTTGTATAAGGAACTCACCAAGTCGGTTGTACCAAATGTATTCCGACTAAATTAAGCCACGTAATGACTTTTGATTTTACACTATATATGTTGCGTTTTGTGTTTGGATTCAACATTGTGATTCCATGAGGAACCTTTATGTCTGAATCAAGTGACACATACAAAAGATACGGTCACTACATCTATCAACTGCAAAGATAGATGATTTGTACTGCCATTAAGATAAAGTATCGGAAAGTGATTCCATCTCTAGAGAATATGTTTCGGGTATCTGCGTGAACCCTTGTGCTACAATACTTGCTCTATGTCTCACCACCTTATTGTTCTCATTCCGTTTCAGGAAGAAAACTGGTGTAGGTATTGCTTTGTGAATACCTTCCTTTTATTGAGCAAGATTATTTCTGCTTGGATTGCACCCTTTGCTTGAGTTCAGTCCGAGTGTTGTTCACACTTTGCCATGGCCATGGTCTTTGGATCTGAATCATATGAAAGGCTGTTTGCAATCTAGTCGAGAAATGTATGTCGACAATTGTAGACTACCGGTTATATATTTCTCCAGAATATGAGAATATAATTGATGGAAATATCGTTACACTTGGTGACTGTTCGCGATTTCCCATTGCGGTTGAGTCTGGGTATTCCGATGTACCAGTCATTGTGTGCACTATGAGCTGGTTTAGTGGAGGTTGCCCATCCACCGGGTGAATACTACCCATTAGGTGTCTTGTCAACGTGGAGTTGACTTGCATTTACTGATTCAGAGGCCTCGATATCCTTTGTTGCTTGTAGGAAGCAAAATCCTGATGTATGGCCGTACTTCTCCCCCTGTTATATTGAACGGGGAGTTGAGTGGTTTTTGTTGGTACCTCCACTCTTTCCGGCACAGTTTTGCAGGATTATAGGATTTGTGACACCTGTATTGTCAGTAAATGAATTTGGCAGGTTATTTGCGATGAGTTGCAAATATACTGAACGTGGGTTCAGTTCTTTGAGTACGTGGAAGCGAGGCGGAAATGTCATGGACATTCCAACTAATTTCCTGGCATTCTTTATGGTACTTGAAATCTCCCCCTAATGCCTGGAAATATCCCTCGTTGAATCAGCATACTGGCCGTGAAAATAACTCCCCCTGTGAGGGGCTTGAGGTATTGACGGAAATACAGTTATTGCTCACATGGATCCGAAATACATGGTGAGGGGCCAATGATGTATGCCGAGGTGGTGATATCGGTGTATAACCGAATTATCGCAGATAGGAAATACTTAGTAGATTTCCACGTATCAAAGGTAGAGGGGAATAATATTATGCAGTTTGGTCATGAGCGTGTAAATCTACATGACTCCAACGTGAAGTTGGTAAGTTATAATTCCGAAGTAAAGATCATGCAAATGAGCTTAATTCTTTGGATAAGGGATTCTACCAAACCATTTTGAATATGGACATATAGGACGTAGTGCTAAACTTCAATCCTAGGGCCATATTGAAGGCTCATAAGGAGAATTCTGCATGTTGTCCATTCGAATTTGATTGAAATCGATGTTCAGGATAATAAGCCAAGGCATGGTTTCGTGTGAATGAAGGCACACGTGAGACCATCGTGTAGGTGTGTCTTTTAGAACCATGGGATACCTGAATAGTCCAATCAATGGTTGGGAAGAGCCACTTGCCTCGACTTGATGTGTTCAAGGAATCTGAGTGGTCCAGCTTGAGTTTTAAGGTGCGCGAGCCTTAAAAATAGCTTCCCTGTGA